>JAJEKV010000029.1:8279398-8673480 GCA_021234155.1 Isoetes taiwanensis | reverse complement strand
TGCCTACATCCATCATTCGTCGGCCATACATCTGCCCTTCACAACCATCCTCTCTCCCGGGTGGGCACCTGATATCCACATGTCTCTTTTTGCTCCTCCACAAGAATTTCCTTCCCTACCTTTCCCACCGCTCTTCCCTGCTTACAATCTTACGCACCTCAAAACAAATGATCGCACCTCCAAGCACCTCCACCCCACCCTTCAAACTGGTCTTTCCCGCACCATACCACCTCCAACTCCACCTCCATATACTCACTATACCGCTCCTGTCCAGCCAAGCACTTTCACCTCTACCTTCGCACCCTTTTTGTGACATATCCCACCTTTGGAACAATTTAAAGGCAAACCCTTAGACCAAAGTGCTCGCCCACATGGAAGAATTTGAGGCTCGGCTGTCTGAATGGTCATGCGAACTCAACTGAAATTCCACATCTTTTCCACAACGCCATATGGAGCCCTCATCAATGGCTCATGTCCAACAAGAGCCACTGGAAACAAGATTGGTCCGTAAATGAGAACCGCATTTCTTTTCTCACTATGGGACCACGGATGATGATCGACTTCATCTCAAGCAACTCAATGACCTTCAACAAGAGCCCACTTGAGTCCGCCAGGGATTTTGCAGATCGACTTCACATTCTCGCCAAAGAAACTCAAGGAGTACCCCACACAGAGCGATCTTTGGTCTGGTTTCTCCAAGGACTTCTCCAAATATCCGACTCATGACCAATACTCATACCAAGACTTTGGAGCAAGCTATCGATCTTGTCAATCACTCACCAATGTTTCTCCCCGCATGGCTCTTCAGAGCTACCTTTCATTCCACCCGCCATGGTTCCCCTGCATTGCTCAACCTCAACACGCCAATCATAGCCGGCAATGATCGGGTGCCATATCTCAAAATATCAAGGCCTTGGCGAATGAGTGTAACTCCACCAATGGCCCGCCTCATTGTAAACGATGCAACATGTGCAATCATATGCCACCTTAAGAGTGCACTCGCGACTCATCCTACACCTTTCCGCAACAAGATGGTTTATCAAGTGCAAACAACACCTCAAAGATCAATCGCAATATCGCCAGCCCACCATTGCGTGCGCAACCAATCAACTCTATCAGAATGAGAGCAACAACGGGACCCAACACACGCCCTCCTTTTGATCCTTCTTCAAAGCTCGCTGTTATCACCGCCAAGAATGGGGTCATACCACTACGGCGCGTCCTCAACTTCCACAAGTTCAAAAGTGCTCTTCCCCGGCACAAATCAGGACCACATCGGGTCCTTTCACGGCTTACCAACTCGATTGCTAATGGAAAACAAGGCCAAGCCCCGCTTCTTCTAAGCCACCTCGCAAGCGCCTCGAATCACGCTTATCAACCAGCTCCGCCAATCAACCTCGATGGATCAACAAGCACAGAAGAAATTTTTCGTGCTCTTAATCCTCCAGTACGCCCATCAAATTGGGTTGGTTTGGTTTCACGCCGCACTGTGGTGCCACGCCCCTTAACCATTATTCCTAATGGCACGCGAACCCTGCCTTTGTTTTATTTTCATTCCTCATGACGAAGCAAAAAAGGTTCACTTTGCACCTCGACTTGAGAAACTCATGCCGCATGTTATGCCTAAAGTTCGCCAAAGCATTTTGAACCTCATGCAAGCCGTTGAAGGTCGCGACGCTATTAATGTTCATGCCACCACTAGAGCTCAACAAAGACAAGAAGCACCTTCCACGCCTCAACCTCCACGCCTCGACATATCCAAATATCGCCGCAGAGGTTGACCTCCTCAAAGAAGTTGCCGCTTCTTTACCACGCGACTCCAGCACCTGTGGATCCAGCAGATCCTTTTTTCATGTCCCTCCGAACTCCAAGAGGAGCTAGCCAAAATCAAAATTCCTTTTAAGTTTGGCCACAATTTTGAAACTCATTCCCGCCTCTCAAGGACCAGCTACCACTCCCCGACTCGCTTTGGTTGGGGCTTTGCCTACCTCTACTCCCACAGTACATGCCACTTGGGCAATCAACAAGTCAATCATGTTCAAATTGACGGGAGAGGCGCTGGTCAATCTCATCACGATAAACTCCGCAAAACAAATGGGCATCAAACAACTCTATCGTGCCCCATATGACATCAAATTGGCACCCATCAATCATATGCCACTTCTTCACATCAACATTGGTGATCTCCGACCCCTTGAATTTGGTGTTTGGAAGGTCGAGAAGATCCAAGTGATTATGAAATGTTGGTCGGCGCAGACCTTTTCTTCACAAAGCCAAGAGTATCCATTACCGGGCCACGGATGACGCTAGTCATCACGATGGTCACCCTCAATGCCACCATGGACTTGGAAACCCAAAAATCATTTCCGCTGACAATGCCGAACCCTCTCTCCCTACACCCATTCCGAGGACGCCAAAATATCTATCAGCTTCGCTCCACCGCGAAGTCCCGCCTCCCCTCCTACCCCGAATATGCCGATCCTTGGGGAGAAATGACTTTGATCGTGACCAGGCCGGGGCTGCTTTGCTTGACCCTTTACCCGCTCCTTGCAATCGGGAATTCAACGTTGATCACTTTTCGATGTGGAACCTCCCGCCGCCTCATGTCCACGCCATGAAGCAACCTCTCGCTGATGAAACTCGCCAACCTCTTTTTTCACCACAGCAGTGCCACGATCCCGTTATGCTTCAACCTCCCCGCTCATCTTGTCCAGACACCTGTTATCCCCATATTCAGACTCCTCCAAGTCGAGATTGTGGACGAGGGCAACAATCACCGTCCAATTGCGCAAATCTTCCGACACCCTATATCGTATGGCCGCCACGCCTTTCAAAAAATTCAAACACATTTTCGCCGGAGCTACGTAGAGATCTTCTGGGATCAACAAAACCTTGGGGAACTCACCATTCCTACCAAGTCTCGATGCACGCCCAAGATAGCAACAACAGCATTCGCCAAACCCCACTACCGCGGATCGGCCAAGGCGGAAATTGACAAACTCCTTGTCGCAGTTTGATCTATGAGGTCAAACATTCAATGGGTGAGCCCCATCGCCATTGCACTCAAAACACAATGGTAAGATCCGCTGCTTGGCGGACTACCAAAACTCAATCAGCCACCTGAGCGTGATCATTTTCCACTTCCTTCACGCACTGTGTTCCGAAGAGGTTGCCGAACATGAGATGTACTTCTTCATGGATGGTTTTTCTGGCTACAATCGATTCTCAATCAAAGAATCCGATCAACTCAAGACTACTTTCACCACCCCATGGGGCACTTTTGCCTACAAGGTGGTTCCTTTTGATTATCAAACTCTCCATCCACGCTTCAACGTATCATGCTCTCGCTTTTTCATGATTTTATGAAGGAAAATCCCTTCTTGCAAATTTTTCAAGATGACTTCTCTCAGCTTACGCCCCATGGTCGACCATTTGATAAATTGGAACTCGCTCTTTCGTAAATGTGATGAGTCCCAAGATTAGTCTCAATCCCAGAAATGCACCTTTTAAGCCACTTCGTGTTCTCGCTAGGGACATGGTCGAAGAAAGGTGTATCACCACGATCTCGCCAAAATCAGCCGTGGTGCTCAAGGCTCAAGCACCAACCCAATATCAAGGAAACACGCTTCTTTCTTGGGTAAGGTCAATTATTACTCCACCTTCATTCCCCGGACTCGCAGCCATTGCCGATCCCATTCATAAACTCACGGGTGATGAATCCACCGGCTTGGAATTCCCAGCGATGTCGCTTCAACGCTTGAAGCTTTTGCTTACTCAGCCCCGTTCTTGTTCCTCCTCAATGGGACAAGCCCTTTCATGTTCATGTCGATGTCTCGCCTTTTGCTATTGAGCCGTTTTTTCAAGAATATGATGCGACACCGACAAACCAAACCGCTACGCCAAATGAACTCACTCATTGAAAGAACTACTCGCCACAGAGCGAAGCCTTGGTTTAATTTTCAAGCGCCCAACGCCTGGCCACTATCTTTTTTAAGGCCGATCAAATTTTTTGTTGACCACCGCACTTTTTATTTGATCAACAAATCCACCACCTCGGCCGCATTGCTCGTTGGTCCTCCTTCGCAAGAATTTGCACCTTTTGAAATTGTTCACAAGGCTGGCAAATCTCATGTTGTCCCGGATTATCTTTCACGCATCCACACAGATGATCCCTCCACTGGAGTCTCAGACGCCTTTCCTGTCTTTTTAGTCACGGCAACACCACATTGGTTCCATGACTTTCAGCAGTACCTCCTCACAGGCGCTCTTCCACCGAGGACATGACGCCTTCATGCCAAACGACAATCCCGCCGCCATCAATTTCTCCGCGACGTCCGCGGACTACACCATGGTTGCAGGACATCTTTACAAAAAGGGTAAGGATACAATCTTCGACGCTGTGTTCTACCTCATGAGGTCCCAGATATTGTTCGAGAAGCCCATGAAGGGCTCGGTGGTGGTCATTTTCATGGTGACACCACGGCACGCAAAATCCTTCTTGCTGGTTATTTTTGGCCCACGCTTCTTCAAAGATGCTCACGCCCACGCTCACGCGGTGATGCTTGCTGGCCATAGGGATGGCCCACGGCCCGGACGCTTCCCCTTGACGCCGGGCCGCCACGCCACTTCCTTTCAGCAAATGGGGAATGGATTTTGGGGACCCATCGATCCTTCCCTCGCTACGCAGACACCCGCGGTTCGTCTACATTCTCCGTTCTCACCGACTATGCTACCAAATGGGGAAGCTTGCGCGACTTCCGCATAACACCGCGGCCAGCCACAGCCAAAGTCATCTATCAACAAATCATCACGCGATTCGGGTGCCCCACGAGGTGGTCGCTGATCGGGTGTCCATTTTATCAATCACACCATCAAGGAGCCGGACGGATTATCTCCCCGATACATCATCACAAGAGCACACCTTACTATCCTCAAGGGAATGGTTTGGCGTAGCACCAACAAAACTCGGGTCACAATTTCAAGAAAATTTGTGACGCTTCTCGCGACCGACCGGCAAAACAAACTTCCTCCTAACGTTTTGGGCTTACAATACTTGTTTCAAAAATAGCTACCGGTCACACTCCTTTCAAATTGGTTTATGGTCAAGAAGCTCTCATGCCTTTTGAGTACATTCTCCCAACTCTCCGCTTTCAACCGGCTAAGCACGCCATAATCCGCCGCGCACTCAAAGAAAGGGTTTATCAATTGGAACAGTTGGATGAACTTAGAAGGATGCTTATATTCGTGTTCTTCATGGACAACGGTTGCAAAAATCTTTACATGACAAACGCTTGAAGACAAAAACATTCAAGGAAGGAGATTTGGTTCTTCTTTATGATTCTCTTTGTGACAAAAATTTTCCTGTAAACTAAAGTTTCATGGTTTGGCCCTTATCAAATTGCTCACGTGGTTCAACCCAAATTTTCCAAATGGCTGAATTAGATGGAACTCCATTACCTACACCGGTTAATGGCTTTCACCAAAACATTTCATACCACGAGAGTGCAAATCAACAAACAGATGTCGCTCCGCACGCCTAACACAACAACTAGTGACTAAACCAAGATATTTATATTATAGGTGGAATTTTTTTTACAAAATGTGGGCAATAAACCCCATTTATTTCGCTTATGGGCACCGCCTTATATACAAAAACGGCTCGAGCCCTATCTACTAAGCCCTAAGAGAAAAAACCTCTACCCCGGTTCGGAGCGAGGTGATGCCAGATATGGTAGAGGTTATGCTCCGGTCCCAAAAGGTGCGAATCACCTCCATCCCGTTGGTCTTCGATCGGGATGTTCAGCCATCCCGCACACCGCCCATCCATCGCCAGTTACGGTTGTGGCAGCCAGAGGTCCGCATAATCCATCTTACGTAATCCACCCGCATAGCTTCAAGGCATATATGCGCTTATCATGCAAACCAGTCACCAGACATACCGAAGCCATCGATGCCTTCGCTTCACTCCCGGTTCGTCTTATATAGCCAACCGAGGAACTCCTTGTCGACGTGGACCAATCACAAAATTGCCAACGTGTTTTGCAATGCAAGGTTGTTTCTAAAATGAGAATCTTTTCTCCCCGCCGCATATCTAGCCATGGTACCTTCCGACACATTCGCTTTTAATGATATCCCACTTCGAAGTTGCCCCGAGATTAAATGCCATTCCTTCTTTTTTTACCGAACATTAATGTGTGTCCTTTTGGCCACCTGTCACATCCATTCATTCTCTCTCACGCCACATCTCCACCGCTCCTTACTTCTCCCTTTGTTGTTTGGGGACTTAGCCAAATTTTTGCCTCTCAATCCCATCCTTGGCATCTTTCTACACCTGGCACCATCAACTTATAGTTTTAAACCCCTCATCATACCCCCTTCGCTTCCATTTCCGCGCCCCTAAACCTTTTTCGCCTATCTCATGCTTTTCGTTTTTGTTCTCTCGCTCTCCGCCTTCTTCAAACAGTTCCTTCGTTCGACGCTTTTATGGTCGCCTCCCCCAAACTTTCTACACTTCAAGCTTCGCTCCAAGGGATGCGACTTTTTTAAAGTCCAGGTCTTTCCGACGCCCACCTTTCGAGGGCCCTTGTTGGTCCGAGCTCTGAAGTTATGGAACGCCACCAGCTTTTATGAATTTTCACAAATGGAGCTCCCCGGCCCCAACCGGCGCAGAATTGCGCCTTCATCGCCACATCACAACAGCCGGAAGGATTTGCTACGATGGTCGATGGCACCACCATTTTACTCACTCAAAGATTTGATTTCAGGTATTCCACATCCCTTTGAAAAAACCTTCGCCTCTTGGGTCGCTTTACAGACATGGACGCCACTGGCCATAAAGGCCCCGCTTATCAAGCCAACCAAAGACATACACAAATATTGCCAAACCCCATGAGACTTTTTGTGAAGTTTCGTGGCGAAAATTGCTTGGGCATTCCATTAAGAACACCCACATCAATAAGCCAAGTTTTATAATATGGTCATCACCGCCATCCACTCCAATCTCCATGTAGATTGGCCATGCTCTTATTCTACCGCCTTCTTCAAAGTAGACCGCATCGGGCTACTCCTCCTCTCTCTCGAAATTTCCGTGGGTGGCCATCTTCGTGCCCTCATTCGCCATTACCTCCCTCGTTTCTTGTGGAGCCCTTCCACTTCCCATACCTCCACTCGGGCCTCTCAGATTCCTGCCAAACCAAACCCAACAGTCAGACTTCACGCCAAACTTCCCCCGATCATGCTCAACACTGCACCGCGACAAGCTATCAGATCCTCTTCCCTCCTCCTCAAGCCACGCCTTCCCATTCCCCGGCCATGCCTCTCAACAATCTCGTGACAAGACAACAACGGGGCCCCGCACCTCCCCATCCCTCGATGCCTCAGACAAATTCCAAAGAAGATGTTCAAGCGGCCGCCATGCGGCCTACATGCATCACAGAGGCTCTTATGACTTGTGTTCAAAGGCCCCCGAGGAACTGGATCTTTGTCAAAGAGACCTTCAAGTCGCCACGCCCCATGTTCAAACTTTGAGGCCCAACTTCAAGACAAGCACGCGGCTCTATTACAGGCCAGATAGATCTCACAAGTGCTCAGATCGACCAGCCTACTTACAGATCAGCAGCTCAGCCCAAACCCAAATTCAGGACTTATTGGAACGTAACAAGTCCAAAGATACCCTCCCGGGTGAAAAAGGAGAAACACATTGCTAAGCTAGACACCTTGTACTCGAGAGCTTTGTGACAATTACAAAGACTCAAGTTCAAAATCTCACCGAAAGCGTGAAGCTCGACTCACTTCCGCTGAAGCTCGCCTTTCCACGCCAACCAATCGCTTAACGCCCCTCCGCATCGCCTTTTGAGGCTCGTAAAACAAAAGGTCATCGATGACGGAGATTGCCACGCTTAGCCTCCATACTCCGGGCAATCCTCTTCACATGCCACGCTTCGTAAACGAAGTCCGCGGATCGGTCCCGGCTTTTTGTTAGAAAAGGAGCATCGGATCCGTGACCTTGAACATCAGCTCCGCAGCGCCTCAATCGAGGAGGGCGCCCAAAACAAACAGAGGGATATCTTGAAATTGCTACAAACATCCCGGTGGACTTCTCTACTCCTTCCAGCTATCTTGACTATGTGGTGGCCCGACGGCACCTCTTTCTTTTGAAGTGGTACGCGGCCAATGGCAATGTTCATCAACAGCCACTCAAAAATGTGGACTTCCTTCGGATCTGGCCAGATCTTTCCATACAAGACAAGGGTTTATTTTGTGCACTCTTAGTCTTTGATCAGCTTACGGTTGAAGGTCCTGAGTTAGTCATCTTCCGAGTTGTTCAGCCCATGGCTTATGTTTTTCATGACTTCTACCTGGCGGATCTCCATGATAAATTCCGGGATGAGGCCCATCGTGTTTTTAGAGGCAACTCCAATGCTGCTTGGTTGTTATCACCAACCAACAAATATTTCACGGATCCTACTCAGTCTCAGACTTTTGAACAGGAGTACATGACTGAATTGGCTCAGCACTTACCTCTGTGGCAGGTTGAAACGTTGGAACAGGTAAACAAAAATCTGGCGCACCCTGATGATCTTGAGTTTGCCCAGATTTATATGCAGCACTTGGGAGGCTACAATCAACTCCGTGGCCTTCTGGAAAGCAAGACCATCCCCACGGGTTGGGTCAATCCTCCTGTCTATCAATTACTCTCTACTTCAGAATGGGACCATTGGTGTCGTGCTCTTGATCAAAATCTTGTTCAAGCCTTTAGGACATGGCTCGCGACCCCACGCACACGGGCATGCTTCCCTCTCCATATGCTTCCTTAGGGAGCCCCTCCCCCGCCCACGCCTTTCCCTTTCTCGACCGGCGCCTTCCCTTTGGACCGAATGTCATGGATGGCCACTGGTCGACTACCAGATCTCCACGGATCTCCTGGGATCCCCGATTCGTCCGGGACGCCCAACCGGGAGGATAATGCCACTTTGGACACTACCGAAAATTGGATTTATATCGGTAATGAGCGTGGTTGGCAAAAGCCCGCTGATGCCTTGCATGGTCTTGATACCTTCTTGCGCATCGCCGCCACCTCACCGCACCCTTCCGTCCCACCGCAAGCCGGTTTCAGTGGCCGCTCTCAAATGCATCCCGCTTTCGCTCTTTAAATCGGTAAATCCAATCTTTTCACCGCAATCCCATGCTGCCGTCCGTAGTGCTTTTCCTCCAAATCGCCTTCTCATGGAGTGCCGGTTTGTTCCTTGGGCCGCCTATGCCGCGCTCGAAGACATGGTGCGCTCTCACTTCCTCATTGAGGCCCATCCCGCCCTTGGGCTCAACACCCCCCGACGCTTCAAACACGCCAGACCCTCATTGCTCATTACCATAATGGCGCGACCTCATTCCGTGAGGATCACTTTCCCGACCGGGCCGGTTTCCCCGCCTCTAAGCACTTCCTCCTTTTCTTCGTGACCGAGTGTGTCATTTGGTGGGGAGTGTTAGTCCCGTGCCTCCCGGTTCAGACTATTCATGCATACTGACGGACCAGGTCAAGCTCAAGGATCCACAGACAGTACGGGTCAGCCGTCAAAAGCCCAGCAAAAAAGACCAAGGTTGACCACGCAAATCAAAGCCCGGGTCGCTACCAAGAGGCGCCAAGGACAAGTGATGACCACACATCCGCCCAGGTCGGGCCACGGCGTGATTCTAGGCACTTCAAGAGGCACCGCCAACATTCCTCGCAAATCGTGCCTCCTTCCGTGAGTCGGCACCGAGATCACCAGTGTCTATATTGGGCCAAAGGCCATTGTACTATATATATGAGTAGAGCTAGCACATAAGTTTTAGATGAGTCTTGAGTTTTGTCTCTTTGGCCTTCTCTCGATTGGTGAGCTCATGTATGTTCATCATTGATATCAAGGAAGCTTATCATTTTCCTCTCATTTTTTCTCTTCTCGCTCGCTTTTCTTCTTCTTGTTCTTTTCTTGCAAATCCGTGGACATAGTCCCCTGGATTCTCCCCTCAGTAGATCCAAGGGTCCTCACCGAGGGTCGTCTTGGTGAGTTCCCTCAACCTGCACCCCAAACACTAGTTTTGGCCAAGTTAACTCGCATGCCAGTGAATTGGCAAAAAGTGTCAAGGGTCCAGGTGACATTGCATGTCCTCTGGAGTATAGGCCAGGAGGTTGACATCACAAGATATATGAGTTGTCGGATCGCAGGATGCATGAGATGTGCGCCAAGACCTCCATGCTCGAGAGCCAATCTTCCGCTTGATCAATGTATAGGTCAAAGAGTGGGGGGAGGGGGCAACCCCGACGCGACTCCAATGCTACCGATTAATCCAATGCCGGTTGTGCTGACGATGTGATACGGCTTGAGCATGCCTCATATAGCCTATACACCGTGATTCTCGCAAGTCAAGGGGGTCCCCACCGCCGCATCGTCCCATAGCTTGCTCCGAGGCACTGTGGTCAAAAGCTTTTGCAAAATCCACTAAACAACAAGCATGTGTTCTCACGGGCGATTCCCGCTATCCTCAATCAATGTGTGCAGAGTGAAGATATGATCAATGGTGGAGTGGATGGGCCGGAAACCTGCCTGTGTAAGAGCTCGCACATCCGTTTCCTCTGCCCATATTGTCACCGCCGCCAAGAATGCCAGCCAATAGTTTTGCAAAGAGAGAGTTGACCATAATAGTACGGTAGTTGGCCGGGCATTGAGGGTCCCCTGCTTTGTATATGGGCACAACTCTACTAGTGGTCCATTGTGGAGGGAAGCCTTCTCGCAATGCTTTATTGAACAATGCCGTGAGGACACCAATTGGAGGCCCAACCCATTTCGAAGTTCCGCACCAGATGCCATATAAATCTAACGCCTTCCCATTAGCTAGACGTTGTAAGCCCATGATGACATCCCCTCGTGATAACCAGAGCCATGCCTATCTGTGGAGGTACTGGTGTTCGGCCCCCGAGCGGGTCGTAAAGCCGCTTGCAAGCACCGCACCCATTGCTCGAGGTGATGTTCCCTCGTGGGTCGCGGCAGCTTGCTCAAGACCCTTCTCCATAATGTCCTCGTGCCGAATCCGAGACCAAACTCATTGCCGATGCTCGCGAGGTATTTGGCCTTCTTGTTCTTGAGAAAGGAGCGGTATTGACTGATGGCCTGTGGGCGGAGGTGGGATCGATGACTTGCCTAAATGTGCGTTTGAGCTCCCCGACACTCATCATCAAACCATCTCGCTATGGGAAAGGTGGTAGTGCCCGAGGTTCGCCGGAGAGCGCCTCTCCCAAAGCATCTTTCGCCACCGCCGGTAGGTGAGTCAACCGAGTAGATTGCTCTTGAAGTGTGGGAGTTGCGCCAGCCCTCGCCGGATCATGCTCAAGCGGTGGGCATAGGTCCATGCACGGTCGTAATCCAGGCGCAGCTGGGGCACCCGGTGTATTGAGGCAGTAGATGCATGGGGAGCCTCCCAATGGAGATGCATAAACAGGAGCCGGTGGTCCGAGTCCACTTCGCCCCGTGTCTGTTCGATGGAAAAATGAGTAACCAGTGCGCATCCCGCTCCTCAACCAGCCAGATAATCCACCACACCGGAGTCGCCCCTTGGTTCTCCCCGCCTACAAGTGCAAAGAAATTGAAGACGGCCATTGTGCCAACCCATTACAAATAACCAGGTCAAAGATACTAACCAGCAACAACAACTGCCTGCCATAGCGTGAAATATGGCTGCGTCTGACACCCTTGACCAAGCCATCTCTCCGGGGTTCAACTGCAAGACGTCCTCTGCCAGGCTCAAATTTTGGAACCCGCTTCGGCCTCGTCGTGCATTAAAGTCGCCAAGCAACATAACCCCGCCTAACCGTTTAGCATCAGATGTCATCATATAGATCGACATAGGGCTCCAATCGATCCACATCCCAATGAGTGTTATAAAAGTTGCTCTCGGATGTGGAAAGTAGCATGCCGCTATGAGGAGAGTGCCGCCATCGTCATGCCGCACGCCAGCACCCACAAGTAGCGACAGTACCCTGCTTTTGTGCAACAAGACCGAAGTGCCTCAAGGTTGCACGGTAGTATCGCAACCCCGCCATGCCCTCGCCAAGCTTTGCGCGGCACTCATTGAACACCGAAATGCAGATAGCTTGGGAGGTTCTAAGAGCGTGGCTCCTCATGCTCCCATGTTTCCATGAGGAAAATGAGATCCATATCCGGGTGCAATAGAGTTGAGACTCTCCCCTTCGCTAGGGGAAGCCCCGCCGGTTCTAAGACACCATCCGAGGCACGCTTCCTATTTGTTGGCATTCGATGTGGACGCCGATGATCCGCCCCTACCGCGGGGAGCAGCAAAGCAGGCTACCGAAAGCAAAGAATCGAGCGGGCGGAGCAGGAGGTGTAGTAGGGTACCGGCAGCAGAAGCAGGAGCAGAGTGGCGCGCCAGCCTGACGATTGCATCGGGCGACCTTAGCAGCGCCGGCCTAAAATGCTGCTTGCTCGGACCAGCTCAAGCGCACCCCTCTACGACGGACGCCGGCAATTTCACGGGCGCGGACTCCTGTTGCATCGGGTGAGATCTTGGTCGACATACGTAGGCAGTCCACGCTGTCTACTCGACGCAGATGGCCTCACGTGACTCGCTCCGCCACCGCGGAAGGTGACAATGCGCCGCGACCAGGCGCTTGAGTCCCAAGGCGCTTGTTCTAGCAATGTGCACCATAGTCTGAATGCCATCCGATATAGGATCTCATCCTGGATGCGCTTGGTGAGATCCTCTTCTGCCTCCTTCGAGAGTCCACGCACCACCACATTATGACGCCGGGCAGCTCGCCCCTCCGCTTCTCATCGAAGTCGAGGGCAACATTAGTCGCCCCAACAGGTGATGCCCGCTGGCTGAGAGGGTGGGGCTGCCACGCCGCCAGGGCGCATGTGGTGTGCGAGATGGAGCAGTGTGGTGTCCGCTCACTTTGCTTGGCGACCTATGGGTCAGGGGGCATGTGCGCTTTGGCTCCCCCCCCTAAGGCCTCTCCGCCGCCCGAGTCGGGAGCCTAGCTCCTGTTGGAATCTCTGCTGCTGGGCAAACTCATTTGTGCAGTGCCGCAGGTGTTCATGGACCTCAGTATGTAGGCCCCTTTACTTGCTGGGCAATGGCAAAGGTCAAGAGAAGTACGGTTTGGAAGCCTTTAAGTGGTTTAGTTTGATGCCTTGAAGTGGTTTAGTTTGTTTAAATGAATTTGATGCAAATTGTTGAATGAAAGAAAACAAAATACCTAAAAACGAATGTGCAAATATGCTCCTTATATGCACGCACATATGACCAAAAGAGCCTTTAATCCTTTCTCCATCACATCTCGATCATCTTTGGCAAACTACACGAATCAGAGCCCAATATAAGACACAAATGGTTTTTGAACCACATAAAAGAAAATGGTTTCATCAAAGTAATGAAATAATTGAACATTCTGTTGATTGTATCTGGCAATGACATGACGATACCAACATCACAAAGACAAATATTAAATGATAGGAAAGAAAACATATGTAAAATAGTTAACGAGTTACTCCATTCTTCTAGCAGATGGAAAGGAAATGCTAGCATAACTTACCGATGGAATGATATTTTTGACATTGTTAGACTTCACGTTTGACTCGATGGGCACCCTTCTCAGCCGCAGGAACTCAACTAAGTATTTTCCTGCATGCTTTAGTCATAGCATGTAAGTTCTCCCAAGGCAAGATGTATTCCAAATGAAACTACTGCTTCTAAACCCCTTGACTAAACCTCATACCATATATACCTTAGGTAATAGAAATACTAGTGCATCTCCAGCCTTCCCAAGGCAAGATCTATACCAGATGAAACTATTGCTTCTAAACCCCTTGACTAAACCTTATACCATATACCTTAGGTAATAGAAACACTAGTGCATCTCCAGACCTGCTCATCTGAGCAGCGACCAACCCCGTGGACAAACATATTGGGGTCTTGAGATGGATCATACCGCAGAAGATAATTTTACCTTAGAGATGGACTACCTAGCACGCAATCAACAAAATTATACCTGAAGAATCCAATCAACATCATCTAGACCACGTGCAGCCACATCGTACAAAATAGAATGCCTGCATCTGTACCAGAGAAATGTGCTAGCGCCCTTTCTCGAGCTGACTAAAATGGTAACTGATCAACAATTTTTTTTACTGTAAATATAGCACGTACAAAGACAACACCTAGACTATGTTTCAAAGCGAACCTGTTTCATCCTTCCATGCAATGAATCATGTGATTGATAGTCCTTCCAACTCTTTTAACAATGGTAAGGTTGTCCCCCAGTATTCCACACATGCACATGTCATAAAGTAGCTATAGAAAACTGGTTAGTTAAGCCTTGAAAACCAAGTCACCTGATAACTCAGCAAAACAAAGGCACAATCAAGAGGGTCATGCATTACATGAGAAGGATAATGATGCTGAATTTGTCCATGCAAGATAATGATTTTAACAATAATAAGTGAGGAGAACTGAGAAGATTAGAAATTGAACTTACACAATTACTTTTTTTGCCCGCTGTTCACAAAGGAAATGCACCAATTGTGAAGATTTTTCATCTGCTTCACACTCGAGGTACTACACAAGGCATCAGAAATATAGCTCGCTTATAAGCAGATACTGATGTTTGAATGCTTTGAAAGGAATTTGATGTTACCTGCATATTCAAGCCCATTGGTGTCTTCGAAGATAAGATAAATGATCCTTTGTTCGACTTAAATCCTTCTGCTTGCACTTGTTGAAAGAGCTGAAGAGCTACCTTAACATATTGTACATATACTGTAATCATGGCATTAGAGACTAGATTTTTTTTCCTAGCATTTGCTAAAAGCTGCATCCAGTTGACGACCATTTTGGGCATATATTGAGACCATAATATTCCATGAACAAGTTTTTTGAGAGGAGCTACTGCTCGGCTTCCTACATATTTTAGCCTGTATTGATCTAACTTTATTCTGTTCTCGACCTATGCAACATCTAAGGGAGGGACAAGTGTAATGTAAATGTAGTCCTATGTTGCGCATACGTTTGCACTCATCTTCAAATAGATTGGTAATGGCGAGTCTTGATCCGAACATTTGGGGATTTTCATATCTATCTGCACCTCCTGTTGCACAGATTCGATCTCGTCGTTGACCATGATAGCATAGGACCTAAGTGCTTCATTCCCTGATGTAAAAGATATATGGTTCCATTATCATTGATTAAGATGAGTCTTAAGCAAACCAAATCCATATTTAATGTCGGCTATCAAAGTAGAACAATTGCCTTAAATGATTGTCTTGCCAAGACAAAAGAAACAACCTGCTTTTTATTATAGACAAGCTAGCTTTAAGATTTAAGTAGAGAATAAATCCAACACTTACCATCATATATCAGTTTGAATTCACGATCTGGTGTTTGTGGGCATCCAGCAATTTGAAATGAGCACTTGCTTCTAGTGCTGCATGTTTTGCGTGATGTCATATCATATCCATATAATTCTAACAGTGCCTCAGTATTATTGCACCTGCATGCCAGTTCTTTCTTACTAGTCTAGTGGTAACACACTAGATCTAGCAACTATAGGTCTCGAGTTCGAGACTGCCCAGAATCGCACTCTGAACTGTTGGGTGTCAAAACCCACAGACGCAATGTAAAGTGGTTGGGGGCAGGGCCCAACCAAGCAATGTAGTGTGGTGTGTGGTCACATGTCCAGTTGGATGCTGCCTAGTGGCGTGACGTTAAAATACTATCTATCTATCTATCTTACTGCCACATTTGGGCCATCCATGGCTAAAGTAAATATAATATCCCTCTTGCTAGAATATCCAAAACAGGCAAGTTTTCTGGCTCTTTAGTCTTTTTCACAGACGAATCCCTTCAGGTCACCAAAATTCTTTGCCTCTGTGCTTCCTTATATCCAACACATGTGAATATAATAATTCCCCTTCCTGCTTTTTCATAGCGCAAAAGACATAATTCTTAGCTTCTCTCCCATGTACAGCACAATAGAATGAATAACGGAAAATTCTTTTAGGGATAGAAGAATCTATTCGACAATCTATTGCAAGCATGTAATTTCTTCTCCTATGTTGATTTACACCTAGAAACATGGTATCAAATAACAAAGCAGGGATATAGTACGGATTGTAAAGCCTGCGCATTTTCTCTCATGCAGTCTAGTAAATAAAGTAGACAGCCAAAATTCGGCTGAAAGCTTTTGTTAGATTCAAATAAATGCCACAGGAAAGACTGCACCATTGATATACTATATTTCTAAAAAATAAAAACAACCTAGGATATTTCTTATTTGCATGTCAGATATCCAGCCAGAAAAGCCAAAATCTTACAAGGTGGCAATGAAGATCGTCATTAAAGGCATGGTGTCTCGAAAAATTCAAGCTGATAAAGATGCACGAAGAAACAAGCAGGGGAAGGAAATGGGGGACTGCCGGAATGCAAACAGTAAATCTGACCACAGTAACTTATGCATAGTCTGGTGATGCATCTTCCTAAAATGAGAGGCCGAATTTCCAAAGAAAACAACAATTGCTTCCCACCTTGTACGCATCAACAAACGATTTAATCTAGAAGCTTATCCTTGCACTCCACAGCATGAAACTCGTTCGAACAGCACCAACCGGGAATAGGTCTGACCGCCAGTTTACTGGCAACAGCCAGTTTGGAGCAGTCACCAGGATATCTTAGGCATATGCCAGCATATACCTAGATATGCCACAAACCCACATAAACGAGGGTTTGCCCCCTAGGGGCAACCCAAAAAGAAGAGGAAAAATACATGAATTGTAAAGTTCTTCACAAACAATACACCATGGTCAGGTCAAGCTAAGATGCTACTGAAAAGAGAAAGGGAAGATTAGTAAGAAAGCCTCATTTTGGGTTGCCGTAAAGGGCACTCACTCTTCTGTTTGGGTGGGAATATTTCAGGTATATGTTGATATATATACTTGAATATAGTTGTAATGGGCTTAAACCGATATTGCATGTAATTTGTTGATTGCTCATTCTTCTCACTTGCTTTGCCTGTTTCAGATGCTTTGTTTTGCGGAGCTTTAAAAAGCATGAATGCCTCATGGGAGCTCTAGGAACTGATGTCTGCAATTGGATTTGTTGTTGTAGCCATCGAAACACTTAGTGTTGTAGCCAAGATGAATTGGGGACTACAAATGTGTATGGGATTTTGTCCCAAATTGCTCCAAAGAACTCATTGGTATGCTTTGTTTCTAAGATCGAACATATATGTTATAGTGGGCAAGGTTGTATAGAATACATAGGCACAATTGATTTGTAGCCAATTTTTTGTGTCTTTTGCCATAAATAGACTAACAGTGGATTCGAGTCTAGATGCAGAATTTTTTGAAAAATCACTTTGCTTGGGTGATGGCCTATGGCTTGCTTGGTGTATGTTACTCTGCTGCAACAGTCCAAAGAAGAGCTCTAGCACCTTCCTTCCACTCTCTCTATCACCTTCCTCCCTTCTCTCTCTAGGATTATGGTTTTGCCAACTCTCTCTCGCTAGGGTTTTGCCTCACGCCCCCCAGCCTCTCAGCCCTCTAGCCCAAATTGTTATGCGAAGGATGTTTTCGAGCCCCCATTTTAGATTCCAAGCATCCAAAACGTGCTTCGAGCAACTTCTCTGTGTTATCCTAAATTTTTGCCCTAATTCATATCAGCCCTAAACAGTTGCGTGAAGGACGTTTTTAAGCCCCCTGTTTTGGATATCCAAAATGCGTTTTGAGCAACTTCTCTGCTTTGCCATGAATTTCTGCCCTAATTCCTGTCAGCCCTAAAAAGTTGTGCAAAGGACATTTTCGAGTCCCTGTTTTGGATTCTAGGCATCCAAAATGCATATGCGAAGATCTTGGAGTGTAGGCAATAATGCCATCCATGGTGTCGAGTCGTCAACCCCGACAACAAGAGTAAGAAGGAAGATGCTACTTCGGAACAGTTACCTCGGTTGATTGCTAAGCTAATCAAGAAGTCCTCGCGATATATCTCTGGATGAAATTTGAGAGCTTTTGCTCTATAGAGACGTAGAATGTGAAATCACTCTTACACCAGATGCAGAGCCGACCAGCAAAGCTCTTTATAGAATGAGCACTCCCGAGCTAGCAAAACTAAAGAAGCAATTGTAGGAGTTGCTCGACCTGGGGATGCTTTCGGCCAGAATGGAAGTCAGAAGATGTATTTCAACCATTGGCAGCTCAAAAAGTAGACGATGTAATGGACCAGCCCCACGGAGCAAGATTCTTCTACAAAATTGACTTAAGATCGGGCAATCATCATAAGGATGAAGGGGGGATATTTATAAGACCGCTTCAGAACATGGTATGTGCACTATGAGTTCACAGTAATGTCCCTGAGTCTATCGAATGCTGCAACGACTTTTATGCGCTTGATGAATAACATCTTCAGAGATTTCTTAGACGGGTTCGTCATCAATTTTTCTTCGACAACATCATGATCTATAGCAAATCAATGGCGGAGCATGCAGTCCATTTGAGGAGAGTCTTGGAGAAATTGAGATGGCACCATTTGTTGGCAAGCTTTTGAAGTACCATTTTGCAATGCCATCTCCATATCGATAAGCGAATTCGGCAAGAAGATAGAAGAATCCATCTCCTCTAACATGGAGTTCAAGCACATATGGGCTATTCTTTGCAAGTGCGCAAGGACAGATAAGGAACGAGAGACCTTCAAACATTTTAAAAAGGAAGGCAGAATTTATTTCACAAGAACAAGCTATGTGTATCTGAAGCATCAGGAGTAAGGAAGCTAATCTTACATGACACGCATAATAGCCCTATTAGGCACTGCAAGATTTATAAAGGCCTACTTCAAAATAAGTAGCTACTTCTAGCCGGGCATGAAGAAGCAAATAGTCAGGCATATCCAAGAATGTCAGTCGTGTCAGCAGACAAAGGCAGAACAACTTCGAATCCTGGGAGCTTTGGAACCTTGGGCGGGGCCAGATGCCAAGTGGGAAGTTGTTAGCATGGATTTCATAGCGGGCCTTCCAAGGAAAACAAGGAGCTTTGATGCCTTGATGGTTGTGGTAGATAAGTTATCAAAAAGGGCATATTCTTGCAATGCCGCACCATAGACACAGCTTTGGATCCAGCCTTCTTGTCTACCAAAGAGACTTTTTAGATTGCGTGGAATGCACATGTGATTATCCCCAATAGATTTTGGCAAGACTTCTTCAACATGATCTGCACCAAGTTGTGGAGGAGTTCTGCTTATCACCTGTAGACAAATGGGCAAATGGAATGCACCAACATAATTTTGAAGGACATATTGATTTGAAATAAGCAATCCAAATGGGCCGATCGCATCCATCTAGTCGAGTTGCGTACAATACTATGAAGAGTCATCGAAGATGTCTCATTTCATGATCAGTTATGGTTACCAATGCTTCACCCCAGATACATGGCACAATCTAGTGTCCAAGGTGGAAGTTTCTCAACAATTTCGGCACATATACATCAGCTTGTGGTAGACGTGCGAGAATATCTTCAAACAATAAAGGCACATCAGAAGAGTCTAGCAGATAGACATAAAACTTCTCGAGAGTTTGTTGTGGGAGATAAAGTTTGGCTCAAGTAAAGGTGAAGCAAGCAAAGCTCTGCATCTTCAATTGTTAGGAAACCTGCTCCAAGATAAGCGGGGCCTTTTAAGATTGTCAAGCAAATAGGGAGCCAGTCATATAAGCTTGACCTACCCGCGTATCTAAAAATTCACAAGAGGCACATCCCAAACCCGGAAGAGGTCTTGGAGACTCCAACCTTGTTGGAGATGATGGAGGAGCAAATCGAGATAGTCCCTGAGCTAATTCTCGAGAAAGCATTTAAGAAAAGAAGGTCTCAGTTCCTCCAATACTTGGTCAAGTGGAAGCACTTGCCCGTGGAAGACGTAACATGGGTATTAAAGCAAGATCTAGAGAAGCAATACCCAGAAGCCATGGAGCAATTCAATGGCCAAGTCATCTCCGAATTTGTCGACGCCAACCTGTCAAGTGCTCTTAGCTAAGCTTGTGTATGTCTTAGTGTAAGTGCAGGAAAGCATATACATTCTAGAATAGTTGAGATGCATACGTGAAGATCTTGGAGTATGAGCGATGATGAAATCCCCCCCCTTCCCCGGGGCGTTCTCTAGGCCAGTACGCCAGGGATGGGTGGGTCATGTGAGAGGAGCACAACATCGTGTGCGATGATGGTATCAGTAGAGGGTTTTTAGCTTAAAACCTTCGGAGCGTGACTGAAGAGGTCATGCATGAGTAGGCATGGGATCGTAGGCGATGATGGGATCATCGTTCGGATGTTCTCTATGTCACGATGCACGGTATGTGCACATGACCATAGAAGGGTCATGATGAGGTAAGCGTGATCATGTCAATGATGGGATCGTCTGAGACATTCCCTAGCTTAAACCCCCAGGTGCATGAGGCACTGTTAGTGTACACGATCAAGGGAGATCTTGTACAAAATAGCACCCGATCCAAGGGGGCTTCACATTTGTTATGCCTAAATGATATCAGCGTGGACGATAAGGGGGTTTTTATTGGCTATGGCATACGTATATGTACATTAAAAAATACGTGGGGGTTTTAGTGGGAACGTATCAAATACACAAAGGGGTGGTGCAGGCGAGCTTTGCACTCTGGTAGATACGCCAAGGGGTACTTTGAGAGATTTGGGTCCGAAATAGGTCGACATTTGAAGTTCGTATAGACAAGGCCCCTGTTTTTTGTTTTTTTTTTCCCTCTAGGATCCTAAGTTTGGGCCAGAGTTTACTTGTGATCCCCCTTGATTTATTTCCTTGCTCGGACAATTTCCTTGCTTAGATAATCTGATAATGTACTGTTTCTAATTCACTTTCATACTGAAGTGCATATCGGAGTTGGATGAAGTTTCGAATCATTGTGCCTGCTCCATTCATAGTAGGTATTGTGCAATGCTCCATTCACAATAGGTATTTTTTAAGGAAATGCAAAGCATTTTTTATGTCTTTAACTAGTTCTTGGGCTTTTGTTAGTTTTGTCCTTTTTAAAGTTCGATACTCTCAAGCTTAAGCTTTTGTTATGTCTTTAGCTTGGATCTTTCTTCTTCTTTCTATGTAAGGATTTGCTCTTCTTATATAAAAAGAGTTGAGGCTCTGACGACCATTGCTACTCGGTTGTGAATGTTCTATGGCCATAGGATTTTATTGGATTTATCGGGATTCAATGGGTATGATTCTAGCAGCACCAAACCACACCAAGCAATGCGTGGAGGCAGAGGTACTAGTGTACTAGTGTGCGTTGAGAATATAGTTCTATTTTCTACGTCATCTCTTTTGTTTTTGCGAGATGCATACCATCTTTCTCTTCCTAGAAGGCAATACATCGACAACTGAATTTGTGAAAGCTAGGCAGGGTTGCAGCTATGCAGATTTGAGAAAGGAAATTGATAGTGTTAAGCTGGAAGCTTTGCACAGGTATCGCTTTGTTTTTTTAGGAGATAGGAGCACACATTTATCTTTAAAGCAAGAACAACAGCAGCTGAAGTTCATTTAAGAATAACTGAGGTGAGAGTGGATGCAAGAGTGGATGTTATAGATGAGAATGATGATCCCAAGGCAAAGAGAGCCAAGACATCTGCAGTAAAAGTTGCGAATGAAGGCGGGGATGAAGATGGGGCCGAGAGTATTGAAAAATCAAGTGTAAATGTAGCAAATAATACGAAGAAGATGCATTCCAAATTGGCTTCAAAAGCTCAGTTACACAAGTGGAACAAGGTGTATGACACATTGGTTCGAGAATTGAGACAAAGTGGGCGGCTAGATCAATCTGAGTTGATGATAGGAGACCTTGATGGCAAAGGCCAGCCATACGTGGTGTGTTGGATGCAACATGCGCTATGGTACAGGCACCAAGGATACTATCCGCAAATTTTTTAAGAGCCATTGTACTTCACGGATCCATGAGGAAAACTATGCAAGGCATGTGTTGGAGCTGAAAGTTCCAGAGA
The DNA here is from genome assembly GCA_021234155.1 of Isoetes taiwanensis. Taxonomy (NCBI): domain Eukaryota; kingdom Viridiplantae; phylum Streptophyta; class Lycopodiopsida; order Isoetales; family Isoetaceae; genus Isoetes; species Isoetes taiwanensis. The sequence continues at coordinate 8,651,440 of JAJEKV010000029.1, read as the reverse complement.
TGAATAAAGAGGAGAGGTTAGAGGATATAGTGGAGCGTAACATGCTGGCAGTTGACAAGTGCTTATCAGATGTTGTTGTCCCATTTACAGAGAAGTCCGGTATCTTAATCGAGATCTACAAGCCTAGTTTATTTAGTTACGAGGACCATGACAAGATTTGCATTGCTTGTGTTGTTTGTCAGAAGACACTTAATATGTTTCCAAAAGCTGGTTCGTTGGATCATAAGATGGAGGAGCATCTTGATAGTGTTAGGCATGTAAAAGAAACTCTCAAGGTTGAAAGGAAGGCTACTGTTAGAGATAATCCTAAAATCAAAGCTCAAGAAATCCCCCCCCCTCCCAAATTAGAATCGATCCAAGGCGCTTGAACTTGACGAGGTATTGCTAACTAGTATTTTTGTTAGATAACTAGTATTTCTTTAGATCAATTGGTATTTATGTTTGTCGAAGTTGTAACTAATGTAATTTATATTCACTTCTATTGGCAGCCACTACTACAAGGACTGATGATGCATCTTCAAGTGACAAAACTAGTAAGTGTGTCATTAATTAATTGCTTTGAACTCATTATAGAATTACATGAATAACGAATGCTTATAGGTGCAGGTTGTTTTAAATCATTTATGTTGGGTTATTGGCAACCAGAATATTGATATGGCTCGGATGTACACTCTTTTAAACCATTTTTAGATGAATCTAGACCGGGCCATTATTGGTTTTGTGAGCCTAAACTGCATGCTACACTTGAAATAAATGGAGAACAGATTGTTATCAATGGGGCACTTAGGCACATAAAATGTTGCAGGGTTAGTAGTAATGCTAAACCATTTGATAATTATCAATGTTCTAATTGTGTGAAGATTCCGAAAGAGAAGGATTTCTATATGAGAGTGAAGCGAGAATGTAAGGGTTCGAAGCTAAGAGGATCAAGAGATCCAAATTCACATTTAAGGGTGGACTACTTAACAAACAATGCTTAGTGCAACAAAGGAAGCAAGGGCCGAGGTAAGGAGATTGAAGAAGGAGTTGATATTTTGTGAAAGAGAGTTGTCACCCTTTCAATTAGATCATGCAAAGTCTATCCGAGTCCATGAATAGGAAAGGTGTTAAGAAATTTTGTGCTGATATTATGGAGGCACATTATGGAGGAAAGTTTGATGGTAGACCGGGCCTATGGAATTTCTTAACAGATATTGCTCAAAACATCATTTGGCCTGGTCACAAAAGACGCTATAAAAACACAGTTCTTCAAAAAAAAAAAAAAAAAAAAAGACGCTATAAAAGCACCACCAAAGAATTATTTGAGACTATAAAGATTTGGGGAGGGAGGAGCATGCATAATTTCTTATCTATTAGTTTTGCTGGTCCTAGCATATCAACCATATGAGATCTACAAGGAAAAACTTTACCTATTGTGGCAGAAGATGAAATTGTGATCAAAGGTGTTGTTTGTTGGGTTGCACAAGAGGATCGCCTCATTGGTTTTTGTGGTCCAATGGAAGACCATAAATGTGATTCATCTTTTGTAGTAGTTGTGAAATCTAGAAGTTCTAGAACTTTACGTAATATTGTAGAATTTCTAGAACTTTCTAAAACATTCTAGAATCTTCTAGAAGTTGAGGAAATCATGCAACATCTGTAGTCTATGAGGGGTATGAGATGGAAGCAGGGGCAAAGTGGATGCCTTGCTCTTTGGCAGATACAATTACCACTAAATCAACATGGCTACTATGGGCATCTAAGAATATCAAATATAGCCTTTATGGGGAAACACCACCAGGCACCCCATTTAGGAATGAGTCAGCGATGACTTCAAAGAGTCATGTTGTCCATTGACTGCACTGCTTGAACATCCCCGTCCTCACGCCTACTTATATAATCTGCGTTCATCCTCTTGCCCTTGCAAATGTACAAGTTTGGCAGCCTAAATCCCTCTGCATTCACACAAACTAAACTCCCTAGTGTTCATGATAGCCTCACTAATATCTCAGTGCCTTTCCTTACAATAATCTGTAGACCTTCAACCTTGCCTGCCTACATGCCAATCTCATCTGCATTCCATACCCTTGATTGAGGGAATTGAAAATCATTATAAATTTGTTGAAGGCCCGAGTAGAATATGTCCAGGTTATGCAGGTAGATCTTTATATGAGGGTTGAAAGAGGGCTCAAACTAGATCAGTTTAAAGTGGCCACCTGATCGGCCGCATGAAGCATGGCATGGGGTGGCACTGGCAAGGGGAGGGGCGAACCCCCTATGACCAAGGTCGCCAATGAGTCGGGACTCACGGTGGTGGCAGGGTTCGAAATTAGAAATCGCCATGACAAGTAAAAATGCCTGCTTATATTTAAGGCTACCGGAAATATATGGATTTATAGTGTAGTTTTCTGAAAATCCTTAAATTTTTTTATAAAATTAGCCTAAAAAACGCCGAAATTTGTTTTTGTTATCGATTTTTTTTTAAAATGGCCAGATTTTTCAGGTCGAACCCCCATTTCGAACCCTCGGTGGTGGGCGACCCTAGATCAAGATTTTATTTAACAAAAAAGGAAGTCATTAACTGCCTTAAGGCGACGTGGCGGAACAGGCTGTAACCGTGGCCACACAAATTGGACTGGCCACTGGTAGAAGCGGCGCATCCGCGGCGCCGCTGTAAATGGACGGCTGAGATACGTCGTATCGCATCGGTGCAATCTGGGCTGTCGAGCTTGTTGATGAGTCGTTGCGCCTTCTCTGTACCCCTTTCTTTGTAGCCCCTTTGCCTTTTCTCGCTTTCCCTTTTTCGTTGCTCTGTTCGATTTGGCGCTTATAACAGTGGAGGAGCTTTTGGATCCTTGTCTTGCTTTCAAAGCTTTACCGGAAATTGTGTCTTACAAGCAAAACTTTGTTTTAGGATCGGCTCCGTTTTTCGTCTCCGGCGGTCCTGCGAGATCATAGTGCCGGCCGTTGGTCATCTGTAACAGGAAGTGTTGTTTTCTCATGGCACGCATGCTTCTTACCGTTAATCCCGCTCTATGTGGATGTGGATGTTAACCTAGGCTTGTTCTGCCCTATTGCAAATCTGGTACGTCAAGAAAAGGCTGAAAAGCATCTGATTTTCTTATGCTGAAAGGACTAGTTTAAGGAAAACAATAGAATGCTTTTTAAGCATCGCATATGCTGAAGGACAGAAGAATTATGCAATTTGGATCAAACGAGGTTTCAAATTTGTCTCCTAACAAGAGAGAAGAAGGCAGTTATATTGTTGGTAGTGAAGAAGTTAACCCAAGTTCGCTATAGTCTCTTGGAGCAGAGAATTATTAGCACAGTGTGTAATATCATATGTTATCGTATGATATCACATATATCAGGACTAGAACGAATGCCGAGGTGGCTTACCACAGGCAAGCTGGTCCAATGATAAGTAACAAGCTCTTGAAGCTTGTCTTTATATTCCGGATCTTAGTTTCCAGGTCAATTGTCAACTTACTTTCAGAGGTTTAGTTAATCACCTTGATAGTACTAGTAAATTTATCATTTTATAGGTAGATCTTAGATAAGTAGGTAACAGAGTTGGTAGGGATAGCTAGGTCTGTTAGGTTACAAAATGTATGAAGCGAAGATACGCCGGGAGGAAGTTGGTGTTGCAAAACGGGCTTTTGAAATTTCTGAAAGACATAGTGGTTACCGTGGCTATGAATCAAGCAGGAATTGCTATGACAAAGGCAAGGAACATGAAACATCAGAAAGAAATGCAGTTCCTCGATTCGATTATGTGGACAAGAGAAAGGATTATGACCACAACACTAGAGATGCGATGTCAGATGGTTTGCATGACAGGTCAAACAGAGGGCCGACTTTGGAAAAGCCTAGCCGGGTGCATAGGCACTCAAGGTTGTATCATGGAGATGGTGAAAGCAGCGATCAGATGTTCACTGGTCAGAAGACCAGGCAGGAACATGAACGGTTTGAAGCTTCCGCAGGTAAAGTGGCAAATATCAAGCCTAATGTTGAAGGACTTATCTTTATGTGTGATAAGCGTCAGAAGGAGAGGTGTTTGCAGTATAAGGTCTTTGGTATGCCCTCAAAATATGAACATTTTGCAAAACATGTTACACCGGGGATGAAATTATTTTTGTTTGAACACGAAGAAAAGCGGCTCTATGGCATCTATGAAGCTGTGTCACGCTATGGGATAGATCTAGTACCTGAAGCTTTTGAAGATGCAAAGTTACGATTTCCTGCACAGGTATGGGCTCTTAATTGTGGACAGAAATTTCTGTCTAGATTCACAATTAGTGCCTTTCTGCGAATGTCACTAAGACTTGTATGATGTTAGGCACTAGTTTGCTCTAATTTGTAAAAGCTTGCATTGCCTAATGCTACTGTCCTACTAACAGGTTCGGTTTAGAGTTGTTAAGAACTGTCCGCCGCTTCGAGAGCAAGAGTTCAGAGAAGCCATTCGTGATAATTATTATGATTCGTCCTATAAGAAGTTCAGCTTTGATTTATCATATGATCAGGTATACTTGGTTATGATACTTGCTGTTGAAATTTCATAATTTTGTTTTATTTCACGATTTGTACCTTTGATTTGGGATAAACTGACTTAATTGTGCAGCATGTATAGTTTATCATAGAATTCTAATGACGTTGGAGATTCAGGTTCGGAGACTCATGATAATGTTTGCGCCTGGGGATCGTGATTCAGATGCTGATGCAAGAATTCGCTACCCCCATCCAGAAATGATTAATAGCAAAGTTATTGACAAATCTTTGCTGGATACAAAACACCTTTATGAGCCTTCTATTTATGGGAGAACTGACCAGTGGAGGAGAGAGACATCTGATTCCAGGCTATCTGAGCCAGTTAATGGGGATTACTTGCAACACAGTAGCACAGTTTCTACCAAGTATAAAGTGCATGGTGATTACACCACTATTTCTTCGGGATATCCATCAAGTGTTGAATACCCCAATAGCCTAGTTTCCTTGGGTTATAGTTCACACCCTTTGTCAGAGGCATTGGCATCAAGAGGGCTTCCCTATTCTACCAGCAGTATCGGGGCGGCAGCAGCAGCAACGCCGTCTTTAAATGCCCATCATTTTGATGCCCTTGGATCACTTCCAAAGTATGGAAGTTATGTGTCTGGAAGACCTGAGGTTGGTTTAACGTATGCAATGCCTGAGTTCGATAGAAACCATATTCATACTGATTGCAACAATTGGTCAATGAGTCTTGAGACTCCGTCAGGGCTTGATGATTTCAGGAAATTTCCACTGAGCAACATAAATGGTGACAATGTTACCTTAGGTCGACCCATTGATGAATCAACTCGGGGCAGGGTGGCAGATGTATCATCTGCTGATGTAAGAGCCAGCATTTATGGACATGGAAGGCATGATGCATCAATTTATATGGATATTGGTCGGCAGCTGCCAACTATAGGCTCCTTAGATGACATTGATTCAAGAACTGGAAGACAAAAGATTTATCACGCTGAAGATTTCATGAAGCAGACTGCTCATTTGCCTCCACTTTTGGTGCCAAATGCGAAGGAAGCTGGCAACATCTCCCCAAGATACAAAGTTCCTCTAGGCTATATATCAGATGGGAACGACAGTGTTCCTGGAGCTTCTCAGAAGTATCTAGATAGCTCTGAGAATCTTGTTGTTACAGTTAAGAATAGGCGTAGTGATTCATCTGATTTATACGAGGAAGCGATGTTAAGGAAACAAGACCTAAGTGGGCATTCAAGGAAGCCTACATCCAACCATGGATGTTCGACTATGTCGAAAGTTAGGAAGTTACAAAAGGAAGGTAGTTCTTCCCAGCATTCTGCACTGCCGTCGACTGAGAGAAAGAGTAGGAAGATTAGTGTGTTCAATCGCCTGGGACCTCAAGATAATACAAGGATTTCCCCTGTAAAATCCCGGGATCTTGAAATACGACAGCAGAACCGGTTAACAAAGGCTGGACATCATGAAAATGAGAATATAACTTTATCCCCTGGAGAAATTAGTCCTTATGATATGAGAGATTATCTGAATAAGAAATTGGAACATTCATCTTCACAAGTAACAAGGGTTGAAAGAGAGACTGGTAGAGGAGGTGCTGCTCTGCGTGCTGGTAATGAGGATGGTGGCAACAGTGCAGATTATAAAGTAGACTTTAAGCGCCGTAAAATGGCTGAAAATGATAACAAACAGGACATTTGCCGCCAATCTGAAAACATTGGCAATAAAGAAGCAGAGTGTATTAGGAAAAGGCGCAGAATTGTTCGTCCTGAAATACTTGTTGTGGAAGATAAAAATGCAACAGGAGGGAGTAAGCCTAGATCTGATGATGCTACAGCTAGCAGATCAGGAGAGCCAGATCTGGGAGGAAGTTTACCTACTGTAACTGAAGACGCTCACAGTATCGAGTTGAGTCTTAAAGCCTGAATTAGCAGGATGAAGATCTAGTTAAGCGCATGTCACTTAATGGTGTCTCACGTAATATTGGCTCTGGGAGAAAGTTTTCAGCATAACTGCAGACTCTGTTGAAAACTGTCTGTTGGCATCCCTTAACCATCATTTGTCAGGAAGCATTCATGATTAGTTCAGACTGCAAGGGCAATTATACGAATGGGCAATTAGATCAGATGCGTCTGGATTTCGGCCTGTGGGTTGGGGCTCCCCCAATCTTTGTTGAATTACTCTTGGATTTTGGCCTGTGGGTTAGGGCTTTCCCAGTCAGTCTTTGCTGATTTACTCTACAGGAGAGCAGTACATTTGGCTGCACCTTTCTGAAGTTTCTCTTTGCCTGCTTAAAGGCTCTTTGAAGTACTTCATAGGAGAGGATGGAAGTTTTGCGTGACAAGGGCCTGTCAAACTATGCCGGTACATACCTGTATTCAAACTCGTCTTGAAATGTATGTCTTGCTGAAACAGTAAGTGATGGCCGAAAGCATGGTATTTTCTGGAAGTTTTGACTTTCCGAAGTTGTGCATATCCAGTGTTAGAAAGTAATGACGTTAAAAGTGGTATTTCTTTGTTATGGGAGTCTACCATCGACCTTTAAATAATTTCCTTTTAATGGCCACAATTGGCATGAAACAGTTGTTGTATAGGCTCTTTCTGCTTGGCCAAGAATGTCCGGCTTCCATGCCAGGAAGCCTAGTTTCCATGCCTAGTTTACAAACTTCTATTGAATTGAAGAACAGAACAAAAGTATGAAACTATAAAAAATGTGCCATCGCATTGTGGGTTGCTCTGCCTGACTATTTATCTAACCTCCTTAGGCCTTCTTTCTAGTAGTTGCAAAATACGACTGCCATAATGTTTGCACAATCAAAAAGCATGTTTTTATAACATATGGTTTTTTGTTGTATCTGTATGAGAATACATACATTGTTGACTGTTGGCATCCTGGATTCGAAACTGAAGCATTTAGGGTTTATTTTTGTGAGGGATGGATGGTCTGTTGGTGCAGATGGCCGTGTGTGCCTGGGGCACATGGTTTCTAATCAGAGCGCAGGTAATATGGGGCACATGGTTTCTAATCAGAGCGCAGGTAATATGCGGCAGGCTACGGCGAATTGGATGGGCCATTTGCAAAACAAGTCAGCTCAAGTCTTATTCTACTCCAGCATTCGATTTGAAAGCTCAAGCATGCCGTGTTTGAGCATTCGATTTGGAAGCTCTCTTGTTTCTCTTTGCCTGCCGGATTTGGCTCGCACCCTCTTGCCCAGATCTAGGCTGTGCCCAGCGATCTGTTTCAGGCTGCAATTGTAAGTCGTAGAGTGGGCCTGATTTTTTGGGTACACACAGCCTTGTATTTAAACCGAATTGGATCGATGGAACCACATGCTCATTTTTGCAAGAAGAGACCATCTCATATGCTATTCAATCTATGCTTCCAATGTTTTGTTTGCTAGATCACAGATAAAAACTTCTGGATTAGATGTGGGGCATGCAATTTTGCGTGCATATTGAGAAACCACGAGATGTGAGTCTTGTCTTTTTTTTTTTTTTTTTTTTTTTTACTTTTTTTTTGGACTTGATAAATAACATAAGGTTGCAATTCACATGTGTCGTTTCATATGCAAATTGAAATATGAAAAAAATGAAGGGCAAGTTGTTAAGTTAGATGAGACCAAAATTGAACAGCATTGAGATGAAAATATTAGGTTTGAACACTTCTACCGTCATTAAGTTTACCTAAGCAATAGGTAGTGTCCATGTTTCTAGCAGAAAAACAATATATATGATGTTTTCTGCTGACAAGGAAAAAGGCCTTCTCCATGCTTTAAGGTACACTATAAAACTAACCTATATAGGAGGCAAATTTTTCTCTTAACGATGGGGGTGTTTTACTGCCTTATCCATTGTGAACTCTATTTGTGTTGCTGTAAGTAGAATAAAACAGAGAAAAAGAAGTTCAAATAGAGCCTTGCATATTGAAGCTACCAAGCCTTCTGTGCCAGAAGCTCAAATTGTTGATTTTCTTCTAGGCATCATGTGATCAAGACTCTACTCATTGCCAGGTTATTTTTCCTTTGTCAGGCATCTCTTGTTTCTTTTCACTTGTTTCTTGTTGCAGAAGCGCCATACTCGCTGCTTCATTCGTCTTGAAGCAGAGTATTATTGTGCGAATCTGGCAGGGTCGTGAGGAGAGGGCTCAAACCGGCAGCTCCATGGAATCAGGGAGCTTCTATTCAGCTTTATTTTGCCTCTTTTTGCTACTATTTTGCCTTTTTTTGCTTCTATTTGTTTTGTGTGATTAAGAGCATTGGCATGCCTAATCTTGCAATGAAGATATCTTCATGGAAACCTGAGTAGGTGCAACACAAGCAGGCGAGGTTTGAGCATTGGATTGGAACTGCAGGCTCGTCTCATCTTTGAATGCTAGTGCTGTGTTTGAGTTATGCCATGCCGTAGATTATGTATTCCTGTGCCAATTTGTATTGCATGCAATTACCACTATGCCTAAATACTATCTTAACCCACGGTGTTTGGTCAAGGAGCGCCCCTTTAAAAGCGGGTCAGTTTGACTCCACAAAGACCTCGCATGGGCAAACATGATGTGTGCAGAGGGATGATACGTACAACGACACCATTTGTGACTCCAGGGCTAAAAATGAGATACACAAATTTAAACTTATTTTTCCACTGCATGGTAGTCATAAAATATGACACCACTAAAATACTAGTGGAAAACCATAAAAAAATAAGACATTTTTAGTTATATATTCAAATAAAACCAGCTGTCTTATTTTACAGTGGAAATCCCTCGAAATAGAATAAGACTCCATTTACAATCCAAACCTATCCCGAACCTAAATAAGACATGTCTTATTTTCATAGTGGAAAAGTGAATTTTTTTTAGGACCATAGGTGGCCAAACATTATTTGATGAAATATGTGACTTTTAGAAATATGACTACCATGGAAAAAGGGCCTTTTTCCACACCAGCCGCAAAATATGGCTGCATATATAATATACGACACCATTTGTGACTCCAGAGGTAAAAATGAGATACATAAATTTAAAATTACTTTTCCATTGCATGGTGGTCATAAAATATGACACCACTAAAATACTAGTGGAAAAGCATGAAGAAATAAGACACGTCTTATTTTTAGTTATATATTTAAACAGGTGTCTTATTTTACCGGGGGGACGGGGAAATTCCTCGGAATAAAATAAGACTCCATTTGGTACCCAAACCTATTTCAAACTTAAATAAGACATGTTTTATTTTTGTAGTGGAAAAGTGAACTACTTTTAAGACAATAAGTGGCCAAATATCATTGGATAAAATATATGACTTTTAGAGATAAACTACCGTGGAAAAAGGGCCTTACATAAACACAGTAACATAAACACAGTATGAGCCATATTATGATGTAGATAGTAGATATTCTAGATGTTTGTGGATCGGTACAAAAAATACCTACTCAAAATGTTTGAAGTTTGCACACCAATTATAACACATGCAAATGTTGGTGAGAGCACCACTCCCCTACAAAGCACCTATAGATTGTCCAGGAATTTCCAAACAAGAGTAGGCTTGAGAATAACAAGTATTACAAAAGCTTTAAGGAACTACGGAAACGAGTGCAAACACAACAGATAGAAATAAAATTCGAAAACGAGTGCAAATACAATAGACAGAAAAAAGAATTCGGGTGTGTCTCCATATGGACTGCACTCATCTTCCATATGAAAATTCTTGGGGAGTAATGCACCAAGTGAGGTGAGATCCTAGATCTTAAACGCTAAAATGGTCAGAAATCCTTATCCCATGCTACCAAGTGGGCAATTATTCCTTGAGTGTCCCACTTTTGTACAACGGAAACAACGCAACGACTTAATTCCTCTACCTTCTACTTTCCCCTTAGATTATTAGATTAGTATTTCTTTAATAGCAAAACATCAATGAAAGCAATTAAATAGATTGGAAAGGCTTTTTCTCTAACCCTAACATGCAGGTTATAAGAATGCAACATGAGGAATTCGATGGCATAAGGCGGCACCAAATTTCCTTCTGGATCTTCTCGAATCTTCCCACAGAGCCTCTCCCAAATCAAATTGATCTGTTTGGCCTACAAACCAGGTGGTTACAGGTCCGTCCTTACCCATAGGGCTATGGAAAAATGGCATTTTCTGGCAAGCCCTTGCTGTCGGATCTCAGCTCATTCACAAAAATTCGCCCTCTCCAAACTTGAAAGTTCAAAGCTAGCTTCATACAGTAATTAAGCTAAAGGAAAGATACATACTAGATAGCTCTAATGCACGACCCTTCTAACATTCAATTTAACATACCTCCGAGTTTAGAACTAACTCAAATATTAATAACATTGAGTATACTCTATGCATCAATAACAACGAAAGAAAAAGAGGAACATGTACATCCAATTCAATATAACGAATGTAATGCAGTTAATACAACTTTTCATAAAGAAGGTGTTACGTGCCATAGAATACTAGTCCCACCATTCGAAAGAATAGAATAGAATAGAATAGTTTTTTTAACGTCCACGGAGACCAATAGGTCATGGGACCCATACAATGGGCTAGTACAATCATTACTACTAGGATTAAAAAACCCCTGCCTCGAAAGGTTTTCAAGGGAAAAACCTTTGCAGTAATGATGATACTAGACAAACAGAGATAATGTCTACTGAGGGCTCAGTAATTGCAGATGTTTATCTAGAACCTCAAGTATGTATAATGCCAAGTCATGCACAGATGGTGCTCTGAGAAGTTGTGGAAGCGTGGAATGGAATGCTAAGGTCAAAAAATGATTCCGAACTATCTCAAAAGCAGGGCAACTCAGAAGAGTATGGCTTTCATCTTCAATAACACATGAATCGGCAACAGGCACATAGTCTCGCTTCTCGCGGCAATTGCGGCGGCTCCCATCTACCTGTCTTAATCCGTAGCCTGTGGGACCCCGTGCGAATTGATGCAATCGCTACAAGCTTGTTCCTGGACAATGAAGCAAGCAAATAAGCTTGGGGCCCTGGTGCCAAGGTGGGATTTATGTGTGCATGATAATGACCGGTTTTCACTTGGGCCAAAGTAATCAAGTCCCCATATCTTTTGAGAAAAACGACCATTGAGATATTGTTGCAAAAGCTCGGATCGAATCGGCAAGCATCGGCAAAGGTTCGTTTGCACGTTCCCAATGGGCAAACCATGTAGTGCAATGCTCTTTCCAACATCGTTTCAAACGCCGAGGAGATTCAGCCATGGCAAGTGCAAGAACAGGATACCTAACATCATCCAAGTGGTGCACCTTGCGGATATAGTGGAGATGGCGCTCATGGCGTAATGTTGAAGAGGCCAAAACCTGCCTCTTGTAAAAGAATAGCATAGGGCACCGTTGTTTTAACTCCGAGGTCAGTAAGTGAGAAAGGACTTTTGCACCCGCTCCAAGCTCTCCCAAGCACTAGCACTAATGGCGTGCCCCCACACTTCGTAACCATACAAGAAAAACAGCTCTATCAAAGCCCCAAACAAGTGGGCTTTCCGTGGCCAATCATGAATTTCTCACGAAAACAATTGTTTTGCATTGCATAGAGTGCTCTCCATCCAGCAGCCACCCGCTTGGTGATACACTATTCCCAAAGTGTGTTCTTACAGAATTCTACACCAAGATACTTGTAGCTATCTACAACTTCAACTTCGCGGCTATCATAGTGCATAGGGGGGACATTGTGACGAGAAGATTGAACTACTAAAAGCTTGGTTTTTTGGAGATTAACACGCAAACCTGTGTTCTCACAAAAACTGTGCAGAGCATGTAAATGTTCTTTGCATACTAGCAATGTATGTGCCAGAAGTGAAACATCATCAGCATACATAAGTTGCCTAATGATATAGTGTGCCAAATGTGGACCTCCGCCACCATGATTATCAAGCCATTCTTCCAATTGATCAACGTACAAGCCAAAGAGTGTAGGAGATAAAGGGCAACCCTGACGAACTCCAATATTGCTAGTGATTTGAGTATCTGATGCTGGAAATTTAGCAAAAACCCTTTCATAGAGCCGATAAACTGCATTTTGAAGATCTTGTGGAACCCCAAGTGCCTGCAAGCGCTGCCAAAGAAGCTCGCGTGGTACTGTATCAAAAGCAGAAGTAAAATCCACAAAGCAGAGATACTCAGGTCAAAGTAGATATGTAATCTCTCAAGACTTCTTGGGTGGCCAAATCCAAAAGGTAACAAGGAAAATACATAATCAAATTTCCCAGTCTGGGTATCTTATAGCTAAGTGACATATTTAAGTTGGTACAAGGGATCCCATAACAATTATAGCACTTGCTACAGAGAATTCCTCTACGAGTTTATTCAATGAGATAGAAGTATCCTAGGCTATACACTTGACCTCTATATCTAGCCTACTTCCATACATATTACCCCATCACACTGGTTAGTCTTTCAACAAGATTTTACAGGCAGCAATTACCGTTAATTTTAATGAAGCTCTTACTTTATGTATTTTGTTTACAACTTCAATCCTTTGACTATCTCCTTAATCAAGTAATGCAATCACCATCCCTCTATTAGTGTGCAATCACAGCATGCTAAATACTTACGATACATGGAAGCACCATTGCTAAAATTTCAATATCTTTCCTATAGCCTAGATAGTCCGAATGATTCTTATTCATCTTAACCTTGATAATCATAACCATTTTATCTTAATTTGCAACCAATTACATTCCATATATTCCAATCTCATTTTGCCACACAACATTTTCATCTTGCTCGGCGTCTCGCCAATTTCTCTTCTATCCACCTTATACTTCCTTCATATGACGGGCCTGGCCAGTTAACCTTTATGATAACTGGAGATCCCATCAATCTCGAGCATTGGATTTACTTAAGCCTAAAAACTTAAGAAATTAATTCATATGTATCGCTTCTGAATTTTACGTAATAAGGAATAACATGTAATTTAAGACTAATAAGTCTAGAACTCGTGAAAATTGGTAATTCTTGGCTTCTATTGCTGAAGGCTAGCCTAGAGATCAGTTGACAGAGGTTAATGAAGTTACGGTCATAAGACCCTGTGGATTTTTAAGTTGGAAGTGCACTATAACAGACCTAGCAACTTAGCACCAACATGAAGATGTAAGTAACGTTGCCATTATATAAGAGTGCATTTTCAATGGCAAAATAAATGATTATGCACTAGGAATACATGCATGCAATGTGTCCATGCATGCATATGCATGCAAGGTCATTGTTAGATTATATAAGTGCAATAATATTATTCTGGAATTCGAAGGAGATGAGTTTTCCATGAGAAAGAAGCCTTTTTTGTTGTGGAGGATGCACTTGCGCCAGATTGATCAGATGAACGAAGGAGAAGAAGCAAAATATTTCCAGGTGGGGATCAAGTGTTACACCTGGGATCCTTATGATGTCTATTTTTTGGTTGATGTAGTTTTGGGAAAGCTTAATGAACTTTGATGATGGTTTGAGGCAGGGAAAACCACGTGTATACACACCCATCCACCCATTCAGAAAGATACTCAGGTCGAACTAGATATGTAATCTCTCGAGACTTCTTGGAAAACCACGTGTATACACACCCATCCACCCATTCAGAAAGATACTCAGGTCGAACTAGATATGTAATCTCTCGAGACTTCTTGGGTCACCAAATCCAAAAAGTAACAAACAAAGTACATAATCAAGTCCCCCAGTCTAGGTATCTTATAGCTCGGTAATATATTTAAGTTGATACAAGGGATCCCATAAGAATTATAACACTTGCTACAGAGAATTCCTCTACGAGTTTATCCAATGACATAGAAGTATCCCAGGCTATACACTTGACCTCTATATCTAGCCTACTTCCATGCATTACCCCATCATACTGGTTAGTCTTTCAACAAGATTTTATAGGCACCAAGTGCCGTAAATTTCAAAGCAGCCCTTACTTCATGTATTTCGTTTACAACTTCAATCCTTTGACTATGTCCTTAATCAAGTGACGCAATCACCATCCCTCCATTAATCTACAATCAGTTCTAGCATGCCAAATAATTACGATACATGGAAGCACCATTATTAGAATTTCAATAATATCTTTACTATAGCCTAGCATAGTCCAAATGATTCTTATTCCCATCTAGTGCTATAACTTGAATAGATTACCTTGCCAAGGTCAATTATTCTTTCTCAAGTACCTCCATTTTTATATATCAGATAAATCATTTAATATACCCCATACAACAGATTGCAATTCATGAATGATGTGCTTACAACTCTTCTATTACATTCTAAGATTTTCAAAAAATGGCACTTTCCATGTCTATACATTCCACTCTGCCTTATCTCATACCTGACAAATCTTCTGTTCAACTTCATGGTTTACCTACTACCACGATTAAGTATGTTTTTCCTCTATTCATATTCTTCTTCTTCTTCTATTCTATTCTTCATTATCCATAAGATGGATAACATTGTTCAGTCTTGGCCAATTAATGCTTCAATCTACCATACTTTAAGGGGATATCATTCTCTAAGTATAAATGCTTAACCTGACTACTTTGTTCCATTAAGTGCTTTCTTATGCTCCAAGAACTTTTTCAAGGCTATCACCGACTATTCTAGCCATAACCCTAGGGCCAACAACTTTGGTTTTAGACCTCAAGTAGGACCATGATGTAATCATGACATTTCCTTCTACGTCACACATATGCTATTTACACATGAGCTCCAAATCTCACTATCATGTCAATCTTATTTTATAACCATATCTAAGCATACTCAAAACTTATCTTACAACCACCTTGTTGTAACCTTATCCAACCATAGCCTGAATGCTATCAACTTAGCAACCTATTGTTATTTTACCACTGAATACCAATATATAGATGCTGCCTTGTTTCTCAATTTTAGCTTAAAAAGGATGCACCTAACATCACATCAAGAATCTTATTCCTCCGATGTGGTGAGATGAACCTTCCTTGAATACATAGGCATTATATGTTATGGACTGCTTATTCCAAAATTTCTTGCCACCAGAGTATACTACTACAAGATCACATCTACATTATAAGGAGTGATTACCGAAGTGAAACGCAATACCTGTACCTTGATCTCCCTCAAGCGTCACTTTCATGCTATGCGCACATTGGCAACCCTAAATCAGAGTTAGCCCATTGATGAAGTACATTTTTCTAGCTTATCTGCTTTGCAGGATAAAAAATCAACCAAGATTATAGAAATACCATGTAATCAACTTCACATACCTTCATAAAACAATTTGTCACGCCTCCTCTGAGGCTATCATCTCCATATATATTCAATTAATACCATTAGCATAATCCAACAACTTCAACTTGAATCTAGACTTCGCTATCATACACCAAGGATCCAATTATGCTCTGATACCAAATGTAACATTCCTAACCGACATGCCCTTAACCAATTGGACAAAACTGTCTAGACCTTTATGAGTAGTCGCTTCTACCCATTTATGCCTTCATATCTTAATCCTCAATTCAACATACTTCCAAATGAATAAAATTTTGTCCTTCAGAACTGATTCATCCTTGTTAAATACAATTGCTCGGCCTTCCAATCCAAGATATGCCTCTCCAAACTTGAAAGTATAAAGCTAGCTTCATACAAGTACTTTAAGCTAAAGGAAAGATACATACTAGATTTCTAGCATTCAATTTAACATACCTCCGAGTTTAGAACTAACTCAAATATTAATAACATTGAGTATACTCTATCCATCAATAATAACGAAAGGAAAAGAGGAACATACATATCTAATTCAATATAACAAACTTAATGCAGTTAATGCAACTTTTCATAAAGAAGATACGTGACATAGAAAAGGTACGTGCCACAGAAAAAAACCCACCATTCTAAAGATATACTTAGGTCGAACTAGATATGTAATCTCTCGAGACTTCTTGGGTGGCCAAATCCAAAAAGTAACAAGCAAAATACATAATCAAGTCCCCCAGTCTGGGTATCTTATAGCTAGGTAACATACTTAAGTTGATACAAGGGATCCCATAAGAATTATAGCACCTGCTACAGAGAATTCCTCTACGATTTATCCAATGATTTGACCTCTATATCTAGCCTACTTCCATACATATTACCCCATCATGCTGGTTAGTATTTTATAGGCACCTATTGCCGTTAATTTCAATGAAGCTCTTACTTCATGTATTTCGTTTACAACTTCAATCCTTTGACTATATTCTTAATTAAGTAACACAATCACCATCTCCCCATTAATCTACAATCACTTCTAGCATGCCAAATAATTATGATACATGGAAGCACCATTACTAGAATTTCAATAATATCTTTACTATAGCCTAGCATAGTCCAAATGATTCTTATTCCCATTTAGTGCTATAACTTGAATAGATTATCCTGCCAAAATCAATTATTCTTTCTCAAATACCTCTATTTTTGTATTAAATGATTTATCTGATAAGCATTGGATAGGAGGTCGCCCGTGCAACACAAATTCATAGGTTCGATGTGTATATGGTTGTCACATGATGGCGATGGAATAGACTTCACACAATCTTTTATGTAATAAGCAATCATTTGAGGAAACGGAAAGCACTAAGATAAGTTGGCAAAGGATATTTGTTTGTCTGGAGTGATGCCCGGGGGGTGCACTTATATATAAGGGGGGTATGGCATCTGCGTTCAGAGGGTAGCAAAAAAACCCCCTTGTATACGCAATTTTAAAAGGCAATTTGACCCCTCTGTGTATTGATATTGCCCCAAATTAGTGCCTAAAAACACCCCTAACCCCTAAGTATACGTACACAAATGGTCTAAAAAACACCCCTCCGTTGAACTCTCATGGGTTATACGCTGATCAAAGGTAAATCCCCCGGGGAGTGATGATGGCATATAGTCGTTCCAATTGGAATAGAGTTTGCACAGTCCTTTATGGACTAAGCAATCCTTTAAGGAAAGGAGAAGCATTGGGATAATCTGACAAAATATAAAATAAACCTAGGACACAGCGATTGTATAGATGGCGTAACAAAGAAGATATCTCTACAAAGAATATGAGATGCACTTGTCAATATTGTTCAAATTAGATGAACTTGGAAATTCACGCTTTTGCTTCAAAGAAGAAAATGAATCAAACAAAGCCCCGAAAATGCTTTAGCAAAACGCATTTCATCCAATTTAACATCAGTCGTGCCACAAATTTTTTTCTTCTGACAACCCTAATAATCATCTGATCTTTATCTCTGGCGCCAACATAATTCAAGCCATATATGCATATGTGTTGCTATGAACGGACTTTGTAATTATGCCGTCAATGGATAGGTTAACTGTGGACAATCAAAACAAGTGATTTTTCAAACTCTAAATAATAGCATCCCAAGCATTTTGAAATAAAATACGAACACTTACAAGGATATCAAAAGTTTGGCTACTTTACCACCATAAAAAGAGTAATTCCCATGGACATGATGTAACTAACACACTCTTGCTATCCAACAAAGATAAGGGATGCTAAAAAAAGGTCCAGTAGTCAGATGGCCCATATGATCCAATATGCCCAAATAGCCTAATTTAGAGTTCTAACTGAAGAGTTATATCATATATATGTCTTCTTTACCTTTCTCTCTCCTTTTTTTTTGGGAGGGATAAAAGAAAGACTTTATTTACTTTAAGAGAACGATACAAAGCCATATGGTAGGAGTGCACCCAGCAAGCATTT
Source organism: Isoetes taiwanensis (assembly GCA_021234155.1). Lineage (NCBI taxonomy): Eukaryota > Viridiplantae > Streptophyta > Lycopodiopsida > Isoetales > Isoetaceae > Isoetes > Isoetes taiwanensis. Next base: position 8,633,230 of record JAJEKV010000029.1, on the reverse strand, counting down.
CTCCAGATGTTTTTAAGGTTTTCCTCCGTGATCACTAGTTCTCATTTGGTAGATATTGGAAGTATCAAGCTTATGTAACTTGATTTCACAAACTTGTTTGGATGGGGTGCAAAACCCATGGATTTTGATCTCGTCTAGTTATAGTGTTTGGGAGTACTGTAGCCATACATTCCCATATTATTTTGTCCGCCTCCTTTAAGGCAAAACATACCTAAAATTCTGCCCAACTGGCTAATTGCTCTCCCTTGTACCACTGAGCACGCACAAGAATCTTCCACAAATTTTCCACCTCTTTACAATCCTAGCATAAGCCACCATACCTAAGGGGCCTTGTTTGTTGTGCAATACCACTGTACCCACCATAGAGGGGAAGTCTCTGCTTTTAATTTGTTGATGTCAAGCGTAAATAGTTTTTCTATGACATGCCAAGCCGAAATTAATTCCTTCAGGAATGGAGAAGCTTCTCTACATGGCTTAAGATAAAAAAAGAGTGACCATGGGAGTGAGACTTTGATGGAGGGCTTGCTATGCTTACATGAAATTAATAGAGCCTGGTTGATGAGGTGCATATCTGAAGACCACCTTTTTCTGTAAGATTATCCATATGAATTTGACTCATTTAATTTTTGTAATATCATTGTACATTTTTAGGTTCTTATTTAAAGAATTCTTTTTGTCAAAATAATGAACTTAAAATGCAACAATATTAACACTTAAAGCGGTCGGTTCAATACGAACTAGGTTATATTGCGGGGTGAAAAGCCTACTCTCTTCTCCAAAATGCTCAACATTCGTTATCAATTATTGGTTTGAATTATGGAGTATCGGATTTGACTATGTATGACATGCTAACTACATTTGCTTACTTCATAATGTCCTGTTTCTAGGTCACAGCTTGGACACTCACCTACTGCATGTCTACCTAGGTTGCAATATCTTACTCAGCATGTTGAATAGAGATAACAATTTAGATGTATAATGGCTGTCAATTTTAATGAAGGCAAGATCATATAGGAATCTCCATGTATATAAGAAGCTAGAACAAATCCTACTTCATGGCAACTTACATGTTTGATTCATGTTGTTGGCTTCACAAGATATGGACCCCTTACATTCAAAATAATTCAAAATAAAAAATTTAATAAAGAAGGGTACTCCTGGCTTCTAAAATGCACGACTAAAATCGTGCTGTATTCGGAAATCGTGCAAGGTATTATTTGCACGGCAGGGATGCGTTTGGCACACGTGTAAGGAAAGGGAAGCCGTTGATGACACGGATCGAGCGTAAATGCTTAGGGGCCCTCAGGTTTACCGCGGTAAGTGCTGTAAGATGGGAAAATGCCAGCAGTCGATGTATGTAGTTGTATTCGTTTTTGGCGTATTTTTTTATTTGCTCGGCCTTCACAAGCGACGGAATCCAGGATCACGTTTAACAAGAAGTAGCCCTACCGATCCATGGCGCCGGCCTTACTCTGGCGGTTTTGCGTTTTATGAAAACCCTTTCCTTCCCTCTGGCAGGATGCGCCTTTAAAATTGGGTGTTTCTTTTGGCCCTTCATTTCCCCCTGCCAAAGAAAATGGTTGCATTATGCCTGACATCAGGCCTCCCAGGAACGCGGCTTTGAGCAAGTCTTGTTTATAGCGCGCTTGTCGGTTTTTAAAGATTCTTTGCTTGGAAGAAATTGGTCGATTATCGGGTAAGGATGATAGGGTTGTTCTAGGAAAGGGTTTCTTCCTACAAGTTGCTGCGCCGAAGATTTGAAGTTGGTCATTGAAGATTGGGCAGGTATGATGGATCGCATGAAGAGAGATTTGTCGACTTTAGGTTTCGGTGCATGTTGATCCTTCTCTGTGCAACTTGAAGGGAGCATTTGCCGTGCTGATAAGTATCTGTTGCTGTTTGCGGCCTTTATTGCTGTGGCAACCTTTCCTGGTGATGTGGATGATATTGTATTTTTTCTGGAATTAGAAACTAGGGTACGTTTTTTACTCCTTAGGTTGATACAGTTTGCATTTTCAAGGAATGGGATAGGGACGTTACCTTGCTGAATGAGGCATTTTCAGGATACATGGACAGATTTTTGTAATCTTGCTAGTAACAAGCATCTCGTCGCAATGGTTCTAAAACACAAGCCTTCTTGCTGAATGTTTCGTGCTGCAAGAAAAGTTCATAGACTTTAACAAAGTGTTTTTAATAAAGTAACAAATATGAGTTTGATGTTAAGTTGTTTATCGGGACGGTTTCATAATGTTTAAATGAGAAAACAAAGTACCTGCCATTAAGCATTCCTAGCTGATGTATTATGTCTTTCTAGCCTCCCATTAGTAGCATAAGTAACTTGAATGTTCACTTTGTAACAGTTGGTCAACTAAAACTCTAATGTGGATGCGCTTCAAGCTGTACATGCTTTTGTGATTTGTGGAGATCAATAGTGTTGTGAACTAGGTACTGCATCCTTTAGAAGACATCATGGCTCCAGGAAGTGTATGCACAGAGATTATAGAATCTCCCATTCAAGAAAGCGAAGCCTCGTCTATTTCAGAGGCTGAACCTGCTTTCCTTTCCAAGGCCCCTGTTGGGATTTCCGGGAAGTTGGGAGGATGCCCCACTAGTAGCGTCCATGAATTATTGGAGTGCCCTGTATGTACTAATTCAATGTATCCTCCAATTCATCAGGTTAGTTCCTTGCTATTTCTCAAGCGATTATTATGTTTGCTGAATCTGTCCATGTTGAATGCTAAACTGTTATTTTGCATAAATTTGCAATGATTTTGTAATAGCATTCAATAGGCTTGAGCCTGTGAGGATAAATATAGATAAACTTGCCATAAATGGGAATAATTTCTAGACCACCAGCTGATGTTGATCTAATTGAGAGTCAATCGTCTTGTGTATATAACTTTTGTTTCCGTACGGTAAATTGTTTTCATGACTGTTCTAATTTTATCATTTCTGCAGTGTCCAAATGGCCATACATTATGCTCAACCTGTAAAGTGAGGGTTCATAACCGATGTCCAACTTGTAGGCAAGAGCTAGGTAACATCCGCTGTTTGGCTTTGGAAAAGGTTGCAGAGTCGCTGGAGCTTCCATGCAAGTACCAAAGCCTTGGTTGTCCAGACATATTTCCATACTATAGTAAAGTGAAACATGAAGCCCAATGCACTTTCAGACCTTACAACTGTCCCTATGCTGGCTCTGAGTGTTCAGTAACAGGAGACATTCCAACCTTGGTGGCGATCTAAGAGATGATCATAAAGTTGACATGCACAATGGATGCACCTTCAATCACCGATACGTAAAGTCAAATCCTCAAGAAGTAGAGAATGCAACCTGGATGCTGACTGTAAGTCTCTGTTGCCGACAAACTATTCACTGCAATGTTGAATGCCATTTCACATGCATAATGAGGGTATCATACCTCTCTTCTGTTTCAAAGTATGAGTGCATTCTTTATATCGAGAACCTGTTTTTGGCATGTCAATACATTCATTTGAATCTGGTTCGTAAGATATGATGGCAAGGAATGTGTTAATCCTATATGCTGACTGCTTTATGCTGTTGTTATTGCAGGTATTCAATTGCTTTGGACAGCACTTCTGCCTTCATTTTGAAGCGTTTCAGCTTGGCATGGCACCTGTATATATGGCATTTTTGAGATTCATGGGTGACGATAATGAAGCTAAAAATTTTAGTTACAGCTTGGAAGTGGGTGCAAACGGCCGCAAATTAACCTGGCAAGGAGTTCCGCGAAGCATTAGGGATGCTCATCGAAAGGTTCGGGATAGTCACGACGGTTTGATTATTCAGAGGAATATGGCTCTTTTCTTTTCTGGGGGGGACCGGAAAGAGCTGAAGCTGAGGGTTACTGGACGAATTTGGAAGGAGCAGTAGTTGCGCATCACATTTTTGTCTGGTTACTGGCTTAATGCAATTAGTAAATTCTCATAATGTGGCTGGAAGTATAATCTAGCAAATCTAGCAAAGCTCATGTGTACACTGTTAAATTTCAGAAGCAAAGCTTTTTATGTGTACACTGTCAATTTCAGAAGTTTAATGTAACACTGATCTTGATGTTTTCTTGAGCACGAAAGGTGTCTTATTTATCTTAGATATGTTGCATCTTTAAAGTTATGTGCTTTTTGTCTTTTCTGTTTTTACGCTAAATCAGTATAGTTCTTAGTTTTGGGATTCCTTTTACATTATTACTGTTGAGCTTTTGAGACATGTTGATAGAAAGGTGCGTCAGTAGGGTCCCATTTGTGTCACAAGATACAAACTTGGATTCTAGTACCATTTGCAAGGTTTGTCTTTTAAAAAGGCCCATCATTGTGTGCTGGAATCTGATTGTCCCGCACCGCTGTTTCGTTTTGTAGTGCCGATTAAAGGATGACGTTCAGATTGGAGGCAGGCTGAATGTTGTTTCACTGACGTGCTTCATTTGACTACTACATCGATATTGTGAATGCTGTATATGTGCTCTCTTAATGAATTATGTCAAAACCTTCAATTTGCATTAAGAAATTAATTACTGACAATAAGAATATCAGTGATTACAGATCACTGTTTGGAGGTTTGATTTGTCAAACGAAAATAAAGATGTCGGTAAGACTGTCGCAGACCACTGCACATGGACTTTGTTCCTTCGTACTGTACAAACTTGGATCCTCTGGTGATACCCTTAACTCTACTTCCTATGACGAGCTGGCCAGAAATCTCCACACATGTTTCGTCCTGTTGAAAAGCATTAGTTTAGTTAATAATTCGTTATTTATCTCATTAGTTGTAGAACATGTCTAATCTACCTCTGCTTTATTGTGTTTGATCTGCAATAAGGCATAGTTTCTACTTCTTGTCCAATGGTGATGCTTAAAACCATAATGCCCAGGATGAAGACGCCCCAATTGTCCAGCCAGTCTCATAAAATAGTATGCTGTTTTTGGCAATGGCCTGTTAGAGATGGCGCTTGTGGTTAATTGCCTCAGAACTGGGGAATCATCCTTCAATATAATTGAATGACCGCCACAATGAACATCATCGCCTGTATGATGGGTGAATTGAGTTATCAGATAAAAAAGGAATCATGTGGATGAAATGCAGTTCAGATAGTAAAGCAAACCTCCGAGAACTAGGACATCGCGGTTTTTGTTATGGCGCTTCCATTGATCAAGAGTGTCAATCATTTCAGTCTGCTCTTTATAATGTTTTTCTGCTGACCAATGACCCTTGAAATCAACCAAACGTGGTACATTAGCTACCTTGTTTGTGATGGTTGGTTCAAGGAACACTAAAGGTGCTGGAGAGCAGACTAGCAGGGCATGTACTTGGCCAAAGCACCCTTCTGGAGCTAGGGATTTATGTATATCTTCCCATTGTTTAGAACCAAGATAGATTTTCTCGTCCCCATCTTTTCTATGAAATGATCTTGGTCCTCTGATGTCTATAAACATGAGCCCTATTCCTCCTACTACATGGAAATGATAATCCTGCTAAAACATTGGCAATTATTATTACAGAACTTTGCTTCAAGTGCATAAATAAAACAAAAAAGATTTCAAATGTTGCATACCCCGTCAATTGCTGATAAATTGTTAAAGTCTACATCTTCATATAGCTGTCTCTGATACTCTAAATTTGTTATCCAAGCACATCGCGCTATGAAGAAGTCTAGCGAATCTTTCTTGCAGTCATCAGCCAAATCTGCCCAATTGTCTCGTATTTCATGATCATCGTAGATCATAAAATTAGGGCAATTAGCAAGGCATTTTGCTGTTGGTATATAGCTCCATGTCTTCCTGTAAACTTCTCTATATTTTTCACAAATTAGTTCCTGTTTTGAAGCCCATTCTTCTCTTGGCACATCTTTGAGAAGCTCCTCTGATAACATAAATCTATTGGACCATTGATCATGTCTTGAACCCACATTTTTGTCAATGGCTTTGTCTCCATCTCCATAAATCTATATTACATTTAACAGACTAACATTGTTAGATTACTTTATTATTATAAGTAATCTAACATCATTATGATTCAGATATTGCCATCACTTCTTAGATTACTTTATTATTATAACTAATCTAGAATCATAGAGATTCAGATATTCCCATCCCCACACAAATGTAAAACATTTTAACATCATTCAGATTATTTTTTTGGTAAGTTAAACATACCTGATCTCCCAGATGCAGAATCATATGTACTTTTCGTTGCTCGACTCTAGAGGCTAAATGAGCCCAAAGGTCCGACCTGCCTGTACCATATTCCTCTGTCACAAAGATTTTGTTACAGCTTACAACAGCCACATTGACTTCCTCTTGAGGCTCACAAGGAAACGTAGAGAAGCTGCTAAAAGGAACAAGAACATTACAGCCTTGAAGCTTTACCTTGTACAGAGTATTTGGAACTAAATTTTTAAATTCAAACACTTTGGGACGCAGGGCAGGCAGTTCCTTTGTCAATTCCAGTTTATTGGATTCAGACTCCAATATGATGCAGATTTTAGCAGCCACATCTATTTCTAGCAGGATTCTTGCACTTTTATCTGTAACTTTGCCAATTACAGGCCCTGTAACCACTCTTGGGCCTCCCTGCACAGCTATGGGCTGAGATTTGCCCTTTAGCTTTTTCATTGCATTGGATTTGAGAGACTTCCATCCGCTGATTTCTTCTGCAGGCTTCTCGCCACACTCTATTTCGCCCATCTCTTTCTTTCCTTTGCTGTTCATCTGCCTGCTACTAATCTACACGATGGTGGAGAATATTTTAAATGGTTGAGGGCCCAAGACAGCTTAGATGTCCTGTACCACGTTCAACTGTTGAACTAGTCTCCTCCAATATCAGAGCTCCAGTTCCACCTTTAAAGTAAAGTTTCAAACTGCATAATCTTTTCCAACACGCAATACAAATATTCCATTACAATGGCATTTGCCATGTGGTAATAAGTTACTCTCTCGTTTGTCCCATGTTGTGAAACAAATGTCAAAGTCATTAAATCTTGCTCTTTAACCGGTAATCCAAGCTGTTGATTCAAGCCCTTTGATAGGGCTAACAGCAGCTGCAAACTTCGTAACAGGAAGCGACGTGCACCTTTGCGTATCTTTGAGCCTTGCATTCAACGTCGGATGCTGACAATTCAGGCTCGGAGCTGTCTAGTGTCATGAACCTACGCACAAACAAGGAAAATATGTGGAAAATACGAAAGAAATATGCGGCAAAGAATATGATATACAATGAAGAATCAAGAATACAATGGCCCGAAGGCAAGCAAGATGGTCGTCACATCTAGAAGCTGGTAATCCAGCTCTAGAGGGTGTCGAATCTCTGATAATCGAGCTGTAGCTGTCGATTATTCAACTTTTGCTAAGGAAGCTTGGCTGCCAGTTAAAGGGGATAAACACCTCTGCTTGCTCCTTACATGGATGTTTGTACCATGTAAGGGGGGTTTATTCCCTTCATCACTTCAATTCAATTGGTTAATTTAATTTTTAATTCCTCATTTATCTTGACATCAACTCCCACCTCATGTGTGGGACATCCGACCCACCTAAAAGATGTCCCTTGTTTTATAACACATGTTTGTTTATGGTTTGATGCATAAGCAATAACAAAACATATAAGAGCACGACGTGCATAGCATTTCCAAGCTTATGGCGGTGAGTTGGTGTGATTCCTTGTAATTATTGTTGTAGCTATGTATTTCATAGTTTTAAGTTTTAGTAGAGTTAAAAAGATGATGTAAAAATCCTCACCTTAGTTTACGATATTTGGTTTAAAGAGGATAAGGATGTGAGGTGCGAAGTATGTCAGCATAGTAAAAAATCTTCACGGCTTAAAATATGCTACCACCATCATCATCATCATCATCATCATCATCATCATCATCATCATCATCATCATCATCATCATCATCATCATCATCATCATCTCCTATCATACCTTGTTCAAATTCAGTCCTTACCATTCTAATAGCATGTAAGTCGCATTTTATTAAAGTGGGTCTCATGCGATTCCAATTTTTTTTCTAACCTTGTTATTTTACACAAAAAGAACGTGCAAAACTTTTGAAACCGCTTTATTGCTTTAAAAGATGCTTTTTTTCCTATGTAAAAAAAATACTAAAGAAAATTACATGGTCTATTTTTCTCGGTTAACGAGTCGAAAAGGTAAATAGCACAGTTAAAACCAATGAAAATGCTATCTCTATGTAAACAAAGTGCTAATATGGCCTGGATTTTTATTCATAATAATTTCATTACATTGTATTTTTTGTGGTTGAAGAGACCATGATGGTCGGGTTGTCACAGCTATTACATCACCTATTGGGAACCATGTGCACATCAAGGTCCGAGGTATTCCAAGCCACGAGAGAGAATAGAAATCTGAACGCGCTAGCTTGTCCAATGTATGTCATCAACCTATTCTCGTCCTCTTTCTTCAATGGACGGGTCTTTCCATGGCTCCTGATCATGTCCTTTCTGTTCGCGATCTGAACTGGAAAAGAGAAAATCAAGTTAGTGAAATGATGCTACAGACAATACAAATAGAAAAACAACCAGTTCTAAGGGCCATTACTGAAAAAGTAGGTATGAGGGCCTTTCTCGACTTGCAGCTCAGAATAAAAAAGGCAGGTCTGAGGGCTTTTCTCGACTTGCATGTCGAAAAAAGCAGCTCAGATTGAAAAATGCAGGTCTAAGGGCCTTTCTCGACAAAAAATTTGCTTAACAAAAAAAAATAGAATAAAAACGATTTCTTTTTTCTAATTTTTGGTTAAGTAAAGTTTTTTCTTTGAAGGGCCTTTCTCGTCGAGAAAGGCCTTTAAGGCAAAAAAATTCTACTTAAAAAAAAGGGAGAAAAAAAACTTTTTTTTTTTTTGAGGGTCTTCCTCGAGAAAGGCCCTCAAGGCCCCTATGAGGGCCAGAGTGAAAAAAGCCAGTTTGAGGGCTATACATTAAAACTACGTAAACCTATGCATTAAACGCCCAAAAAACCATTGAAACGATTAAAGCTATATAGATCTATGCATTGAACCTATGAAAGCCTATTAAACTTATGCAAAGCTATGTATTAAACCTATTAAACCTATGTATGTAAACATATTAAACCTTGTAAACCTATCTTAACATATATAAAGCAAAAGCCATTTCTGTTTGATCCTAATATTTTTTCGCCAGCAAAAATTTTGGGGGCGACACGGTTTAAAAAAAAAAAAAAATGAAAATAAGAAAGAAACTTTGACGGGCTCGGATTTCTTGCTTTGGAAGCAATCCTTTTCTTGCTTTGGAAGCAACCGCGGCCAAGCATTTCGTGACCTCGGCCTAATTCTATCTCAGGCTTCGAAAGAAAACTGGGGGGCGGAAATGCTCAGATAAGGAGGCAGCCTCTGCAATTCCAATTCCGGTAAAAGTCGGCTTCAAGAAGCCATAGCAGTCAACCGCCTTAAGGAGCTTTTGGTGATGGAAGCTGCATCTATAGATATATCTGGCCACAAAAGATATGATATCAAGCTCTTGACTCTAGCAAGTAACAACGGGATGGGTTTCTCGTCCAACGATTAAATCACCGCCCATTTGAAGGGATCAAATTCTATGCATCGACATTGTATCGTAGATTTCTTCCAAGCCCAAAATTGCTTTTTTGTTCCCGACAACAGTGCTCGGCTTTGGCCCCTTTCGACCAATTCTTCGTGAGGAAACGAGGCACTGCGTATAATATTTATATTCATTCCGATCCATTTTTTCTTGATGTTCCAATTAATCCAAGCAGCCCCATTTTGGGGCGCATTAATTCCCCAAAAAAAGGGCCTAATACAATACTCCATTGATCATAGCTAAGAAGTAAGACTACTAGCAAATGGCCTCTTAGACTTACCCAAGCAACAAATTTTTCATCATTTTATCCGACAAATGCATACTAATTCATGGATTTGACAAGGTCTACGTAAGAATTGCTTCATCTGAGAAGAGTTTCATGGAAGTTTTTGCAGAAATTCCAGATCACGACTACGATATAATGTGAGGGGCTTATGGAGTGATGCGGTAAATCCGGCCGCCGTCATGGATTCTCGTCCCAAATGATGAAGAGTTGTGTGTGCATCAATCCCTCTTTCCGATTCTTCTTCAGCCGATTATCGCAGTTACGCAACTTTCTCGCTTCTCCGGGCCAAATAGGGTTCATCCGCTATGGCGACGGTTTACTCCGCTGATTTCTTTAATCCCGCTCTTTTTCCTATCAAGATGACAAATTTCTCTGTTTCTCATGCAATTTCTCCAAGAATTTCAAATAAGCAGGGCATTTCAGAGATTAAAAGATCGGCAGATGAAAAGCAGAGGCAGATTAAACAAGAGCAAAGTCTTCTGAGGAAAAGTCCTTATACTGGAGTGCTGGCAATATGAAGAATTCCGGCAATTCTCATCACAGCTATGGCATGGTACATTTACCCTGTTATTCAAACACTAGTTGCAGATTTATCAGAAAAAAAATCTCTTGAATCTCCACCTGCGTTCCAGGATAAACACTGTGCTGCTAAAATTTTTCAAAGCAGCTCTATTACTACTTCTTCGACCGAAAGATTTGGAAACACCTAAATCTGTGACTTTAAAAAATTGTATCCATCTATATATCTATTTATCTATCTATTTTCTTAGACTATGGGGCTATTTTCTTAGACTATGATGTTCTGTTTATGGAGAACTTACGAATTTATTTCTCTTCAAAACTACGGGGCTATTTTCTTAGACTATGAGGTTCTGTTTATGGAGAACTTACCAATTTATTTCTCATCAATGCTATTGGGATGAATTTCACTAGTCCAAATGGTATGTTTGCTGCTTGAACTAACCCTGCCCTCATTTTTATAGTCCTACTATGTTGCCCCCAACTCCTAGGTCAATATTTTCTTTTCTTTTATCATGTAAATCTCATTGGTGTGTTTCTTAATGATGTTCATGGTGACAAGTATGCATCATGTTGATGGCTTCTAGATGTTGCATTTAAATAAAACCTCATTAACCAAGGGAAAATGCCATTCTAATAGTTAAGTATTGGACCTAGAAATGCTAACAATACATTAACTTATAGCCACTTCCATTTTCTAGGCACATCCAATAACTTCAAATGCTTGCTTTTAAACACACTTCTAACTAATGCTAGCAAATTGAATCACAAAATTTGAACCTCGTTTTGAGAGCCTTGAAATAACATTATTATCTTCGATATTTGTTATGAAAGATGTTTTGCATTAAATCAAAAGAATCTAAGTTCCGAACATACAAAAATTGAATTGTGTTTGAGCATGGGGAATTCTAACCTCTGTAGTTTAAGGAGCCCTATAAATACCGCCCCATGGTCAGGAACACAAGGCAACAAAATGCGTGTTCAAATTCTCGCATGTTCTAGCATGTATAGATCTAGTTGGGGAAGAGAATGTTCGCATGCCTTGGTCAGCGATAAGTTTCTTGTATATGTAAACCTATATATGTAAACCTATTAAACTTATGTATTAAGGAAATCATGTTTGAAAAAGATGGAGGCTTTTCATAATTAGAGGACCTAGCTCCAATAATATGAGCTACAAGAAAAGATGGGTAAAATGTATTAGATAATAAAGTATCACTCTAAGTAAATCCTTATGCGGGGTTACTAGGGTTAATTAACGTATTGATCTATATCAAGAGTTTTTCCATGAGAATTTATATATACATTTTAATCCTTCATACCCATTGGCCTTATATAAATATCCCATTGGCCATGCTATACCTCGCCTTTTTTCTGACGTACACTCTATATTCCGCTTTTTTCTCCCACCCATGCTTAAATTCAAAATTTAAAATTTTAAAAGGAAGGAAGGAAGGTTCTTTTATCGTCCGCGGAGGCCAATCGGCCTATCGGACCCAAATTACACGGGTGCAGCAAGCCCATTGCTACCCGGATTAAAAAACCCCCCCTTAGGAGGGAAAAACCGTCGCAGCAACAAACCTGCTGGCATCTGTACAAATATACATATATACACATGAATATACACACATGAATTCCCGGCACCTCAGGTAGGCGCCCGGGGGCAGAGGTGAGTCCGCAAATCCAAAACCTCCTTGAGGTAAGGGGGATTTAGTATATACCTTTGAAAGGGAAGAGATTTGGTACATGTGGCAGTGTCGAGATTTGGTACACTTACGCCCAAAATCGTGGCTCCAAAATCGTGGCTATGGCGAACGCCCAACATGGAATAATTTAGGGCAAAACTTAGCTATTTGGCGATTTTTTAGCACATTTTCAAAAAATTTTTGCTAAAGTAAATGGAAAAAATTGGGAAAAAAATAATAATTTTAGCTTAACTTTTTTCGGGACTGCAACAACCTTGGATCTCTTTAGCCAAACACTAGAAAGTAAGAGAGTGAAATTTTGTATTGTTTAGCTAAACCAAAGAAACTTTTAGAATGAATTTCGGGCTAGTTTAGCTAACATCATTCTAGTTTATATGAAATATATGATTAGTAGTTTAGTTTCTAGCATTATGAATTAATTTGAGTCCTAGACTTTGCTATTTAGCATTATTTTAGAATGTTTTCACAAAGAAAATGACTAAAATAACTGAAATATATTGAAAAAAAGTACAGTAATTTGGATTAATATTTTCTGTTGGCCACACCATAGAAATTTTTGGGTTGATGTTTGGGTTAGTTTAGCTAAACGCTAGAAAGTATGAGAGGAAAAATGTGTAGAGTTTAGCTAAACCACAGAAAGTTTTAGAATTAATATTGAGCAAGTTTAGCTAAAGTCATTCTGGCTAATAAGAAATATGCGATTAGTAATTTATTCCCTGACGCCCAAGATCCTGGCTATGGCATCAAAGCTCCTAGCTATGGCTACTGCCTTTTTCAAGCTGTAACGCCGGTAAGACTTAGTTTTCACCCAGACAGAAGTAAACATGGGAAAGAGGTGGAAGCAAGAATGGGAAAGTGGTGGGAGCAAAAATCGGTGTACAGGCCGCTAACAAGTTGGTTTGCCCAAAGCTTACTGCCCAGTGCCTGTACATGCTCTCATCTTTTTCGAGGCGTTCAAGCTTTCTTGCAAGCGATGGCGGATTAAGGATTTCTTCCACACCGATGGAAGATTAGAGATGGTTTGGAGCATGAATTTCTAGAAGCTTCTCGGCGCTTTCTGGCCCCCATCCCGACTGCCGGCCCTATCAGATGCCAGGTTTCCAAGCTGCACACAGGGCCGAAAAACACCAGTCTGTTCTTTATTCACAAGGATGAAGTATTCACTAGTCTCTGTCTAGCATCTTACCAGAAAAGCTTCGACGGCTTCAGTTCCTATCGGCTGCTTCATCTATTCATCTATTTTGCATATCCAGCGATATGGTCTTTTCATCTGTCCGACATATTCATCAAACCCTAATGAGCCTCAGTTTATTCTGTATGGCATTACATTATCTGGCCTTTTTTTTGTCATGCCTCAGTTTTTCCTGTATGGCGGAAGAAGGTCTGGCCATTTCTTCATCTGGCATAGTATCAGATCTTTTCTTCAGATAGAGCCACTAACGGTTTCAAAATACCCTGATCTGTTGTGGCAGCCCAGAGTATTTTTGTGGCAAATCTGCAAAAAATGAAATCGATATGCAGAACTAGCAGTCAGATGCTTGATTCGACGGAGAGCTTGATGGAAGAACATGGAAGATGGAAGTTGCCTCGTGATTCGACGGAGAGCCGCCCAGAAGAGTTGAAAAATTTCAATGACAATCGTTTGCTTGTGTTGGATAATTGGGCGCCACAATTATGATTTGGGCTACACAGCTGATTTTGTGGAGTCTGATTTTGTAGGCAGCTTCTCACCCCGTTAGCCGAGAAATAAGCCTAGCCCATTTTTTCCTGATTAATTATATATATTGATTTTTTTAATTAATTATATTAATGTTAATTATACCTGTTAATTATATTGATTATCATTTTTAGAGGTTGCCCATCTTTGCCCCCTTTGCTCTTTCTCTGCCCCTCCCCATTCGCTCCTGCCTCTCTCCCCTCTCCTGCCTCTCCTACCTCTCCCCTGCCTCTCCCCCTCCCGTTTGCCCACCCCGTGCTCCTTTGCCTCCCTCCCTTCCATCTCCCCTTGGATAAAGGAATAAAAGTTAATTTTAGTTTTATCAACCTAGCAGAAATGAAATCAAACTCACTACCCGGATCAAATAGGATATGTACTTTTTGATCCTGAATAGTAGCCCAAAATCGTAAGAGACTACTATTCTCAACATAATCCATATTCGATTTCTCCCGGACAGTAACCACCTTTTTCCCTTTTCCATCTCCTCAAACAGAAGCTACTTTCGTACTTTTGTCCCTTTTTTAGTCCCTGAATTAAGAATAGGCCGAGTTTCTTTTCTTTTGCCTTTTTTTTCAAGATAAGTAATGCGACAATCATAAAACTTATGGTCTATAACATAGAAAAACACTTATTCTCGTGCATTAGTCGCTTCTGCGTTTGATAAGATTCCTCTCGTTTCCTTGGCCCCAACAGGTTCATTATCTACAACATTTACGTGGGGCTATCTGAATGCCCCAGACCCTCGAGTAGACCCCATTGGTTTCTCCCGAAAGCCACTCGCCTCTTTCATAGATATCTTGCGGCCGTGTCTTCCTCATCGGGACTGTCGAGATGCAATGTAGTCCCTCTGACTATGCACCCTAAGCAGCTACCATCAAGCCCCCAAGACTTATCAAATTATATCTCGCAAAGTATGCACGAGAGGCAGATGGAGTGGACTACCCAATGACCATGTTCTATGCCAGCCAAACCCATTGCCATGAATTCAGTCTACATTGACTTTTGGAGACCCCAAGCTGTCAGTCGATCCCCTTGAGTCTGAGCCTTAGATAGGATTCCCCGTTTGTTGATATTATTATTATTTGTCATTTCAGATGCTATGTTGTTATGCTTATCCCACCCTTCGAGGTGGATAGATATTGATTTGATATTTTATACTTATGTTATGTGCTTCCGCAACTAGGTCGATCTCGAGGGAGACGGGATGAATGACATGTTCATTCTTCCCCATCAGATTCTTGCTCACGTCATCAAGAGTTTGACGTCAGATGGGTGGCCTTGTGTTGGCATGCTTAGCTGACAGGAGGAATTTTGGTTCCTATACCATCGAGGCATCATATACAAGCAGAGGGCGTGACAATAGCTTACCAGATAGGTATGGTGCTTCACTAAGAGCTGGGTTAATCATCATTTTATAGAAATCCATCTTTGTACCTGCATTGCGCCAATATTTCTCCAAAAGCTTTGGCTGACGTAAAAATGAGCTATGGACCACCTTATTCTTGGTCAGATTGACGGCATGTCGCTGGCCCAGCGTATCGTGTCCAAGGCATCCGTGATGGCATTGCATGTCCTCTCAGATAAGCTAGAAGGTCTACATCATCGCGATATAAGCTGCCTAGTGATTTGGTGCAAAAGTTGTGCTTCATTCGCCCCATTATCGCAAAGCTAGCTTTTAACCGATCAATGTAAAGCCCAAACATTGTTGGAGAGAGGGGCATCCCTAGCGGACCCCGATGGTTGACCTTCTGTTGCCAAATGGTTGACCTTCCTCCCATTGCAACCGACCGAAAAAGCATGTCTCATATAACCTCGTTTACACTACATTCTCGCAGATCCACGTGGGACCCTCCTCATCCCCAATCTTACCCACAGTTTTTCCCCCGATACAATGTCATAAGCCTTGTCAAAGTCAACGAAACAACAATATTGCCATCGGTTCCTACTGTCTTCGGTCAAAGTTTGCAGTGTGAAGATATGATCAATGTTTGAATGGTAGGGTTTGAATCCTGCCTTTGTGAGGGCATGTACCTCTTCCGACTTTTCCCATCCCATCAATGCTCCAAAATGTCGGCTAGCAGTTTTGCAAACACCGAGCTGACCATGATTGCCCGATAATTGAATGGGCAGTGTGGGTCACCTATCTTGTAGATGGGAATAACTCGCTAGTGGTCCACCGTGGGGAACTCTTTCCAGAATGTCCCGCTGAACAAGGCGCTTAAGATAGGTACTATAGATGGCCTTGCCCACTTGAGCAACTACCCGTATACCGTCCAAATCTCCCAATTTCCCATTGGCACAGTGTTGTAAGTCTCTGTGTTATTTAGTGCTAGCCCTTCTTCAGGGGGTATTGCTGTTCCTACACCTAGAGGATCATAGAGCTACTGCAAGTATTACCCCCACTGCCTGGAAGTGATGTTCATTGCACACTATAACGGGCTTTTTGAGCACCCTCGCCCAAAAGGTCTCCGATGACGCCTAAGAGATAAAACATTTCCCTTGATGCCTCGTAATATACTTGGCTTTTCTTAGCCTTGAGGAAAACACGATACTATCTAGTCGTGGGTGAGCATAGGGTGGATCTCGTGGACTTGGTAGAACCAGTGTTTGAGTTCTTACACGCAGCATCAAACCACTGGCAGCTTCTCCCAAAATAGCTCTCCACGGCAGTCTTGAGTATGTTAATCAAATGGCACATTTATTGCTCTAGCATAGGGAACTACAAAATTTCTGTCAAGTCATCTGAACGTAAGCCTCGACATATTTTAAATGCAATCGCATCTGATACATGTGAGGAGTCACGCCGCATGGGTGTTTGAACAACCTGCCAAGGCAGTTGTAGGTAGAGTGACAGGTGGTCTGTGTCGGCCTTCCCATATCTACTGTCTATGCCCACCCAAAAGTGATTGACCACACACATGCATATCCCGCCGCGACACACTAATAAATATATAATCCACCACACCGATCCCCCCCCCCCAGTTCTCTTGTTTGCAAGTGCACTTGTGGGAGGACGACCGTAGTCCATTACAAACTACCAAGTCAAAGATAACCAGAGCAAAAACAACTGCCTACTATAGCGCATAACCTGGTTGTTGCCCGTGGCCAAGCCACTTTTGCAAAGCGCAGCTGCAATCCATCAGCCAAGGGATCAAATTTCATGGATTGTTCCACCCCATGCATGCATTAAAGTATCCAAAGAGTATGACACTATCCAATCACAGTGCCTATCCACATCCGAATGGGTGTGATAGAAGTTGCTTTCTGTGTGCGGGAAGTAGTAGGCTACCACAAAGAGAAGTTTTCCACTGCAACTTTGTATACGCACCCCCAGGTATCAGTTGTGCACGTCTGTCTTGTGTAGGAAGATTGATTGTTCCAAGACTATCTGATAATAGTAGGCATCCCCCTTCCCCTTCTCCCATGTCCCCCGTCCCCATTTCCTTGTGCAAGTATTGAAGCCCGAAAGATGCCGGTAGCCTCGCAGTGGAGTAGCCCGCGGCCTTGCATGCTCCTATATAAGGAAAATGAAATCTATATCTACAACAACGGTTGAGACTATCTCCCTTCTACCATAAAAACCCCGACAATTCTAGGCAACCACCCTGAGGCACAATTCCTACTTGTCGGTGATAGATGCAAATGCATTCGGGCCAGATAGCAGAGCGAGAGGCAACAGAAGCGAAAGTAGCATGCGACATAGGGCAGTGGTAGGTGAGGCAGCCGGAGCAGGACATGAAGTTGAGGGCGGAGTAGAAGCATGATCAATAGCAGCAGGAGCTTCGAGAGAAGGACCCTAATGGTTCACGTTGGTAGACCGCAATCGGTTGTCCGATTCTTGCCGCGGACCAATCCCCGCTATTTCCCCTTGGTGGCGATGCTCTTAACATGGGTCAGCTCATGCCGCCAGAACTTCCGCTTGCCGAGCAAGATCTCACCAACACACAAGGAGGTCTCCCTTCAACCGCTGAAATAATATTGATAACCGATGGGTGATTCCATATAATATAAATTTGCAGTGCAAGTTTCAAAGTTTTGTCTCTTTATATTTATTGTGCCCATTATAACGTTCCTTGTTGATTGCATTAGGTGGCCACATCAATGACAAACGTATGCTTTGATATGTTAGAAGGTGAGAAGAAAAAAAGATCCAAGGCTAGGGGAAAAAAAAGAAAAAAGAAAAAAGGGGGAGATGAGAGTAAGATTACTTTTTTTGCCAGCTTGGCTTAGCAAAGCTAGCATGATTAAAGATAAAAGATTTTCACGTCCACAGGGACCCAATCAAACCACGGGATGAGAATCGACCAAAAGGGCATAAACCCCAGCAGAAATTAGGGGCTATGCCCCATAACAAATCATAACAATAATAATGAAGCAAAGAATAAAACAAAATAAAACGAAATCGGGAAGCACAAAGCGATACGAAACCGGCCCATGGTTTAGGTGGCCGTTGATCCTTTTTTTTTTTTGGAAGAATATAGGAATATATTAAACCACTAGAATGCGATCAAGTACAATGATAAGTGTGGTGCTAAGAAATGAAGTGCCCATCATGATTCACAATCTGTAGGAATGTCGACCAAATTTCTCGCTAATCGCGCTGCATAAGCTTGAGACTTGGGAAGCCTGCCACAACTTATGCCCCAAGATCGGAACCAACCGAAAAGGGCTAAGCACTACATTCTGAAAGACCTTCGCCCTCCCTCTTTTCCAAATCAACCACAGAAGCCAAGCTCTGCATAAATGGAACGCCTGCTGCTTGGCCACTGGCCAACTGCTAGGAAAGACTCCCAACAATCTTTTTCTCGATCGCTGAAGGTTTTCCCCGACAAAACCCTCAACCTCAAAGGTATAGGACCCGGTGTTGTCGCACGCTTAGTATGGTACGGCATTATAATGCATTAACGTATTAATACCGTATGCATACCTCTCATTTAAAAAGTACTTTAAATACGTTTTTTGAAATTATAAAATACTTATTAAATACATAAAATATGTACTTTACGTACAATATGTTAAGTACTTTCTGTAATTTTTTAGAACTATTATTTTGCAATTGAAATAGTTGCAATAACAACTAGTATGAAGAACTTCAAGTTTTAAATAATTAACCATAATATATTACTCTAGAAAATTAAGTATTTCTCAAAGTTTTCAATCCAAAATATGTCTATTTAAGAGTTATATATTCTAGTCTACAATCTACACCCACAAACAAATAAATTTAAGTAATTGTTGCTCAGTTGTTGCATCTGAAGCTATTAACTGCCGCTGACCTCTATATTTCTTTCCTGATATGAATGCAAGCTACTGAAGTATTAAGGAGAAGGTTTGCCTCCTGCCATGACAAAACAAGGAGAAAGGTGAGTCTGCATCTCCATCTCCATTCCGATTCAGCGGCTAAGGTAAGAAGAAAGAGGGGGAATTTTATTTGCAAGAAAATTTATTTATTTTTTCTTTTTTTTAATACAATTCCATAATTTCCCTAATGTCTAAAGTCTCCTAATGTGTTTTTTACTCCTATTCTATAATATACAATAATGTATTTTTCCTAATGTATAATTTTACCAATTCTATTGGTCTAATGTCATTTGGACGGTTTTTTTTTTTATAAAGTACGTATCATATGTATTGTACGTATTAGTACGTTAAGAACGGTATTAATAAAACAAGAGCTCAATTTGACCTGTCAACTTAGAGGTATAGTACGTATAGTACTGTGAGGAAGATACGGGACGTATGTAAACGTAATACGTAAACAACACTGATAGGACCTCCAGGTTGCTATAGGCAACCACTCCGTAAGAGAATTCTGCAAATATTATGCTCAAAGAACCAAAAGAGATCAGTTTCCCTAAACAGGAAAAAACCAGTCACAGCAAAAAGCTTGCTCTGGAACAATCTTTGAGAATTTTTCTATAAATTCAATCAAGGCTTTTAAACAATATGCCTGATTAGCATACCAAAGCCTACTTGCTGATTCCTTAAGCTTCTCTGTGGAATTGAACCTACTGACCAAGTCAATTTTAAGTCAATAACCCAACCTGGGAGCTCGTTTTGACAAATCTTGAGATAGAGCACCTTTTTAAGTTTTGACAACAGATTTAACTTCTAATGACTCTGCAGGCTAAGTGCATATGTATCACAAAAACAATCTCGAACCTTTTTTGTGGGAAAAAATTGTTTAACAAACTAATGCAAAGATTTAATTCAAGAATGAGCAAACAGAGGACATTCAAAATTATATTTTGATGACTTTTAGGGTAGTACAAAGACCCTATGATGCAATGAAGGACTACCGCAGTTGCTGTTGAGAGCGTTTATTTTCTGTATTTAAGGATTTTTGCATAAAGGAATAAGAATTCAAACTATTAAATGACAATAATACTTACCAAGGTCGAATTTTCTCTCATTGAATTATCACATAGAAGGTAAACATCAATTCCCAAGCTCAAAGTCTTGGGCACAGGATCCAAAATACTCATAAGAAGGTAAACAATCAAGTTTTTGCATCAAATTCAGATAAACTTCATGCAAGGCAGGCCATTCTTCGCTAAAATCTTCCTAATCCGGTACACACAAAGATCTCGACGCCAAAATTTCGCACGTAAGTTTAATTCCTTTGTTTCAAAAAAAAACATTTCCCTTTTTATTTTCTCATTTCCGGCACATTCTTGGCATCTGGGTTTGTTTGGTTTTGGCTTATGCGTGTTATGATGTTTCTTGAGGCACAAGGATACAAAAGGGATGTTTAAGCTCATGATTGTCGTCAGATCCACCCCACGGAGGTCGGATCTTGGCCCCGACCTTTTAGGTCGAGAATTTTAACCGAGGGAACAATATCCCACGTGCCTCCTTCGCAAAAATAATACCGTGGTAACGGGGGCATGGGGATTGGGTGAAATAATACTTAGGCAAAGGGGTGCATAGGAAAATAATATGCTAGCATCTCCCAACCATAGGGCACTCTTCCCTAGGAACCAAACTATAGGGTCAAGTCATGGTCTATTTGGGAATCTTTTTTGTGCTACATGGAATCTTTTGATGCCCTACCCTATGGAAGAATTTTTTGAAGAAAAGATTTGCTCGCATTATTTTTTTTTTTGAATGGTATGATCTTGGAGTTTGGACATGTGATAAGTATAGGGTATGTGTAGGCAATCCAAGGGTGACGTGGCATGGGGTGACTTGGCATGTGGTGACTTGGCAAAACTTTTCCCCTAGTCAAAACTTTGTGAGATGAAAAAACAGGAATATGATGTGTGATGAGGTGGCCAACTTTGGTGAGGTGGATGATGACATGGCATGGTGACATGGCAAAAATCTTTTCTCCTAGTCAACAACTTTTGTGAGATGGAAAAACAAAATGGTGGATGACATGTATGGTGAGGTGGCATTTTTGGTGAGGTGGATGATGATGTGGCATAATCATATGCACTTTTGGCACATAATCTTGATAATGCTTAGACCAAATTTTGCTCAAGTAACTTTGTGATGGAAATGAGTGTTTTTCTTCCTCCCCTTTGACGTTTAGAGAGAGAATGTGCCCTATTGGCCATTAATGTGCCAATTTCAATAGGAATTTAAGGGAATAATGGATGTGTGATGGAGTGTGTGTTGTTCTTAACTAGGAGATAGATTAAGCCATTTTGGATTTGAATAATGGTGAGTAAAAGGAGGCAATTGGAGTCAAGGAGTTCCTCAAGGTATAAATCATGCCAAAGAACTTGAATGAATATCTTACTTCTTAGGGGGTCTTCCAATCTTGATCTTGCCATGGAGCTTCCTTATATTGACCTTGCACTACCTTTTGTGTGACTTTGACTTTCGGTCCTTCTTTGCAACATTTCAAATGAGAGTCCTTGCTTGGTTCTTCAACTTGAGGTTACTTAAATTGTCTTGAAAAGATGTTGACTTGGTCTATGCACATATTTCAGCAAGTTGTTAGCCATCAATGAGAAATGTCAATTGCTCTTCTATGCTGCCAAATTGTGGCAGCACTGACTGCATAGTGAAGACCCAAAGAGGTCTCTCACCCATGACCAAGCTGTCCCTACCTCTGTGCATAGGAAAAAAGCAAAGGCTCAATGGTCTCTCGACGCCTCCCACATAAAGGGCATGTTTCTGCTACCTGAGGCTTGTACCTGTGGACTCGGACATTCACCCTGAGGCTACGGTGCAAGATCTGCCACAAAAGGGTACGAATTTTAGGAGGAGGCAATGTATTCCTCGCCCACTTCCACATGGCAGGCCACTTACTCCCTGGAAGCTTAAGCGACCACTTATCCGAAGGCGGCAACGTGGCCACGTGTCCTGAAGCGCTAGCAACCACAATTATTGCTGCATGGGCAACATTCTAATCAGGTTACTATCAGAAATGGGTAAATCATGTGATGACTGTAATATCCACTATTATTAGTAACCTTCTTGACATGTACAAGAGCTGGACATGTACAAAAAGTCTGGTAGTTGTATAGATGCAGATGCATGGGGGGCTTTGAGTACATGGGCAACAAAAATGTCATTTCTTGAACAAGCTTAGTATCATGACATATATAGGCTACCAAGGCTATGAAAGTTAGTAGGTTTAATGCCCAA
This sequence comes from Isoetes taiwanensis, assembly GCA_021234155.1. Taxonomy (NCBI): domain Eukaryota; kingdom Viridiplantae; phylum Streptophyta; class Lycopodiopsida; order Isoetales; family Isoetaceae; genus Isoetes; species Isoetes taiwanensis. The sequence goes on along the minus strand of JAJEKV010000029.1, from coordinate 8,610,819 downwards.
GGGGTCACCTTCTTTGTCATTAAGCTTACTCCAGAAAAAATTGATCCATTCTCGCATATTTTGGCTGGTTTCCACAATGGCATTGTTGTTTTGACTACTTTGATCAATATGTATGGAATATGTGAGAGTTCTTAGAATGCTAAAGTACTGTTCCAAAACCATCCCTTAGCAATATGAAAGTACAAAGATATTCTGGAGTTTCTTGAATCAAATTTAAATGTTCTTGCTAATTAATTTGTGATAAGAAGATACGATTGCAGATTCTGTCTTATCTGTAGCAGAATTTGGTACTGGTGTAGCATTATTTTCTTACAATCCATAATTTCCATCACTATTATACCCAACTGCAATCCTTAATGTGGCAGCAAGTCTATAACCATGGTCAGACTATAATCAGAGCCTACATCCAGGTTTAATCTAATCTAATTAGAATGCCACAATACGTTGTGTTTCACATTAGATAGCTTGAGTTATACTGTTGTCTGCACAAGAAACCTTGTTCAAATGTCCTTTTTAACCTGGTATCCAGAACAAGCATGAAAAAGTATAAAACAGGTATGACACAAGTTAGTAGAGTCCTAGTAGAGTCCTATCTGATCTTCTTATTTCTTAATAGATTTGCTAGTCTTTGCAAAGGAAAAGCAAATAATGGGCATACCTGGTAAGGCTCTCCAATTTTGTTATGGTCACAAGTCGCATAGGCTATAGATATGTCTAGAAAGTTCTATATTAGGAGATTAAATCAAATGTGAAGGTGATCAGATGCCTTTGTGCTACTTGGTTGCGTCGCATTGGGTTCGAAGATGTTAAGATGTTTTCATTTAAAATGGAAGAATGTAACAGTATATTCCAAAAATGATTAAAGAGAGTTGTCATATTTTGTTCAACATCACCAACTACACAATTGAAGCGGTAATATCTCAATTGTGCCAGTAGAATATGCTTGCATAGATCAAATTATCTTTGTATTTTAATAAAAGAGGGTGTAGTCTATGAACTATTGTTAAACAGTTATACAATAGGGACAAAAAAAAGTTAAACAGGAGCCATAACAAGGATTTCCCATTAAAGCTGATTTTGCCTTTTAAACTAGTATATTATTGAACGTTTTGGCTAATGTGAACAATGTAGCATTATTTGCTTACTGACAATCCATAATTCTCAACATGGTTTCATGAAAGTCGTTTGCCGTCATGGTGGGTATGGCAGAAGGGCTTTGTCTTGATGATGGTGGTTATGGGCAGAAAGTCTAGTGCATTTGCTCTTACACCTAAAACTCATTTAGAGATTCATCCAACCGTGATGGTCAGTGTGGTGGAAGTCTATGAAAATGGCTAGACCATAATCAAAGCCCACATAATATCCAGGTCTAATCTAATCTAGTTATAAATGCACCCCAGGACTCTTGTACGCGATGCTATCACGAATAAAAGATAGAAAAGAATTGTCGCTTGTATCGCCAATCATGACAAATGACTTCAAACCAATTTTAATGTAGCAAGAACTGGACATAAGGTAAGCATTAAATGCTCATTGTTTATTCATATCAAGCACAACAATCTCCTAAGTATTTACGTTTCATATTCTTTACCAGACAAGTGTAGCAACAACTCGGTGCATGCATGATATTTCTCCATTTTTTTTTTGCTACCTTTACATCCATTGTAATGATAGAACACCAACATAAAACTTGTTCATTTTAACAATCATCCTATATCACAACAAAAAAGGTGTTCACATCCCCCGGAAAATCCCCCGTTGAGAGCAATAGGTTATCTTCTTTGCAATGTAGAATTCTTGAACAAAAGGGTATATCGTCGGGAGAAGATGAGCAGAAATAGGGCATTCTTGAGCAAAAAGGGTATATCCAAATGGGGGAATTAGTAGAATCAGGGGATTGCAAATGCACATTGGGGTATTTTCAACAGAAGGGGATTAGGTCAAAAGGGAATTTGCAAATGGATTAGGGTATTTTCAAGAAAAGGGGGACTGTTTCAAATGGAAATTTGCGAATGGATTGGAGTATTTTCGAATAAATGGGGATTGAGTGAAAGGGGCGTGACTAAAAAAAATGGAGGATTGCAATAAATACCAGGGTATTTCAACCAAAAGGGTATCTTCAATTAAAAGAAAATTTTATAGTTGTATACTAGCTAAAAATTCACTCAAGTTAGTTTGCATTCTCAAAATACGTTCTACTTTCAGAATATTAAATGGTCATATGTAAGTGGTCGGATCAGCCCATAAGCCAGAATGTTACCTTCATGATGTGGAATAGGAATGAATTTCTAGACTAAACAGCTGATAAACTCTGTCTTCAAAGAGGTCTCATCCAAAGAAAGAACCCATGCTTCTATGAGTGGCTCCTTGCCATACAGGGAGAAGCACATTGAAGTGTAATAGCTTTTAAAATTCATGTCAAGATTATTACTAGCTGGTATGAGTAATATTTCTCTTACGATGCTCGTTCAGACACGACATAACAAAGCAAGCATAGACCCTAGTTGAATAACTATGGCAAGCATTCGTTTAGAACTTATATATGTGCACACTAAGTATGAGTAAAATTCCTCCACAACTCTAATCAACTAATTATTAGTTATTTGGCCACATAATTATTTGGCCCAGAGTATTTAGTATTAGCAAATACATAGTTGTACTTCTTAAAGTAGTCTATTTTCTAATGGTTAAGTCCATGTATCAATGCATATTGAGCACATAATAGAATTTGCTAATGACCAATGGTTGAACAAAGCACACGGTGAATGATGAATTGATTCGTAATAGGAATTGGATTTAGGCAGTGGTAGCATTTTCTTTTTGGAAGAGAGATCAATGGTTGCGATTATGCTGGCGACTAAAAATTTCGATTTCGCTGGGAATATGCCGTTGCAATTTCGCAACACTAAAAATTGAATAAGTATTAGCAAAATCTAAATTTTGTGCTCCTCCGTAAACCCTAAACATGGAATCCTGGCAGATCTGTATGAATATGTAGCACAATAACAGGGGGTTGCTTTTGTATTTTTATACTTTTTTCTCTAAGGTATGATTTGGTGGCGTATTAAAATGGATGTACTAATGCGTACATCTAGAGTGCGCATACGCCGACAATGATTTTTATATTTTCCTTCAATGGTAAGCACCCATGTATTTTTGGGTTGCCCCTAGGGGGCAAACCCTCGTTTATGTGGGTATGTGGGCATATCCAGGTATATGCCGGCATATGCCTAGCATATACCGGGTGATCTAAAAACCGGCCGGTGCCGTAAGTGCTCTGGTCATCCATCCCCATTCCTTCGCAGCTTTCCTTCCTTCATATTCCTTTTGCACCGCGCCATGGGCGTTTTACACAAGCCGCAACCTTGGGAGTAAAGCTTCTTCCCCGCCGAAGTTGTGGCCGATTGGTCGAGCCGGAGATGGAGTTTGCCCTCGCTCTATGTCTTGTTAAAGTGCTGATGGTAACCGGAGGAACGCTTTTAAGGTATTTGTTGTTACAAAATTTGAAGCCCAGTTTGATGCCATATAAATACGTTATTTTGGATTTATCCCGAGCCATTCGATTATCCCAATTCGAACTACCGATTGCAATGCTTTTATCCGGAGATCGAGATGATACGTATCATCATGATAGATTTACTTTATGGCTTCATGCTAAGGCATTAGACTATCTATAGTGGCCCCAAACTTTCAAAGAACAATACCTCGCGGTCATGCCTTGTCCCTTTTTAGTGTTAGTAGTGCAAATATATATATTTTATGTCAATTAGATCATGACTTCATATACTGACCGATGACGATTTTGCTCATTCCGCTTATAGATTGGTTGATTAGTGGCATTCCAACAACTAAGCTTTTCCAAACCTCGTCAATGTAATTAGGAATTTTAGTTGCGATACTATCGGGCAGCGCACAATCATTGAAAGTGTGGTATAGTAGATCTCTTTGTGACTCCATTTTTTTTAATGTGATTCTATTGCTTTCTGAAGATGTAAAGAGCACCGGCATATTCGGGTATTGCTTCCAAGCATTCCCACTAAAATCGGTCAGATTATCGGGCCTTGAACGAAGGCCAAAGAGGCCTCCCCGTTTAATCGGAGATGCAAAGTCTAATCGATATGGAAGATAATAATACTAACAATGCTAACAAGTTGGGTGCATGCCATCGAAGAAGGCAAGGTATTTGCATCCCATCGGGTGTTTGAGGTCAAATAATAATTCAGCTTTTTGTGGCCACCGGGATTGTTAAAATACATTCATACCCTTCTAGCTCGAAAGCATTCCTTGCACTTGAACCTATGGCCTGCATACTGACCTGACGATCAATTTGCCACAGTTCTAAATCACAACATGCCACAAGACTGCAGATTTCTTGATAGATAGAAAAAAATCTTCCATCTACTTGCATAGAATATGGCACATGGACCGCAGATTTCCAAGCAGATATTAACAACTAAAAAAGTTTTGCATAAGCTCAATTGACTCGGCAGCACTTGAAGATTGTTTTGTTCGAGCATTGAGATTCAAAGTGGAAAAATGCATTTCCCGCATGTTTATGAATAATACATGACCGCTATCTAGCATGTCCGTTGTAATTCAAAAGGTGTTCTTACATTTCCAAATGCAATCGCAAATCTGCCATTTACCTATTTCTTGTTCTCGCCTGCAATCTCTAATGTTTGCGGGTGCATCTATGCTTTGTTTTGGGAACGCAATAAAGTTACCTTGGTCATGCCGATATGGCGCAATCCTAATGGGGTGATTCCATCCTCAGAGAATAACCTACTTGATGATCGTACACGACCCATAACCGGGGTAACTTTATTATGCCCTCCTTCCGCTTCCAAAGATGTTTAATTGCATTGCATGATTTTCATATGCTGGATTTATTCTAACCTTTGGAAGTCTGGAAACAGCATCCAACGAGCCATGGTGATAGCACATTCGAAAATAGCCAAGTCGAATATTTGAACTTCAAGATGCAGAATGTCATGTGGGACAGGGTGGAAACGAACACTTAAAGAAGCTGGATAGCTTTGGAAGATGGATGAGCCGCGAGATAGGTGACGACAGCCAGAGTTCATTTCTTTCAGGGTCTACAGATCGTGGCGCATGCTGGACATATATAGAAGCCCAATTTGATGAGATTTCTAGTCTTTCCAATCAAATACAAGATGATACAGGTCCGACACCATCCTTGTCACAGGATCAGCAGTTCACAATTATTGAGTTCTCCCCAGATTGGGGTTTGCTACTGAAGAGATGAAGGTAAGCTGAAGCATTGTTCAATCTATGATAATCCTTGAACTTTCTTGAGATAGAAGAGGACATACGACTGTTGAATGACCCTTCTTGCAAGTTCCATGCACTCTTGCACCATAAGTTGGAAAGTATTAATTCCGGCGAAGCTATGGGCTAACCTTCACGTCACACATTAAATATATCTGCTTCAATTGGATTGCATGGTAAATGAATTTTAGAAATTCTAATGAATTCTCTTTACATCAACGAAGGGGAAGTAAAAGAATCAACTTACATTTTTTTAAACAAGGGGAATATTATTTTATGTAGTTTGTTCATTAATGTAACTGACTGCATCCTTCTACAAAAATAAGCTTATCAAAGTTAAAAGGCTGCAGCTTGCTGCTGTTTATCCAATCATTTGGAATAAAATATTCCTTGGTTATGTTGCTTGTCTTCTCTTGCTTCTTCAACTCAAAGCATAGCAATCCTCCTTCCCCTTATACCACGAGTAGCTTGATATGCTTGGTAGATTTCTAACAACCAGGCCTCAAGTTTATCTAAAGCATTGTACTTCAAGAAGCAATTTTATACTGCTTCCCTCGCACTTCCAGTGGATAACCCTTGCATGTGCAAATAATCTCTGTTATAGCATAAAAAAATACATGACAAGGACCTATAAGCATGACATTATCCGCCATGATGAGATTCAATTTTTGGCAATCGATATTTACCAATAGAACTGCATTGTGAAAGAGTGGTTTTATAAAAAGAAAGCATTAAGAATAACCCGAAACCGGAATCCTAATCTAGTATCCATTTATTACACACATGTCAGGCTATAGACATTAACTTACTCAACCTACCTTTTGGCTGCCTCACTTGACGACAAATTGTTATCTCCTTATCAATATCTGTTACATGATCCATCTTGTGATCTTTTTAAAAAATGGATCAATCAACTATCATGCATGCAAAAGTTAAAAAGCGGCTTCTATAGGAACCACGAATGTTAAAGCATTGTGGGCCATAAGCAGATCAATAAAGCGAAAAGTTGCACGCCTTCCTTTCATTTGTTTATTCAATCTAAGGTTGCGTTTTCTCATTCCAAGTATCAGCTTCAAAAAGTTGACAAAGAAGTAATGTTACAGGTTGGAAGAATTGCAAGTACTTGATATCAAATTTTTATATGGATGCTCAAAGCCAACAATTGCAAAATTTTTCCAAGTTGAGCATAAATTATCTCTTTGTTTTTACTAGTCATAATTTCTCCCTTCTTTTGTAACTTCTTTGATTACAGGACAACAAAGATGCACAGACATGTCAAGACATATGAGGTATAGCTGAAGGAAAAGGACTTTGAGATGGTCCATGGCTTCAAAATAACCTTGACAATGGTGCTGGTTTGCTTATTTTGGTTCCTCTACCTTCATTAAGAGGTGCAATAATAATTGGTGAACAAACTATTGTATACTATAATGGATCTGTATTTAAAGTTATTCCAATCCATCCCAAAGAATCTTTGATGTATCTGCCGCTTATTGTAGTAGGATTAAAAAACAAATCCAAAACTCATCATAACATTTGAAACTAACGTGATAATATAATGGCAAGCTTGTGCATAGATGTTTTTTCACGAAAAAGATATCCCGACCAATAGCATTTGCAGCCATCCATTGTTCATATGCACTTGCAAAAACAAGATGGTCACTCTCATAAAAACCATTCATTTACTGAAAAGCTTGTCCTTTGTTTTATTAGCATACTCTCTTGCATGCATGGGTGTAAGAAATGGATCCCTAAAACAAGCTACCGGCTTTCTGATGAGAAGTGTTGGATCAAGAAGCGGTTTAAAACGCTCCATACAATAACATTTTCCCCAAAATGTAGGTGTATATTAATGTCCCCATTACAATGTCTTGCCAAGTGGTGTCAATCTCTCTCTTGTCAAACATAAATTGTGTGGGTACACAAACTATTCTATGCCCTTCTTAGTATTCAAGATGAATTGGGTATGCAAGTTTTTCCCGAATTTTTTGTATGTTGGGACTCGTTCAACGGTGTTATAGATGAAGACCTATAGCTTAAAATATTGTGAGTACTAAGAAGTGCTGATATTCTGTCTAGAAGATATAAAACACATTCAGCCATTTTTAGAACACTCATACTCGATTACATACACAATTTCATGGGGGACACTTGTGGGCCGGGCTTGTAGATGAATCTAAAGGATCTACAAACCCATTGTGAGAATATGGTGAACTCTAGTTTAATTTAAAATTTGAGTTGGCGAATATGGTGGGGGTATTTGAAAACATGACTTTCGGTTTGATTAAAACCACTTTACCCTCAAGAAAATGGAGCTTGTTTTTTCCTTGTGTATTTGGGACATGTGCATGCAGCCTCGAGGGGTTTTCATTTTAGGGTTCATGGTTTTTAGTTTGAAGCTTTGGATAGGGCTCCATGGAGGGCCATTTCTTGCTGATGTATATTCAAATTTTTGAATTGCTAGGTGCGGGACCGCCATAAAGCCGGATTAGGGTGCAATAGGGCGTTCCTTCTTTGGTGTATACCAAAATGGGATTGCTAGGTCTCTGGGTCAGCCTTTTCTTATATGATCTCAAGATTCTATTTGCTCCAACGACATCCATCTGCATAGACTCTAACGATGTAAACGAGCTTCTAAATAGGCCAGTTGCACAGAATGATGAAGGGGCTGCCGAGATTTCCATTGCTTGAGGAAAATGATATGCTTTAGGCATTTCAGGCGTTTATTCCAATGGCCACTGAAGTGTGTATCCAAACCAGCTTGAAGAAGTGACAACAAGGACTTTATCATCTCAATGCCTTGGTTGATGTTGATCCAGAAGAATCCTACTGCCTGGAAATACTTTCAATCTATTACACTCATGATTTCCGAGATCAGGTAGCAGACTGTCGCCATTGACCAGTGTGGTAGCTATAGATTTGTTATATACTTTAGGATCTCCACGGATGCATTGAGTGAACACATGCATCCTTAGTTATACCTACCCGTTTTTCTATGGATATACAATGAGAAGGTCTGGCATTTCCTAACCGTTGAGGCCTAAAACAATCGATTGAAAAATGGGAATCCCTTTTGTGTCAAGATCTGATTCCAACTCAAGCAGTTTTTTAATCTTTCAAGCATTTATTACAGTGATGATATCGGTTTTTTCTCGATTGTATATTTTGGTTCACGAATAAGTGGTATTCTGAGGTGCTCACATAATTCAAAAAACAGGCTCAATGAAGATGAAAGGCATCCAAGAACATGAGCTTGCAGTGTATGTTCCTCCAATCAGGTATCCAAGAATATATATCCCTTTTGTGTTTTCTATAGATGTTTGCTTGAATTTAATATTCGAATATCCTTATCTTTGAAGTAACTTTGTTGTCTGTCCATTTGATTTGTATTTATGCTTCGAGGGAAAGTGGTTTTGTTGTTCCCCGAGCAACAACAACATTATTGACACCATGCATTTGATTTGAATAAAGATTAAAAGCCTTACTAAAGAAGATGGGGCGATCTTAAGCGGAGGCTTTCCATGGGATCAGGTCATATTTCATGTTTGAGAGCATGTTCTTTTTGTCTCAAGCTACTGGGTAGCCCATTGCCCGAGGAAAATGATGTGCTTTAGGCATTTCAGGACATTTATTCAATGGCCATCTATCTATGGCAGCTCATAATTCAAAAAAGCAGGCTCAATGAAGACGAAAGGCATCCAAGAACATGAGTTTGCGTTGTATGTTACTCCAATCGGGTATCCAAGAATATATATATCCTTTTGTGTTTCTCCTGCATGTTGCTTGAATTTGATATTCGAATATCCTTATGTGGAAAAGGGGTCCAGCAGATACAAATTTAATGCTTGCCTTCTATAGGTTGGGTCTTCCAAGCATATAGCATTCAAACTACGAACACCAAAGTGCAAGTCATTAAGATATTTGTGATTTCTCCGTATAAATCACGGGATACATAACTAGAGCCAAATCACGACCAACACCATGGCCTTTGCACCGGTATGCAATTCTCCTTCTTATCTCTCAAGTTCTTCCGTTATGTTTATTCCGCAAAATGTATGTAAACTTTTTCCGTTCAAAAAGCGGAAGTAACTTTGTTGTCTGTCCGCTGATTTGTGTTTATCTTTGCGGGGAAAGTGGTTTTGTTGTTCGGCGGCAACCACATATTCTTGACATGATGCATTTGATTTTTGAATAAAGATTGAAAGCCTTATTAAAGAAGATGGGCCCGGTCTTAAGCGGAGGCTTATAGCTATGTGTATTAAAATTTTCCACGAATCTAAGTCCTGCATTACCACGGTCTGCAAATAGTAAAAATCGAGAAAATGCCCGACATTGCTTTCCAGGGGATCAGGTCATATTTCATGTTTGAGAGCATGTTCTTTTTTGTCTCAATCTAATGGTAGCCCATTGCAGCAGGACCTCAAGTTGTAATACCTGACTCATAGTCCATGTGAATAAAAATGTGGATAGCGTGCTTCAATATTTGTGGCACTTTGCATCAGTTTGGAACCGCCCAGTGGGATGGTATTGGTTGTAGCCATCACTAGCATATGCATGACTAAAGAGATAAAACATTTTCCCTTGATGCCTCGTAATATACTTGGCTTTCTTAGCCTTGAGGAAAAACACGATACTATCGATTGGCGTGTGAGCATAGGGTGGGATCACGTGACTTGGTAGAGCCCGGTGTTTGAGTTCTTACGCAACATCAAACCATTTCCCCCTTGATGCCTCGTAATATACTTGGCTTTCTTAGCCTTGAGGAAAACACGATACTATCTAGTCGCGTGTGAGCATAGGGTGGGATCTGTGACTTGGTAGAGCCAGTGTTTGAGTTCCTTACACTCAGCATCAAACCAATGGTTACATGGAAAGGTTGTGGTCTCCAAAATCCATCACGGGCAGCTTCTCCCAAAATAGCTCTCCTTGTGATCTTGAGTATGTTAATCAAATGGCATATTTATTGCTCTAGCATGGGAACTACAAAATTTCTGTCAAGTCATCATCTGAACGTAAGCATCGGCATATTTTTAATGCAATCGCATCTGATACATGTGAGGAGCTGCCACACAGGGGTGTTTGAACAACCTGCCAAGGCAGTTGTAGGTAGAGTGACAGTTAGTGCGAAATGGCCTTCCCATCCTATGCCCACCCAAAGTGATTGACCGCACACATGCATATCCTACTCGACCACTAATAAATATATAATCCACCACCTGGATCCCCTCCCCCCTCCTTCCCCCCCCCGTTCTCTTGTTTGCAAGTGCACTTGTGGGAGGATCGACGGCGTAGTCCATTGCAAACTACCAAAGTCAAAGATAACCCGAGCAAAACAAGCGCCTACTATAAGCGCATAATCTGGTTTGTTGCCCATGGCCAAACCATACGCAAAAACAAGTGCAATCCATCAGCCAAGGGATCAAATTTCATGGATTGTTCCATCCCCATGCATGCATTAAAGTATCCAAAGAGTATGACACTATCCAATCAAGCGTGCCTATCCACATCCGAATGGGTGATAGAAGTTACTTTTCGTGTCTGCGGGGAAGTAGTAGGCTGCCAAAAAGAGAAGGTTTCCACTGCAACTTTGTATCGCACCCCGTATGTCGGTTGTGCACGTTTGTCTTGTGTAGGAAGATTGATTGTTCCAAGACTATCCGATAATAGTAGGCATCCCCCCCTTCCCTCCTTCCCCCGTGTCCCCCGTGTCCCCATTTCCTTGTGCAAGTATTGAAGCCTGAGTGATGCTGGTAGCCTCGCAGGTGGAGTAGCCTGTGCCTTGCATGCTCCTATATAAGGAAGATGAGATCTATATCTACAGCAACGAAGTTGAGACTATCTCCCTTCTACCATAAAAAACCCTGACAATTCTAGGCAACCATCCGGAGGCACAATTCCTACTTGCTGGTGATAGATGCAAATGCAGATTCAGTTGTGGTAGCAGAGCGAGAGGTAACAGAAGCGAAAGTAGCATGCGACATAGGGCAGTGGCAGGTGAGGCAGCCGGAGCAGGACATGAAGTTGAGGGCAGAGTAGGAGCATGATCAATAGCAGCGGGAGCTTCGGGAGAAGGACCCTGATGGTTCACAGCAGAATCTGGCAATCGGAAGGTCTGCATCTTGCCGTGGACCAATCCTGCTACTTTCCCTTGGCAGCAGATGCTCTTAACATGGGTCAGCTCATGCCAGCAGAACTTCTGTTGTGCTGGAGCAAGATCTCAGTCAACACACAGGGAGGTCTCCCTTCAACTACTGAAATAAAATTTGCAGTGCAAGTTTCAAAGTTTTGTCCCTTTATATTTATTGTGCCCATTGTTGCCCCCAAAGGGCAACATACTAATTGATGATTTATGCATTGAAGTTATTTTGGAAGATTAAGTCAAAGAAGAGCTTGGTAGTCAACATTGATGTGGAGGTCAAACAATATCTATCTTCAAAGATCAACACAAATATTCAAGGTCAACTTCCCTGGAAGGTACTCCATTTGAGGTCAAAGTTAGTCAAAAGATGCTTTATAAGATTCTGGGTTAAGAAGATTAGACGATGCTTTTTGAAGATTGGAAGTTAAAGTTTGGAAGACCCCATGGTACTTGGTTCCACCCCTTAGCCATTTTTTATCCATCTTTATATTCATACCCTATTCTTACCCCTTTGAAATTTTCCTAGTTGTCTTTTCCTTATACCTATATTCTCCTTTGCTCACCTTTGCATATCACATCATGCTTTGCCTAATCCTTTTTTCTCTAATGCATTTTATCCCCCTATGAGATGTTCTTCCCATTGCTCTTCATATCTTTTGCCTCATTTTCATTTTCTATGCCACACCCTTGCAAATACCCCTAGCCTAACTCTTGTTTGCAATTTCTTATACCCTTATGCTTCACTTACCATTGTGCCCTAAGTTTCCATGTCACACATGTACCCCATGGAATATTCCAATCATGATGTCTAAACCTAGCATATTCCCAAGATATTAGGGTTACCATTGCCCCAAATGATCAAAATTCTCCAACTATTTTTTATGGGAACCCCTTAAACCATAGCCCACTTTTCAAAATTGCAAAATCGGCATATTCCCGGTTTATACCTAAAAAATAATGACCACCGTGATCGCGAGATTTTTGGAAAAATCTGGATCAACCCTAAATCTGGAAACCTTTTCCGAATCAATGCGAATGGAATCCTTAAGCTTTGAAAATATCTACTTTTGTATTCCCGCTCTTAAGCATCATATTAAGCCTAAATTTAAGCCCTAAGATGCCGGAACCATCAAATCTAAATTTATATATACCGGGAAAACATTGACAGAAGATTTTTGAAGGCCCAGACGCATCAAATCTCAACATTGATACATGCTGAGCATGATCTGAAGACGTTCATGAAGTTTCTGAGCATTCCATAGTTCGATTTGAGAAAATTGGACTGATTATCCTACTATGATATTATTACATGATCTTTTGAGATCTTCTGATGATTGATTTATGATCCTATGACTTATACCCACCTTGTATTACCTTTACATCAATGAAAATTGCCTGCCAAGTGTTGAAAGATTTGACTGTCATGTTTTCTTAGTAGTCTTGCCATGCAAACAGTTTTCTGATGAGATATTCGCAATCCATTTTACGCATATGATCAGGTTGCCCCTCATTTCCAACTATATTTGCACCTGTGCACAAAAGTTCAAGAAAAGACCACTCCAAACTCAAGTTATAATCTTTTTCGTTAAATGCGACATGATTTTAGGATGTTATTCACAAAACAATGCAAAAAAATAATAATTTTAGTGATCCAAAATAAGATTTGATTGTTTGCCTCACATCCTTAAGACCTATACATCACCTTGGTTTTGAAATTTCTCAAAAATTCCCCATGCAACTCAAGTTCCAAAATTAAAGATCCATGCGTGGTTTTGGTGGTATTGACCAAAATTTGACTCCACTTTGAGCTTGAATATCTCATAGATTTGAGCTCAGACTCGGTCAAGATTTTTTCCACTATATACCTATAACTTTTCTACACCAGTTACAATCATTTTACCTCAGAAATCAACTCATCTATGCCAACTACATTGATTTGAGTGAGGACCCCTTATTTCTGAATTGGGAAAGGTATGAACATTTGATATTTGAGCTTTTTGTCTAAAAAATTCTTGTATAGACTGATCACCTTAAGTGATCTGGAGGTTCTAACCCCAACTTGAGCATAATTTCAAGTTGGCTTATTGTGTTTGACTCTCTAGCCAGGTTGAGGGTCAACATTTTGGAGGTCCTACCGAGATCTTCCTGGATCTCAGAACTCACGGCTCCAAAACAAAAATTTCCAGCAGAGCAAGAACCATTAGAGGATGTTGATGCATCAGATCATTGCAGAGAAAGGACATTGCCCTCAAGTTTCTCAAGTCGCCTGCTTCAGAACCTGCCATATCAATTTGAATTGAATGTTCCTGTTCCCTTACCTACTTTTGATTCCAGTATGAGTGCTAACAACTTTTTGAGAATATTTGAAGATTATTACAGGGATTATGGTTTTAAAAAAGGGTGCAAGCTTTCAGAATTTGAAAAGTGCTAACACAGCTAAGCTACAGACTAACCGTCGAATCGGGCTTGGGATGGCTCCATCTCGATTTGCTGAAGGGTGCCTGGCTGCTGCTCCTCCTCCCCCATCTCCAATTGCTCCCAATTCGAATTGGGGCACAAAAGCCCTAATTTGGGTGTCCAAAATGGAAACCCTGCCTTGCCCAATCGATTTGGGCCAGGTGGCATGTCACTAATTAACTAATTTGGTATTTTAGTCCTTTTTAATATTAGGATAAGCCCTAAATTCGAATTAGGGTTTTGGGTTAGGTTTCCACCTTTATAATTTAATTATTAACATGGCTAACCTTAGCTTATGAATAATTAATGTGAATAATTAATGTGCCATTAATTATTCATAGTGACGTGTCATGTATTTATACTTAAATATGTGTATAAATATGTGGAACGTCACATTCTCTCCACCTTAAAAATGATGCTGTCCCATAACCCGTTGGGTTCCCGTGGACGTAAAAATTCTTATCTTATCTTATCTATTATATTTGACTATGTGTTTAATTAGCTTTCCCCTTTTGCGTATCTTTAATGTTTCCACACTCACACTCTCGATCCATAGTTTACACTTAGCTGTAACTGATAGCCAGGCCCTGATATGCGAGGGTTAAAGACCCTTAGAAAGTGAGACTACATTGTTGATTTAAATGTTGGTTTAATTTCAAATAAAGTTCCTAGGTGTAAAATTCCAATTGCTATATTGTTGGCTTTAAGTAACCATGGGTAAAAAAGGCTTGTATATAATAATGCTACAAAATAGAATAATAGATGATTCCTTAGGTTAATTGGCCAACGGAATTTCGAGGCGAGCTAATACTAAAACGAGCTTTACCTCACATGAGCACACATATTAATTCCTTAGTTATATCTATACGTTTATTAGATATCTAGACATTCGTACATTGACATGGCACAGGTACGACGGAAGCATAGAAAGCATGCCTGGTGGTTCTTGAGGCTATTATATAATGGTGGTTAAGCAGGTCCTGGGCTCTTACTTGAAGTAGAAGTGCTGAATAATGGAAATAAGGAGTGGTAAGGTATCCTTATGTTGAATGGATACTGGAGAAAAATGATATGACGATGGTTATTATGCGATTGAAACAGTGGACCTAATAATTACGAGGATGAATTTACCATGCGGCATATATGTTGCCATTCAACGTAGAAGGAGACTGGATATAGCACCATATATCTGATGGAGAAGTGGCTTATGATTATCTACCGTAGACCACATTAAAGAGGTACTATAGTAAGGTGGAAAACTGGATTATAAATACCCAGCTCATGAAAGGGAGATCACTTTAGAAGTGTAGGTTTCGACAATGGTGGTGAAGGTATAGAATGTCGAGCTACTTGAGTTGAGGTATGATTCGCGGAACGGTAGAGAATAATGTCGTATGAGGATGTTGATCCATATATGGATTATAAAATTACACATATATTGTGTTTGGTAAAGAGATTGAGGTTCCTGAGGCGTGAAATAAAGACGCAAAATTATAGACGACTAAGAAGACCACCTAGCCTCGTGGGAGCATCGAGATGCTATATAACAGACTGGAGAATAGTGTGGAACGTAGTTTCCACATAAGGTCAAGAGAAGACGACAATTGGTAGGAACAGGCGCAACCATCGAAAAGCTGCAAGGTATGTTGGATCTTTGGTGAAGGCAGACTATGAAGGAAAGTTGACCTTCAACTAATGATACATTAGGAAGGCAAGTAATGTACCCACACGACAAGTGGGAGACAAGAGGTGCTTGAAAGTTGTTGTAAACAACGTTTCAAATATAGAGAGTTTGGAATGACACGTTGAATGTACCAAAGTCTGGAGTATGAACAAGGTAGGCGCCCAATGAACATCTCACCAAGGAGGATGTATTCAGGACTTGGTATCGTGTGTGTATTCCGAGGAGTAACTCCGCGTTGGTATATGTGTACTAGGACCATTTAATAGTAAAACATAACTAAAAGAAGATAGGATATATACTAGAACTTTTAGGTCACATTCCATATGAATACGGAAGTAATGAAGATAAGAGTGATGAAACATGTCCACAAGGAACTTAGGTTGGCATTTGCCGCTGTGGAAGTTATGACTGGAGCTTGAGGACGAAGGCAAAGTAAGGTTAGTGGTGTCGAAACCACAACATGTGTATGGTACTAGATAACCAAGTTGGGGAATTAAGTTGGCCGCAAGTCTGAATATAGCTAGTTGCCTATGTCAACAAGTTACATAGGAGTCTAGACTTAGGGTTGGTGCACACGTGTTACTATATCATATAATAACAACGTAGCGGTCTTGGATGTAGGAAGGATTTAGTAGTATCAAATACTATAGTGGTGATCATATCGAGGATGTCAATTGTGATATTCAGATGTATATCATATTAAAAGATAGTAGAATATTCGTATAAGGCGAGGGAAATATTACTTGACAAGGTTTAAAGAATGAGCGTAATGATATGCTTATATACGAAGATATTGGGGTAGGTATGCTTTATCAGAGATAAGCATTCAAGTTATCCCAATGGTTGGAGTTGACTATCTTAGATACGTCGTACTAAGGAAGATGAGAAAAGTTTAAATCAGTGAGAATAGCTAGAGTAAGTCTAGCATATACGGTGATGTTACATTCAAAAACATCCCGAGGATGGTTGGAACGGTGTTGGAATAAACGATAATGAGAGCTTAGCCACTCGAAGGTTCTAGATACCAATGAATTACTTAATTATTATAAGCTGAGAGCATTTATTTGGTTTCGGGAATGAAAAGATGTATAAAAATATCGCGTCCTCCTGATGGAAGAAAAGAAGGAGTACGATGAATTTGGCGATTATACTTTTAGGGGTAACCGAGAAGAGGGAATACATAGGAACTCTAAGTCCCCATAAAAAAAATCAAGACGAGGTGTATAGATTACAAGGAGTGAGATTATATATACCAGTAGTCCATATATCCTAGGGAGTTACCCTACTCATGGGGGAACAATTATAGGTCTTGAAGGTAGAAGGTGGAGGATCCGTTGCCTTGAGGCATAGACCCGTTAGAGATTATGAGTTTGAAACGGCTTAAGAGGGTAAGGAATTGGATAACCATATGGCGGTTACTAACAAAGATTGAAACATTGGGTTTTCCTATTAGAAGACCGGGGGGTTTTAGTGCTTGACTTCATTATGAGAAAGCCAAAAAGCTGGCGACAACATTTGAAGCTGATCAAAAGCTGAAGTCCACATGATAACTTACGAAAAATAGGTTAATTGTAACTAAGCATGGGTAATATGGAGGACAAAGGATCCTTGGTGAAAGAAGCCTTTAGAAAAGCTCTGCACGTGAGGTACTAGCCTTTGAAATTATGGCATAATCCCGTGGGGAAACCATAGGTTATGTCTGGGGTTAAAGTACCATCGAGCACTAAAGGAATGGTTGAAATAAGTAGAGACCCTATCAAATTATAGGCGGCATATACAAGTCCAACATAAAAGCCCCCCATCCATCAGGGAAATAGGTGGCGAAGCCACATCATAAAGGTACATAGGCAATGGGTTTGTTTGAAAGAACTACCACGGCTATAGTTTAGCTAAGTTAGAGTAGAGCTCTAGCATTGTGGGATGTGGAGATATGTTTATTATGTACATACCATGTACACATACGATAATAATCTGGGTGGCGACACAAGGAGAAAAACGGCGTATCCTAAAAGTTCTTGATGAAAGGTGCGGAGATACGTTCGAAATGTGCAAAGGACCGTCAATCCGTTGCATGCTAGGGTATGATGTGGTAGTTGGCACTTGAAATAAATGTCAACGGCCAATAGAATAAAGCTTAAGGTAGTGGGGTTGAGTAGTACAATAGTACAATTCCAGGATAAGTAGCGAATAGCAGTTACCTGCTAAATGTTCGAATGTGTCTTGCATAGACACCTAAGACTAGCTTTCCCATATGATCCATACCTGGATCAGGCGGAGGTGACGCCATGGGTTACATGGGGGTGCAAGTTAACATGCACAGGACTCGAACATTGATACAAGCCCGGGTTATATTAAACGTAGGTAATTGTAGAAAGGTTCACAAAATACAAGGCAAGCACCTTGATGACTCCAGGTAGCTTACAAAGGCTCAACCACTCTTAGGCCATGACTATGGCTTAAATGAGGATGCTAAGTTATTTGGAATGCCAGAACAACGTTATAGCATCATGACAGAGAAATGTAATGACTAACATTTCCAGGATGTAGGACAATGTTGAATCATAACCCCCAATGATAGGTGGGTTGACAACAGAAGGAGCATTATGCTACAAGACGGTTCACGGATATGTAAAGGAGTAATTGGATTGGTGACTCTACTGAATAAAGGTCACAACAAAAGGGTGAAGGGTGTACGCTGTGGCAGGCGTAAGGATCGTAATACTGAAAATCGAGAAGAAGAGGAGGAATAAAGGACCCTTATTAATGATATCTAGCGACCTGGATGGAAGGTTATTACCTAACATGAAGGGTGGTCATTGCTAATATACAAAGGTAGACTTGCGGCTTGAAAGGCAGCAAGAACTGAAAAACTCCTTAAAGATTTGGTGCATGGCTTAGGGAAGAAGACTTCCATGTCCTAAGACAAGATGGTGAATTGAATTCACCAAGGAAATTTTTAATAAATAGATAGATAGGTACATAGCATTTATATGTCATGCCACATTGGCAGCGTCCATGAGGACATATGACGGACCCCGAGAGACTTGAACACAAGATCTCCGAATAGAGGAGGCCCTATCTTGAGGGGTCTTTGGGTGAGTATGCTTGTCCTTTGGGATATTCACATAACCCCTTGGAATATGTAAGTTCATTTGTGGAACTTAACGCCATTTGGGCACTAAAGGAATGGTTGGAAATACTTTGCCCCAACCATATCTAGATACCCTAGAAGGAGGTGACTAATCAACAATGGTTGGATGCCACTTGACCCTTACGGTGGAAGAACCCCAAAAGAGGGTAGGCTGCTATCAATCAATCGCAGATCGTGGCATTAAATGAGATAATTAATCCATGACCATATAGGCGGTGAGGTTTGGCACAAAATAATACTAGAGTTTGTACCGGGATTAATTAGAATAAAGTCTTGACATTGTTGTGGGGGTTCTAACACAAGCACTTACTACGTGTTACAGAGTATGTATCGCGATCTGGGGAAGTGGTCCATAAGAAGAACACGACCATTGAGAAGAAGTATTGAAGGGTGGTAGGATCAAAGGGTCCAAACCCATGGTCTAGTTGGTTGGGCGAAGAAAGATCCTTTCTCTAGGAAATAAAACGAGTCAAGGCGTAGACACTAGAGAGAAACAACGTTAATTGTAATTATGTCTATAAGATATTTCTTAGCCCTTAATATATATAACGTTGAATAAGGTCTAGTATAAAGCATATGGATGTAGTATAGATTGAATCATGGCAAGGCTCGAAGAAATTTTGTTATCAAGGCATTTACCAAAGGAAAAATATTTAAAGCTATAGGTCTAGGAACGTCGATAATTGGACATTATTATCATCGCCTAAAGAATATCCCAGGTGAATAGTGGATTAGAATCCAACTTGGAAGTTTCTATCTTACTCCGAGGAATTTCCTTCCATCGCTCAGCGTGAACGTATGTCGATATGGTTGCGGAGACATTCCGCAATGATGATAATAACTCCTAAGTGATTTCTAGCTCACCATGGTTGCACAAGTCCGGCGGAGTTGTTGCCACCACAGCATTGGTTTAGAGAAGAGTGATGGTAGACAGGAGTCTTTCTAGAGAACCAGGGATACTATTGGTTAAGTATAAAACGAGACTATTGTTAAGACTAAAAGATGGCTTACCGTGTTGGTAAAGGGTTTGGCTGTGTGCTGGGAGGTCAAGGGTTCAAGTCTTGCGTAGTACACTTTTATATAAAAGGTGCTGTACAAAGAAAACAAAGTATCACAGATGTAAGAAATATGTGAAATGTATATATTACGTTCAAGAGAGCTTGGTGTGATGGTAAGCACCTAGGCTTGGAGTTGAGAGGTCATGGGTTCAAATCTCGGTCAAGGCGTCAAAAAAATATGTATATAAAAAAAATACTATAATTTTTATCTCGCGGAAAATCGCGTTTTTATACGGTCGGTAGCCGGCAGATTATTATCTGGCGTTTACGTAAGTCAATAAAAAGCAAGCGGCGCCCGAGTTGACTTTCGGGGCCCCTCCTTGACTCCTTTCCGCCTGTTAATGACCCTCCTAGGGTATTTGGGTCATTAGAACCACTTTCGTCTTCATCTGAACTACCTACAAAAAGTTATAGGTCCTCCAGTTGCCCTAAACCTCTTAAAACTTAGAATCTACTACATCAACCTAGCACAAAACCAAACATCAAAGAGCTAAACCTTCATACCAGCTTAAGCTCCCACCTAACTACCGAACTAACGAGTTAAAGATTTGGTCAGTGCTATGATTCCGGTCAACCAATATCGACACTCGGGCGTATACATGCACGGGGACTTTCCCCTCCCATGGCAACCAACTCACCACGGCGGGGCCCTCCGTCTAACTTTCGGGCCATCTATAGAAAGATGCTTTCAGTGAAGGACCTGAGGTGTCATTCGCGCATTACGCCTTCAATGGGGCTCCTATGTCGGCGGAGCGTGAATACAAAGGTTAGCACCGCGCATAATCATATCATAAAATACCACCACGAAGGGTGGCACATCCATCAAGTGACAACAACAAAGAAGATGCATTTAATACTAGGGGAAAACACCCAAATCCCAGGTACTACCCGGCTCGGACTCTGTGAGGATCGATTGTGACTAGGTCTCAAGAGATCGATGGGCCGAATCTTGACATGGCGTTGGCTGGCATAGAACATCGGCTAGGGTTGTCCACTCCATCCGCCCCTCACATTGCACACTTTGCGGATGAGTCCAATCATGATATGGCATCACTATAGCCTTCCTGAGCCTTGGACTCAAGGTATCACCCTTGAGCCTACTCTAGGGTTCATGAAGCCCGTCCAGATGAGAGGCGGTCGGGGAAGTGTCCCCTTCCGGGATCCACACGGTGGTTCCATGGGTGAGCTAGAGAATAAATGCGCGCATCCCGGCGACCCCGCATCCGTGCAGAACTTACTCACCTAAAATCTACTCAAAGCATAGGGTGCCCCATACAGGTCACACCTGCTCGCATCCATGGAGTGTCGAGACCCATACCCGGCCCTCTCGTGACCGGCTATCGGGCCTAGCCCACTTTGTAGGAGTCTCGGGAGCCTTTTATGTTCGTGCAAGACCCCACCCCCACTCCACCACCCGCTGCGTCCCTTATCGGTGCTAAGCAATTCCATAGTATCCACGACTTCGGTGGTCTCTTGTATGGGAAATCTGAGGGATCTACCTAGGAGCATACTAATAAACATGGCTCGGGGTCTCTCTACCCCATTCCCCATTTCAAGAGTAATACTATGCAAAGAACTATCAATCCATCATTTAAGAGCAAGTCTGAGAATTAGAGATAAGGAGAACTCACCTTTGCAATCAAGGGTTAGTTCCTCTGGTTAAAAGCATAGAGAAGACAGAGAAACGGAAAGAAATACACACAACAAGTGCCCAGCAGGGGGCTACCCTACATATAACACGGCTAAGCTCTGAGGACTAACCGTCGAATCGGGCTTGGGATGGCTCCATCTCGATTTCTTTGAAGGGTGCCCAGGCTGCTGCTCCTCCTCCCCATCTCCAATTGCTCCCAATTCAATTGGGGCACAAAAGCCCTAATTTGGGTGTCCAAAATGGAAACCACACCTTGTCGATTTGGGCGGGTGGCATGTCACTAATTAACTAATTTGGTATTTTAGTCCTTTTTAATATTAGGATAAGCCCTAAATTCGAATTAGGGTTTTGGGTTAGGTTTCCACCTTTATAATTTAATTATTAACATGGCTAACCTTAGCTTATGAATAATTAATGTGAATAATTAATGTGCCATTAATTATTCATAGTGATGTCATGTATTTATACTTAAATATGCATATAAATATGTGGAGCGTCACAAGAGTCAATACCCAGAAACTCTGATTACTAGATTTGCTTGTATAATATCTCAATGGTTTCATATGTCTTAAGCTAGCCTCATGTAGAAAAGGGACAATTGAATAACTTTGCTTTAGTTGTTCAATGGTTTGTAGCTGGTTGTTTCTTCAGAGTGTAAACTAAAAGCTTGTGGTTGTAGTGAACAAATTATATGGCTTGAGGTTGTTGGATGAGTGACCATATCTTGGCTCCATACACCTAGGCTATATGAGAGATATAATTAATACAAGCTTTTGTTTACAAAGTTGTCTAGCAAATTTGGTGAATTAAGTTGTATGGTTATATGACAATTCTGGAACAACTCTACAGTGGTATCAGAGCTCAGGTGATTCAGGATGTCAACCAGATTTGGTGCCAATTTGCTAGCAACAGTTGAAGTGTTTAAAGGTGACACAGGCTTCCAGATTTGGAAGGAAGGAATCAAATCTGTTTTGGAGTTTGAGAATCTTTGGGGCTTGATTGATGGCAGTACATTTGCCATGGCTACTTCTGCATCTCCTACAGGATCTGGTACTGCAGGGGCTAATCCAGGAGGTGGTCCAACCTCAAGTGCAAGTGCAAGCTCAGATGGTGCAAGTGCAAGCTCAGGTGGTGGAGTGCATTCTTTGTGAGCGATCCTTCAATTCAAACGGATGCCACTAAAATAATGGAGGCTCAAGCCATTATTATGAGCAAGGTAGGAACTGCTTTGAAGTTAAAATTGAGAGGTAAACAACCAAAAGAGATGTGGGAATATATGATTAAACATTTTGAAATCAAGAATTCATCCCAGATAGATGTTTTGGAAAAACAACTTAGAAGGCTTAAGTTGTTTGAAAAAGACAATATAACTGAGTTTATGGAGAAGTTTGAAGCAGACTTGGAAGGTGCAGGATCTATTGTGAATGATCAAAATCAAATTCTATACTTGGCCAAATCGGGTTTCTCATAATTCTCATTTGGCTACATTAATTAGAAATGTGGCTACTAGCAAAGAGCATGCTGTAAAAATGATTCAAACAGAGTTTGAACAAACTCGAAGGGGCTTTGATGATGAAGATCAATCACTTGAAGTACT
Source organism: Isoetes taiwanensis (assembly GCA_021234155.1). NCBI lineage: Eukaryota > Viridiplantae > Streptophyta > Lycopodiopsida > Isoetales > Isoetaceae > Isoetes > Isoetes taiwanensis. Next base: position 8,587,793 of record JAJEKV010000029.1, on the reverse strand, counting down.
ATATAGTGGAAAAGTTAAAAAGGGTGGAAGTACTTCAGAATCCAGTAAAGATAAAATAGGGCCATGTTTTAAATGTAATAGGTATGGCCATTTAAAAGAAAAATTGTACATTTGAAGGCAAGATATTCGGTGTTTTAAGCGTGATGGTAAAGGGCATTTGGGTTCGAATGTCCAAGTCCTAAGTCTTCATCCTGAAGAGGCGGAGGTCGTGCAGGCCGAGGCGAGGGGAGAGGGAGGTTTCAACCAAGCATGAATCACGGTTAAAGAAGAAAGTATTGAAGAAGCTAGCGATGGAGATGAAATTTTTTGAGGTAAAGTGTAATCATGTCTCAAATAATGTTCTTACTTCAAAATCTATGCATGACAATTTTTGTGTGATAGATTCGGGGGCGGCGAAAAAAAGTGTAGTCTTCAAGCCAAATCTGCTTGAATTGTGTAAAAGAAAGTTGGGCATGTCTGATTAGGAGATGGTGGAGTTCAACAAATTAAGGATCTTTGGTGTTTTTAGAAATCTTTGATTTACAAAGGAAACCCAGAAACTTCGGAGATGTGTTGTGTGTTCCTGGATTAGTAAGAAATTTGATTTCAGTAAGCCAACTTGTTGATCTTGGATACAAAGTTGTATTTGAGAAACTGGAATGTACTATATTTCATGATAATGAAATCAAGTTTGTTAGCGATGTGTTGGTAACTTGTTTGGCTTTCAATATAGTCATGTTCCATGTCTCAACTCCATTGAATGTACATCCAAACAAATTTGGCACACTAGGCTTGGACATACAAATTTCAGGAATCTTGATGCTTTGGAAAAGAAAGGGTTGATCACCATGACTTTAAATAAGGAAGAAAATGTTTGTGCTGGCTGTATGCTTGGAAAGCAGGCTAGACAAATCTTTAAGAAGTCAAAACACAGTGATGGCGGGTTTTCCCACACCCCCATCATTCGACCTCAAAGGCAGAAATCAGGATCATCCGGTGCTGCTAGATTAATGGAAATCATCCTCCCATGTCTCTGAACCATGGGAGGCTTCTACACCAGATCATGTGGAGGCTGCCACCCTCCACAAAATCGTGGAGCAGGGAGAGAGGAGGAGCTCGTGCTCCTCAAAACAGTTATATAATTCTTGCCTCTTCATCTCCACCCTTCAAAATGCACCTCTTGATCTCGCCCTTCCATCCTTGCCTCCTCATCTCAACCCTTGAAATAACACCTCTTGATCTTGACCTTTGAATATGCACCCCTCCTCAAACATTAACAATATTTTTAAGAGCCTTTATATATTGAGCTCTTTTACAATATCTCAATTTCTTCACAACCCCCAAAATGGTTTTGTTTCACAAATCTTTTCATGTTGACCGGTGCCAAAAACCGGTCAACATCTCGCCTTAAACAAAAATGGGCGGTCCCCTCGGCCCTCTTACTTCAAAGATTTTCATATGTTTAATACAATAAGTTAGTCTTTTTGGCACAAAAAGATCTAATCAGGGTTTTTAACGATCCCTCCAAACCCTATAATTCAAAGATGGGGGTTTTAACGGATCCCTCAAACCTTTCTAAATAATTCAAAGATGGGGGTTTTAGTTCCTCCAAACCTTTAGAAGATAGGGGTTTTTACGGATCCCTCAAACCTTTTTTTAAAGATGGGGTTCCCTCCAAACCTTTCAAAATGATTCAAAATATATTTAAAGCTTTTTTTTTTTTTTAGTGAACTTCACACCATATAATTTGTATGCCAAGATAATAAAAAATCAATGGTAATTTCGGGCTTTGGGTAAAGGCTCAAATGAATGTAGAGACAAATGTCAAGAAAATATATTCTTTTTGGCAAGGTAAGGAGAAGGGGGTCAAATTTTAAGAAGGGGCGCCCAAACAAAAATTTGTGTATCATGATTTAAATGGGCTAAGCAATGGTCGAAAGGAGACATAAAAATTAAAAATAAGGAGGCAATGGTTCAAAAATAAGATAAGCAAATAGGGCAGAACACCTAATAATAGGGCAACAACACAGAGATTTCGCAAAGAAGGCTTTTGAAGATCGTGGCGGGCCCTTGCTCAAATTTTGGCGCTCTCGACTTGGCCCGGCCACAGATATGGCATGGCGATGAGTATGGCGGTTTAAAGCGATCGAGCGGAGTACGATGTTTTCTTCATCCTTCTTCCTTTCTTTGCGTGTTCGGCATCATGGCTCGGTGCTTGAGTTTTATTTTTGCAGATCTTGGTGGGGGCGATGGCGAAGGCTTCTACTTTTTTTTGATCATTTTCTTCTTTTCCGAGGCACGGCTATATGGCGGATGGAGGCGGTGGTGGCGAACAAAGCGGCTTGCCCTTTATCTTTATGCCTTTCTCTTTTTACATTACAGATTCAAAGACGCAGAGATGCTTGTTGCATTTCTTCCCCTTTTTAATGGTAGAGCAGATGCTACAAGGACATGGCAGAAGAGTATGATGGCAAAACCAGGCTGCTATGGCATTCTTTCCTCTTTCTTCTCTGTATTACTCTTCTGGAGATGGTCGCAGAGATTTGGTTATGGCAGAATGCTAGGGCAAAGGTTTTTTTGTGTGCAAGGCAGTAAAAGAAAATTCGGATCTGGCTTAAAAAGAAAGAAAAAAGCGAGAAATGACCTTTGAATTGCAATTAGGAATAGAAAGAGAGAGCAAGGTGCAAAATGTGATGGAGAATGGGCTATGTTTTTGCATTTGTAGCGAGCTATGGTTTCTTTGCAAGATCGGGGCAAGTTCAAAGGCGTTAGGCGGGAAAAAGAACATTTTCGGAGGTCCGGCTTTGTCTGGCTCTCGAAATAAATCAAGAAGTATAGTATCTCGCACTATCCCCGCACCACATAGATTTAAAGTATCAAACCCAAAAACATAAAGATTCGAGCGACTTCTTTCCTGATTTTTCTTCTTTCTCGCAAAGATATTCAAGCAACAAGCGATCATAGAAGAGAGCAGCACCAAAATGATCTGGGAAACATCGAGATCTGGGTAGGGACCTCCATAATGATGGCGGGTTTTCCCACACCCCCATCATTCGACCTCAAAAAAGCAGAAATCAGGATCATCCTGTCTTTAGATTAAAACAAAATGCTTGACCAGAATTGGAATAAGAATAAGAAAATAATATGGGCCCAAAAATCTTCTTTTTATAATCAAGAACCTGCATGGAAATACAATGGAAATCATCCTCCCATGTCTCTCAACCATGGGAGGCTTCTACACCAGATCATGTGGAGGCTGCCACCCTCCACAAAATCGTGGAGCAGGAGAGAGGAGGAGCTCGTGCTCCTCAAAAACGATTATATAATTCTTGCCTCTTCATCTCCACCCTTCAAAATGCACCTCTTGATCTCGCCTTTCCATCATTGCCTCCTCATCTCAACCCTTGAAATAACACCTCTTGATCTTGACCTTTGAATATGCACCCCTCCTCAAACATTAACAATATTTTTAAGAGCCTTTATATATTGAGCTCTTTTTACAATATCTCAATTTCTTCACCACCCCCAAAAAAATGGTTTTGTTTCACAAATCTTTTCATGTTGACCGGGTGCCAAAACCCGGTCCAACATCTCACTTAAACATAAAATGGGCGGTCCCCTCGCCCTCTTACTTCAAAGATTTTCATATGTTTAATACAATAAGTTAGTCTTTTTGGCACAAAAAAGATCTAACTGGGGTTTTAAGATCCCTCCAAACCCTATAATTCAAAGATGGGGTTTTAACGGATCCCTCCAAACCTTTCTAAATAATTCAAAGATGGGGGGTTTTAACGGATCCTTCCAAACCTTTCTGAAGATGGGGGTTTTAACGGATCCCTCCAAACCTTTTTTAAAGATGGGGGTTTTAACGGATCCCTCCAAACCTTTCAAAATGATTCGAAAATATATTTAAAGCTTTTTTTTTTTTTTCGTGAACTTCACACCATGTAATTTGTATGCCAAGATAATAAAAAATCAATGGTAATTTCGGGCTTTGGGTAAAGGCTCAAATGAATGTAGAGATAAATGTCAAGAAAATATATTCTTTTTGGCAAGGTAAGGAGAAGGGGGTCAAATTTTAAGAAGGGGACGCCCAAACAAAAATTTGTGTATCATGATTTAAATGGGCTAAGCAATGGTCGAGAAAGGAGACATAAAAAATTAAAAAATAAGGAGGCAATGGTTCAAAAATAAGATAAGCAAATAGGGCAGGGCACGAATAATAGGGCAACACAGCAGAGATTTCGGCAAAGAAGGCTTTTGAAGATCGTGGCAGGCGGCGTCCTTTGCTCAAATTTTGGCTGCTCTCGACTTCGGCAGCACAGATATGGCAGGCAGTGAGTATGGCGGTTTAAGGCAGATCAGGCAGCAGAGTACAGTGTTTTCTTCATCCTTCTTCCTTTCTTTGCAGGTTCGGCATCATGGCTCAGTGCTTCAGTTTTATTTTTGCAGATCTTGGTGGGCGATGGCGTATATTTCTACTTTTTTCTTCCGATCATTTTCTTCTTCCCCGGGGGCACGGCTATGGCGGATGGAGCGGGTGGGTTTAACAAAGGCGGCTGCCCTTTATCTTTATGCCTTTCTCTTTTTCTGTTACAGATTCAGCACGCAGATGCTTGTTGCATTTCTTCCCCTTTTTAATGGTAGAGCAGATGCTACAAGGATATGGCAGAAGAGTATGATGGCAAAACCAGGCTGCTATGGCATTCTTTTCCTCTTTCTTCTCAGATTACTCTTCCGGAGATGGTCGCAGATTTGGTTATAAGCGTAATGCTAGGGCAAAGGTTTTTTGTGTGCAAGGCAAGAATAGAAAATTCGGATCTGGCTTAAAAAGAAAGAAAAAACAGAAGAAATGACCTTTGAATTGCAATTAGGAATAGAAAGAGAGAGCAAGGTGCAGCGATGGAGAATGGGCTATGTTTTTTGCATTTGTAGCAGAGCTATGGTTTCTTCGCAAGATCAGGGGGCAAGTTCAAAGGCGTTAGGCCAGGAAAAAGAACATATTTTCTGGAGGGCTGGCTTTGCTGGCTGTCTCGAAATAAATCAAGAAGTATAGTATCTGCACTATCCTGCACCACATAGATTTAAAGTATCAAGAAACCCAAAAAAACATAAAGATTGGAGCAGCTTCTTTCCTGATTTTTCTTCTTTTCTGCAAAGATATTCAAGCAAAGAAACAAGTGATCATAGAAGAGAGCAAAGACAAAATGATCCGGGAAACATCGATCTCTAGGACCTCCATAATGATGGCGGGTTTTCCCACACCCCCATCATTCGACCTCAAAGGCAGAAATCAGGATCATCCGGTGCTGCTAGATTAAAACAAAATGCTTGACCAGAATTGGAATAAGAATAAGAAAATAATATGGGCCCAAAAATCTTCTTTTATAATCAAGAACTGGCATGGAAATACAATGGAAATCATCCTCCCATGTCTCAAACCATGGGAGGCTTCTACACCCCCATCATGTGGAGGTCGCCACCCTCCACAAAATCGCGGGAGCGAGGGAGAGGGAGGAGCTCGTGCTCCTCAAAACAAGCTTATATAATTCTTGCCTCTTCATCTCCACCCTTCAAAATGCACCTCTTGATCTCGGCCCTTCCATCCTTGCCTCCTCATCTCAACCCTTGAAATAACACCTCTTGATCTTGACCTTTGAATATGCACCCCTCCTCAAACATTAACAATATTTTAAGAGCCTTTATATATTGAGCTCTTTTACAATATCTCAATTTCTTCACCACCCCCCAAAAAATGGTTTTGTTTCACAAATCTTTTCATGTTGACCGGTGCCAAAACCCGGTCAACATCTCAACCTAAACATAAAATGGGCGGTCCCCTCGCCCTCTTACTTCAAAGATTTTCATATGTTTAATACAATAAGTTAGTCTTTTTGGCACAAAAGATCTAACTGGGGGGTTTAAATGCATCCCTCCAAACCCTATAATTCAAAGATGGGGGTTTTAACGGATCCCTCCAAACCTTTCTAAATAATTCAAAGATGGGGTTTTAACGGATCCTTCCAAACCTTTTCTCAAGATGGGGTTTTAACGGATCCCTCCAAACCTTTTTTAAAGATGGGGTTTTAACGGATCCCTCCAAACCTTTCAAAATGATTCAAAATATATTTAAAGCTTTTTTTTTTTCGTGAACTTCACACCATGTAATTTGTATGCCAAGATAATAAAAATCAATGGTAATTTCGGGCTTTGGGTAAAGGCTCAAATGAATGTAGAGATAAATGTCAAGAAAATATATTCTTTTGGCAAGGTAAGGAGAAGGGGGTCAAATTTTAAGAAGGGGACGCCCAAACAAAAAATTTGTGTATCATGATTTAAATGGGCTAAGCAATGGTCGAGAAAGGAGACATAAAAAATTAAAAAATAAGGAGGCAATGGTTCAAAAATAAGATAAGCAAATAGGGCGGTGGCACGAATAATAGGGCAACACAAACAGATTTCGCAAAGAAGGCTTTTTGAAGATCGTGGCGGTGCGGCCCTTTGCTCAAATTTTGGGCGCTCTCGACTTCGGCAAAGACGTGATATGGCGGCAAAGGAGTATGGCGTTTTAAAGCGATCGAGCAACAGAGTACGCGTTTTCTTCATCCTTCTTCCTTTCTTTGCGGGTTCGGCATCATGGCTCGGTTTCCGCTTTTATTTTTGCGGATCTTGGTGGGCTTACGGCGTAAGGCTTCTACTTTTTTTGATCATTTTCTTCTTCTCAGGGGCACCTGCTATGGCGGATGGAGCAGAGGTGGGCTTAACAAAGGCGGCCCTTTATCTTTATGCCTTTCTCTTTTTTTACAGATTCAACGCGTAGATGCTTGTTGCATTTCTTCCCCTTTTTAATGGTAGAGCGGATGCTACAAGGATATGGCAGAAGAGTATGATGGCAAAACCAGGCTGCTATGGCATTCTTTCCTCTTTCTTCTCTGTAGATACTCTTCCTCGAGATGGTCGCAGAGATTTGGTTATGGCGTAATGCTAGGGCAAAGGTTTTTTTGTGCAAGGCAAGAAATAGAAAATTCGGATCCGCTTTTAAAAGAAAGAAAAACAGAAGAAATGACCTTTGAATTGCAATTAGAATAGAAAGAGAGAGCAAGGTGCAAACATGGAGAATGGGCTATGTTTTTGCATTTGTAGCAGAGCTATGGTTTCTTCAAGCAAGATCGGGGGCAAGTTCAAAGGCGAAGGCGGGAAAAGAACATATTTTCCGGAGGGTCGGCTTTGTCGGCTGTCTCGAAATAAATCAAGAAGTATAGTATCTGCACTATCCTGCACCACATAGATTTAAAGTATCAAGAAACCCAAAAAAACATAAAGATTGGAGCAGCTTCTTTCCTGATTTTTCTTCTTTCTCGCAAAGATATTCAAGCAAAAGAAACAAAGGATCATAGAAGAGAGCAAAGACAAAATGATCCGGGAAAACATCGATCTCGGTAGGGACCTCCATAATGATGGCGGGTTTTCCCACACCCCCATCATTCACCTCAAAGGCAAGGCGTAAATCGATCATCCTAAGGTCGCTAGATTAAAACAAAATGCTTGACCAGAATTGGAATAAGAATAAGAAAATAATATGGGCCCAAAAATCTTCTTTTATAATCAAGAACTGGCATGGAAATACAATGGAAATCATCCTCCCATGTCTCTGAACCATGGGAGGCTTCTACACCGTATCATGTGGAGGCTGCCACCCTCCACAAAAATCGTGGAGCAGGGAGAGAGGAGGAGCTCGTGCTCCTCAAAAAACAGCTTATATAATTCTTGCCTCTTCATCTCCACCCTTCAAAATGCACCTCTTGATCTCGCCCTTCCATCCTTGCCTCCTCATCTCAACCCTTGAAATAACACCTCTTGATCTTGACCTTTGAATATGCACCCCTCCTCAAACATTAACAATATTTTTAAGAGCCTTTATATATTGAGCTCTTTTACAATATCTCAATTTCTTTTCACACCCGGTTTTGTTTCACAAATCTTTTCATGTTGACCGGTGCCAAAACCTACAACATCTCGCCCAAACAAAAATGGGCGGTCCCTCGGCCCTCTTACTTCAAAGATTTTCATATGTTTAATACAATAAGTTAGTCTTTTTGGCACAAAAGATCTAACTGGGGTTTTAAATCGGATCCCTCCAAACCCTATAATTCAAAGATGGGGTTTTAACGATCCCTCCAAACCTTTCTAAATAATTCAAAGATGGGGTTTTAACGGATTCCTCCAAACCTTTCTGAAGATGGGGGTTTTAATGGATCCCTCCAAACCTTTTTTAAAGATGGGGGTTTTAACGGATCCCTCCAAACCTTTCAAAATGATTCAAAATATATTTAAAGCTTTTTTTTTTTTTTTTTTTCAGAACTTCACACCATGTAATTTGTATGCCAAGATAATAAAAAATCAATGGTAATTTCGGCTTTGGGTAAAGGCTCAAATGAATGTAGAGACAAATGTCAAGAAAATATATTCTTTTTGGCAAGGTAAGGAGAAGGGGGTCAAATTTTAAGAAGGGGACGCCCAAACAAAAATTTGTGTATCATGATTTAAATGGGCTAAGCAATGGTCGAGAAAGGAGACATAAAAAATTAAAAAAATAAGGAGGCAATGGTTCAAAAATAAGATAAGCAAATAGGGCAGGTACCTAATAATAGGGCAACACAAACAGATTTCGCAAAGAAGGCTTTTGAAGATCGTGGCAGCGCTGCGTCCTTTGCTCAAATTTTGGTCGCTTCGACTTCGGGAAAGATGCATATGGCGGTGCGGAGTATGGCGGTTTAAGGCGTGATCAGCAACAGAGTACGTTTTCTTCATCCTTCTTCCTTTCTTTGCGTGTTCTGCATCATGGCTCGCTTTCATTTTTTTTTTGCAGATCTTGGTGGGCGGCGGCGGTAGGCTTCTACTTTTTTTTCTTCCGATCATTTTCTTCTTCCGCAGGGCACGGCTATGGCGGATGGAGCAGAGGTGGGCGAACAAAGGCGGCTGCCCTTTATCTTTATGCCTTTCTCTTTTTCGCTACAGATTCAAGACGTAGATGCTTGTTGCATTTCTTCCCTTTTAATGGTAGAGCGATGCTACAAGGATATGGCGAAGAGTATGATGGCAAAACCAGTTGCTATGGCATTCTTTCCTCTTTCTTCTCTCAGATACTCTTTCCGAGATGGTCGCAGAGATTTGGTTATGGCGTAATGCTAGGGCAAAGGTTTTTTTTTGTGCAAGGCAAGAATAGAAAATTGATCCGGCTTAAAAAGAAAGAAAAAATGTAAGAAATGACCTTTGAATTGCAATTAGGAATAGAAAGAGAGAGCAAGGTGCAACATGGAGAATGGGCTATGTTTTTGCATTTGTAGCGAGCTATGGTTTCTTCTGAAGTAAGATCGGGGGGCAAGTTCAAAGGCGTTAGGCCGTGAAAAAGAACAGATTTTCTGAGGGTCGGCTTTATCGGGTCGCCTCGAAATAAATCAAGAAGTATAGTATCCGCACTATCCCCGCACCACATAGATTTAAAGTATCAAGAAACCCAAAAACATAAAGATTCGAAAGCAGCTTCTTTCCCCGATTTTTCTTCTTTCTCGCAAAGATATTCAAGCAAAGAAACAAAGGATCATAGAAGAGAGCAGCACCAAAATGATCTGGGAAAACATCAGATCTCGGTAGGACCTCCATAATGATGGCGGGTTTTCCCACACCCCCATCATTCGACCTCAAAGGCAGAAATCAGGATCATCCGGTGCTGCTAGATTAAAACAAAATGCTTGACCGTAATTGGAATAAGAATAAGAAAATAATATGGGCCCAAAAATCTTCTTTTATAATCAAGAACCGGGCATGGAAATACAATGGAAATCATCCTCCCATGTCTCTCAACCATGGGAGGCTTCTACACCGCATCATGTGGAGGTCGCCACCCTCCACAAAAATCGTGGAGCAGGAGAGAGGAGGAGCTCGTGCTCCTCAAAACAGCTTATATAATTCTTGCCTCTTCATCTCCACCCTTCAAAATGCACCTCTTGATCTCGCCCTTCCATCCTTGCCTCCTCATCTCAACCCTTGAAATAACACCTCTTGATCTTGACCTTTGAATATGCACCCCTCCTCAAACATTAACAATATTTTTAAGAGCCTTTATATATTGAGCTCTTTTACAATATCTCAATTTCTTCACACCCGTTTTGTTTCATTAATCTTTTCATGTTGACCGGGTGCCAAAACCCGGCCAACATCTCGCCCAAACAAAATGGGCGGTCCCCTCGCCCTCTTACTTCAAAGATTTTCATATGTTTAATACAATAAGTTAGTCTTTTTTGGCACAAAAAAGATCTAACTGGGGGTTTTAACGGATCCCTCCAAACCCTATAATTCAAAGATGGGGGTTTTAACGGATCCCTCCAAACCTTTCTAAATAATTCAAAGATGGGGGTTTTAAATCTTCCTCCAAACCTTTCTCAAGATGGGGGTTTTAATGGATCCCTCCAAACCTTTTTTTAAAGATGGGGTTTTAACTGATCCCTCCAAACCTTTCAAAATGATTCGAAAATATATTTAAAGCTTTTTTTTTTTTTTTTTTTGAACTTCACACCATGTAATTTGTATGCCAAGATAATAAAAAATCAATGGTAATTTCGGGCTTTGGGTAAAGGCTCAAATGAATGTAGAGACAAATGTCAAGAAAATATATTCTTTTTGGCAAGGTAAGGAGAAGGGGGTCAAATTTTAAGAAGGGGACGCCCAAACAAAAATTTGTGTATCATGATTTAAATGGGCTAAGCAATGGTCGAGAAAGGAGACATAAAAAATTAAAAAATAAGGAGGCAATGGTTCAAAAATAAGATAAGCAAATAGGGCAGGGCACGAATAATAGGGCAACACAGCAGAGATTTCGGCAAAGAAGGCTTTTGAAGATCGTGGCAGGCGGCGTCCTTTGCTCAAATTTTGGTCGCCTCGACTTCGGCAAAGACATGATATGGCGGTGTAGTGAGTATGGCGGTTTAAAGGCGATCAAAGCGCAAGAGAGTACGATGTTTTTCTTCATCCTTCTTCCTTTCTTTGCGTGTTCGGCATCATGGCTCAAAGGTTTGGTTTTTATTTTGCGATCTTGGTGGGCGATGGCGGCGTAAGGCTTCTACTTTTTTCTTTTCCGATCATTTTCTTTTTTGCGTGGGCACGGCTATGGCGGATGGAGCAGAGGTGGGCTTAACAAAGGCGGCTGCCCTTTATCTTTATGCCTTTCTTTTTTTGTTATGATTCAAGACGCAGATGCTTGTTGCATTTCTTCCCCTTTTTAATGGTAGAGCAGATGCTACAAGGATATGGCAGAAGAGTATGATGGCAAAACCAGTCGCTATGGCATTCTTTCCTCTTTCTTCTCTCAGATACTCTTCCCGAGATGGTCGCAGAGATTTGGTTATGGCGTAATGCTAGGGCAAAGGTTTTTTTTGTGCAAGGCAAAAGAATAGAAAATTCGATCCGGCTTAAAAAGAAAGAAAAAAAAAAGAAATGACCTTTGAATTGCAATTAGGAATAGAAAGAGAGAGCAAGGTGCAAAATGATGGAGAATGGGCTATGTTTTTGCATTTGTAGCGAGCTATGGTTTCTTCGCAGATCGGGGGCAAGTTCAAAGGCGTTAGGCCGTGAAAAAAAAACAGATTTTCCGAGGGTCGGGCTTTGTCGGCTCTCTCGAAATAAATCAAGAAGTATAGTATCCGCACTATCCCCGCACCACATAGATTTAAAGTATCAAGAAACCCAAAAACATAAAGATTCGAAAGCAGCTTCTTTTCCTGATTTTTTTCTTCTTTCGCAAAGATATTCAAGCAAAGAAACAAAGGATCATAGAAGAGAGCAAAGACCAAAATGATCCGGGAAAACATCGATCTCTGTGAAGACCTCCATAATGATGGCGGGTTTTCCCACACCCCCATCATTCGACCTCAAAGGCGTAAATCGATCATCCGGTGTCGCTAGATTAAAACAAAATGCTTGACCGTAATTGGAATAAGAATAAAAAAATAATATGGGCCCAAAAATCTTCTTTTATAATCAAGAACCGCATGGAAATACAATGGAAATCATCCTCCCATGTCTCTCAACCATGGGAGGCTTCTACACCGCATCATGTGGAGGCTGCCACCCTCCACAAAAATCGTGGAGCAGGGAGAGAGGAGGAGCTCGTGGTCCTCAAAACAGCTTATATAATTTTTTGCCTCTTCATCTCCACCCTTCAAAATGCACCTCTTGATCTCGCCCTTCCATCCTTGCCTCCTCATCTCAACCCTTGAAATAACACCTCTTGATCTTGACCTTTGAATATGCACCCTCCTCAAACATTAACAATATTTTTAAGAGCCTTTTATATATTGAGCTCTTTTACAATATCTCAATTTCTTCACACCCCCAAAAATGGTTTTGTTTCACAAAATTTTTCATGTTGACCGGTGCCAAAACCCTGGGCAACACACAAAGTCTAAAAGAATTTTGAGTTAATTCACACATTTGTGTGGACCCATAAATGTAACTAGTATATCCGGGTTACAAGTATTTTATGACCTTCATTGACGATTTCAAGAGAAGAACTAACTGTTATTTATTGAAATCAAAAAGACCAAGCTCTAGATGCTCTTAAAATATTTATTGCTGAAGTAGAGTTGGAAACCGAGCAAAGATCAACGACGATCCGACAGAGGTGGTGAATATCCGCCGATGAATTTAAATGGTTTTGTGCTTCCAAAGGTATTAAAAGACAAATTTTACGTAGGTATTCTCCACAAAGAATGGAGTGGCGAAAGGAAAAAAATAGAACCTTATTAAATGCGCTTAGATCTATGTTGAAGTACTCGTGATTGCCTAATTTTTTATGGGATGAGGCAATCAAAAACCGCGTGTTTATTCAAAACAAAGTTGCCTTCTATGAGCATTAATGGAGCCATATCTGAAATGTTGTGGTCCGTAAAGCACCATCTTTTGATAAATTTAAAACTTATGGTTGTTTGGCATTTGCACAGGTTCCAGAAGAATTAAAGAAAAAGCTTGATGATCGATCTTATATCTGCTATCTGGTAGATTATGATGCAAACTCAAAGGGATATAGATTATATAATCCAGCTCAAAGAAAAGTAATCATTAGCAGAGATGTGGTATTTTCTGAAAATCAGTTTTATAGAACTATTCCAAAAGTAAACACAGCAGATGGCATAGAAGGTATGAAGAATCAAGAAGAAACTAATAGTCTACATGAAGAGTCAATTAAACATGAAGGAAAAACTAGTGCAAATGGTCAGACTAAGGTTGCAGACTTTAGTGACGATGATGATGAGGTAGAACAAGTAGAAGAACCTGCAAATGAGATTGAAAAACCTGCAGAAGAAATTCAACATACACATGAAGAAATAGTGGAAAGACTCTTGGCAGAACTGGAAACTCCTCAGAACAATCCTACTGCTATTTACTGTGACAATACCAGTTGCATAGCTATGTCAAAAAACCCTGTTCTTCATGAAAGAACAAAAGCACATCGAAATGGAAGTCCACTTTCTTAGAGACATGGTGAAGAAAAACATGCTACAAATGATATATGTTGGAACTGATGGACAATTAGCTGATATTCTCACCAAGGCACTTACAGCCAGCAGGTTTCTCAAGTTGAGAACAATAATCCAGTATAATCAGAATCTGCTTATTACATGAAGGGGGAATGTTGTGATTGTCATGTAATAAGTGTAAGTGAAGAGTCTAGATTTGGGGAGTGAAGTTGCTAGGTCATCTCTATGCTAAGTTGTGGTGTAAGAGCATATATGATTGTAAGTTGGACTCAAAGGAGGTAACGAGCTTTGTGCAAATGTTAAAACATGAAATTATATGTTCAATGGTCGAAGACTCATATTTGGAACCTCAGGCCTGTGGGATATTTCGAGATCGGGAGTTTTCTTAAGTTAGAAAGCTGATCCAAAGGCGCGAACCGACGGATCCCGAGTTTGAAAGATGATCACAATATAAACAAGGTGTTTGTTGGAGAGATCGTGTAGGTGAACAGAGTTATTGTTCGTCGGATCCAGCTGGTCAACCCTGCTACAGTAGCTGAGTCAATACCCGAGCTACAGTGCTAGATTTGCTTGTATAATATCTCAATGGTTTTCATATGTCTTAAGCTAGCCTCATGTAGAAAAGGGACAATTGAATAACTTTGCTTTAGTTGTTCAATGGTTTGTAGTCTGGTTGATTCTTCAAAGTGTAAACTAAAAAGCTTGTGGTTGTAGTGAACAAATTATATAGCTAAAGGTTATTGGATGAGTGACCATATTTTGGCTCCATGAACCTAAGCTATTATTAATACAAGCCTAGTTTACAAAGTTGTCTAGCAAATTTGGTGAATTAAGTTGTATGGTTATACTGACAATTCTGGAACAACTCTACATTTGGAAGAGAGATCAATGGTTGCGATTATGTCATGACTAAAAATTTCGATTTCGCTGGGAATATGCCGTTGCGATTTCGCAACACTAAAAATTGAATATTAGCAAAATCTAAATTTTGTGCTCCTCCATAAACCCTAAACATGGAATCCCGCGCAGATCTGTATGAATTTGTTGGCACTAAGGCAAAGGAAATCTTTTCTATCAAAAGCATGGCGATCTATGGATCGGAATTTTCTCCTCTCCCCGCAAATAAAATGAGATAAAATATATATGCGTAATCGGTTCTTGTAACACATTTGCCGGATCAATGTATCTTTGGATTAGAGAGTATGAACCCGAATCAATGTATGATGTGTTGTTATTATCTCACCCTAAATTCCCTCCCCCTTCTTTTATATGCAACAAAGGCGCTTAAGATCGGTACTATAGATGGCCTTGCCCACTTGAGCAACTCTACCCGTGATACCGGCCCAAATCTCCCAATTTCCCATTGGCACCTGGGTGTTGTAAGTCTCGTTTATTTAGTGCTAGCCCTTCCTTAGGGGTATTGCTGCTCCTACACCTAGAGGATCATAGAGCTACCGCAAGTATTACCCCCACCGCCGGAAGTGATGTTCATTGCAGACTATACCGGCTTTCTCGAGCACCCCCTCCGCCAAAAGGTCCCCATGATGACCCTAAGAGATAAAACATTTCCCCTTGATGCCTCGTAATATACTTGGCTTTCTTAGCCTTTGAGGAAAACACGATACTATCTAGTCGCTGCGTGAGCATAGGGTGGGATCCGTGATTTGGTAGAGCCGTGTTTGAGTTCTTACATGCAAAGATCAAACCACCGGGTTACATGGAAAGGTTGTGGTCTCCAAGATCCATCACGGCAGCTTCTCCCAAAATAGCTCTCCGCAGCAGCCTTGAGTATGTTAATCAAATGGCATATTTATTGCTCTAGCATAGGGAACTACAAAATTTCGGCAAGTCATCCGAACGTAAGCCCCGGCATATTTTTAATGCAATCGCAAATATACATGAGAGGAGTCCCGCCAGACATGGGTGTTTGAACAACCCCGCCAAGCCAGCTTGTAGGTAGAGTGACAGTGGTCCGACTCGCCTTTCCATCTCTACCGCCTATATGCCCACCCGAAAGTGATTGACCACACACATGCATATCCCCGGCCACCACTAATAAATATATAATCCACCACACCGATCCCCGCCTCGTGGTTTGCAAGTGCACTTGTGGGAGGACGACCGTAGTCCATTGCAAACTACCAAGTCAAAGATAACCGTGAGCAAAACAACTGCCTACTATAGCGCATAATCTGGTTGTTGCCCGTGGCCAAGCCACTTCTGCAAGGCGCAGCTGCAATCCATCAGCCAAGGGATCAAATTTCATGGATTGTTCCACCCCCATGAATGCATTAAAGTATCCAAAGAGTATGACACTATCCAATCAAGCAGTGCCTATCCACATCCGAATGGGTGTGATAGAAGTTGCTTTCTCAGTGTGCGGGAAGTAGTAGGCTGCTACAAAGAGAAGGTTTTCACTGCAACTTTGTATACGCACCCCCGTGTATCGGGCTTGTGCACGCCCTGCCTTGTGTAGGAAGATTGATTGTTCCAAGACTATCCGATAATAGTAGGCATCCCCCTTCCCCTTCCCCCCGCGTGTCCCCCTGTGGTCCCCATTTCCTTGTGCAAGTATGGAAGCCCTGAGTGATGCCGGGTAGCCTCACAGTGGAGTAGCATGTGCCTTGCATGCTCCTATATAAGGAAGATGAAATCTATATCTACAAAGAACGGTTGAGACTATCTCCTTCTACCATAAAACCCCGACAATTCTAGGCAACCACCGAGGCACAATTCTTACTTGTCGGGTGATAGATGCAAATGCAGATTCGGGCTTGTGGTAGCAGAGCGAGAGGCAATAGAAGCGAAAAGTAGCATGCTTAAATAGGGCAAAGGTGTGAGGCAAACCGGAGCAGACATGAAGTTGAGGGCGGAGTAGAAGCATGATCAATAGCGCCAGAGCTTCGAGAAGGATCCCGATGGTTCACAAATGTAATCCGCAATCTGGAAGGTCCGATCTTGTCGTGGACCAATCCCCGCTATTTTCCCTTGGTGGCGTATGCTCTTAACATGGGTCACCTCGTATGCCAAGAGAACTTCATGTGTGCCGAGCAAGATCTCATCAACACACAAGGAGGTCTCCCTTCAACTACCGAAATAATATTGATAACCGATGGGTGATTCCATATAATATAAATTTGCAGTGCAAGTTTCAAAGTTTTGTCCCTTTATATTTATTGTGCCCATTATAACGTTCCTTGTTGATTGCATTAGGTGGCCACATCAATGACAAACGTATGCTTTGATATGTTAGAAGGTGAGAAGAAAAAAAGATCCAAGGCTAGGGGGAAAAAAAGAAAAAAGAAAAAAGGGGGAGATGAGAGTAAGATTACTTTTTTTGCCAGCTTGGCTTAGAAAAGCTAGCATATGTATATGTGGGCTCTTCTTAAAATAAAGATAAAAGATTTTCATGCCCACAGGGACCCAATCAAACCACGGGATGAGAATCGACCAAAAGGACATAAGCCCCAGCAGAAATCAGGGGCTATGCCCCATAACAAATCATAACAATAATAATGAAGCAAAGAATAAAACAAAATAAAACGAAATCGGGAAGCACAGAGCTATACAGAAACTATCCATGGTTTAGATGGCCGTTGATCTTGAATAACAGCCTGACCTCCTCTCTATACGATCCACTTTTATTGTAGTCGAGCCTCACAAGACCAAATAATTCTTCTTTGCCATGCTATTGAGGATGTTTATGGATAAGTGTCATCCAATCGCCAACCACAATTATTGCTGCATGGGCAACATTCTAATCAGGTTACTATCAGAAATGTGTATTGTCAATCATGTGATGACTGTAATGTCCACTATTATTAGTAACCTTCTCTTGGACATGTACAAGAGCTGGACATGTACAAAAAGTCTGGTAGTTGTATAGATGCAGATGCATGGGGAGCTTTGAGTACATGGGCATCAAAAATGTCATTTCTTGACAAGCATACTGTCATGACATATATAGGCTACCAAGACTATGAAAGTTAGTAGGCTTAATGCCCAAGGGGGTCACCTTCTTTGTCATTAAGCTTACTCCAGAAAAAATTGATCCATTCTCGCATATTTTGGCTGGTTTCCACAATGGCATTGTTGTTTTGACTACTTTGATCAATATGTATGGGATATATGAGAGTTCTTAGAATGCTAAAGTACGGTTCCAAAACCATCCCTTAGCAATATGAAAGTACAAAGATATTTTGGAGTTTCTTGAATCAAGTTTAAATGTTCTTGCTAATTAATTTGTGATAAGAAGATACGATTGCAGATTCTGTCTTATCTGTAGTAGAATTTGGTACTGGTGTAGCATTATTTTCTTACAATCCATAATTTCCATCACTATTATACCCAACTGCAATCCTTAATGTGGCAGCAAGTCTATAACCATGGTCAAACTATAATCAGAGCCTACATAATATCCAGGTTTAATCTAATCTAATTAGAATGCCACAATACGTTGTGTTTCACATTAGATAGCTTGAGTTATAATCCAATGTCCAGATTGTTGTCTGCACAAGAAACCTTGTTTAAATGTCCTTTTTAACCTGGTATCCAGAACAAGCATGAAAAAGTATAAAACAGGTATGACACAAGTTAGTAGAGTCCTAGTAGAGTCCTATCTGGTCTTCTTATTTCTTAATAGATTTGCTAGTCTTTGCAAAGGAAAAGCAAATAATGGACATACCTGGTAAGGCATTCCAATTTTTTTATGGTCACAAGTTGTATAGGCTATAGGTATGTCTAGAAAGTTCTATATTAGGAGATTAAATCAAATGTGGAGGTGATCAGATGCCTTTGTGCTATTTGGTTGCGTCGCATTGGGTTCGAAGATGTTAAGATGACGTGTTCATTCAGAATGGAAGAATGTAACAGTACATCCCAAAAATGATTAAGGAGATTTGTCATATTTTGTTCAACACCACCAACTACACAATTGATGCGGTAATATCTCAATTGTGCCGGTAGAATATGCTTGCATAGATCAAATTGACCTTTGTATTTTAATAAAAGAAGGTGTAGTTTATGAACTATTGTACAGTTTATGTTAAACAGTTATACAGTATGGACGAAAAAAAGTTAAACAAGAGCCATAATGAGGATTTCCCATTAAAGCTGATTTTGCCTTTTAAACTAGTGTGTTATTGAACTTTTTGGCTATTGTGAACAATGTAGCATTATTTGCTTACTGACAATCCATAATTCTCAACATGGTTTCATGAAAGTCGTTTGCCGTCATGGTGGGTATGGCAGAAGGGCTTTGCTTTGATAATGGTGGTTATGGGCGGAAGGTCTAGTGCGTTTGCTCTTACACCTAAAACTCATTTAGAGATTCATCCAGCCGTGATGGTCAGTCTGGTGGAAGTCTATGAACATGCCTAGACCATAATCAAAGCCCACGCCCGTGTCTAATCTAATCTAGTTAATGCACCCCGAACGCTTTGTAACGTGATGCTATCATGAATAAAAGATAGAAAAGAATTGTCAATTGTATCGCCAATCATGACAAATGACTTCAAACCAATTTTAATGTAGCAAGAACTCGACACAAGGTAAGCATTAAATGCTCATTGTTTATTCATATCAAGCACAATAATCTTCTAAGTATTTATGTTCATATTCTTTACCGCATAGTGCAGCAACAACTCCAAACAACACGCAACAAAGTTACAATATAATCTATGTAATGGACATGCACCACAAATATGACAAATAGTAGCTTTAGCCATTATCTTCAAGATAAACTACTATGAATGTGCATGCATGATATTTCCCCATTTTATCAAGCTACCTTTCCTCGCTTGAAACGATGTTGGAAAGAGCACCGCACTACATGGTTTGTCTGCTGGTCAGGTAACCTGAAAGCAATCGCCGATGCTTGCCAGCCTCGATCCCGAAGCTTTTGCAACAATATCTCAATGGTCGCTTTTTCTCAAAAGATATGGGACGCAGCTTACTTTGGCCCAAGTGAAAACCGGTCATTATCCCGCACACATAAATCCCACCTTGGGCACCGTGGCCCCAAGCTTATTTGCTTGCTTCATTGTCCAGAACAAGCTTGTAGCTATTGCATCAATTCGCACGGGGGTCCCACAAAGCTACGGATTGAGACAGTAGATGGGAGCGGCCGCAATTGCCGCGAGAAGCGAGACTATGTGCGTGTTGCCGCCAAAAGTTATTGAAGATGAAAGCCATACTTTTCCTCGAGTTGCCCCCGCTTTTGAGATAGTCCGAATCATTTTTGACCTTAGCATTACATTCCTTCCACAACTTCTCGTGAGCACCATCCGTGCATGACTTGGCATTATACATACTTGAGGTTCTAGATAAACGCCCGCAATTAATGAGCCCCTGTAGTCATTATCTCCGCTTGTCTAGTATCAATCATTATCGCAGTTGTTTTCCCTTTGAAAACCTTTCGAGGCGTAGGTTTTTTTAATCCTAGTAGTAATGATTGTACTAGCCCATTGTATGGGTCCCATGACCTATTGGTCTCCGTGGACGTTAAAAAAACTATTCTATTCTATTCCTTTACATCCACTGTAATGATTGAACACCAACATAAAACTTGTTCATTTTAACAATCATCCTATATGTAATTGTTCCATAAAGTGCAAAAATGGAGATTTTATAAACATTGGAAGTCAACACAACATTTCATCGCAAAGCACACAAAAATGTATCTTCTTTTGTATACCTATAATTCTTATTTGTTGTAGCCGCTCAACACTTCTTGTTTGTTGTATGTAGTCAATAGGCACAATGTTGTAGCATCTATTTAAATACTACAAATAACGAACTATTTGATTGTCGTTAACATCATTTTGGATGATATGAATCCATCTTTGTAATTTTTCATATCAAACTCTTTTCAGTGTCTAAACAAACCCTAAAGATTTGAATATGTGGATCCTTAATTTTCCCTTATCCACTTCTTGCTTAGACATCTTGAGATTCTTAACTTGAAGATGTCATCCTAAGCTTCACGATTAACCCTAAAATCACGTAATGCATCCAACAAAACTTCAAAATTACAATCACAATTGTAGTGTCACCTCTATATATCGTGGCATCTAAATGCAAAGTAATATATACAAAACCTATTCTCACCATTCAACTCCACCAGACAAACAATGCAAATGCAAAAAACGTGATAACCTAACCCGATTATGCAATCCAACCCACCCCTTGTTCAAGCCTGTGTTACCGCTATATATATTTTATTTGGAACTCATGTTGATGGTTGCGTTGGTAATGCTCCATCACATTGAGATTCCAAGTAATAATCCTTTGATCCGGTCGGGCCAGAGAGGTGACTCGAGTAACCTATAGTTAATGCTATGAAGGATCAAAGCCTTACACCCCTATTTATGTTTTCAGTTTTCATTTGCAACTAGTTTAGTCATTTTTTGAAGGTCTTCTGTAGTTGCATTCTATGTTGTTAAGAGGTCAATGCTGGTAAGCACTAGGTCCGTCGGAGTTGCATGTTGGTCCATCAGCTTGGTAGGTAAGTTCCATTCATGGTTCGCAGAAGGTTCACCATGGTTACACCGTAGTCTATTTAGGTTGTTGGTCTTTAAAGTGGTCCGCATGGATAATGTTAAGTCAATTAGGTTAATAAAAGAGACCTACTTTCGCTAATTGCCCTCTCTCTTTTTTTTATTGATCCATATCAATTTCAATTCCTGATTTCACGGTATCATGTTATATATTCACACTCCTAGCCCAGTTCGTCAATTGGATCCGCAGAACTTCAAATATAGCAATTGATGTATTAAGTGGTCCAAAGACCATGAGCACAGCTTCAGATATAGAAATTGATGCATTAGGCGGTCCAAAAAACCATGTCTTCACATTACTACAATAAGGTCCAGAATGAATAGAATCTGAAAACCTTAGAAGAACTACTGAAACACTCTGCGTTAGTCAATGATGGTAAGTAGCAACATTGGGAAAGGTATGAATAAGATTGAGAATAAGATATGGATGCTTCTTTGTTGTTTGTATGTTGAATGGCATCCCCGGATCCATTGTTGAAGTAATATGCATGCTCGTTTATTTCTATTGTGGGGGTCTAACTTTTTACCTTTAAAACATGTTAATGCAAAGTATATATTATTGTTGTTTATGAGGAATAAGATATTACATTTTGTTTAGGCATATTGAGGTAAATTGGTCACAGGTGACCATTGAAGGCAAAACACATTTTCTAGTCCAGAATGTGGTTATAGATGCATTACAGCAAAAACTAGTAAATGGGTGCCCGGTGTTGCCGGGCTAATGTTCTGGGATGTGTTGTTGCTTGGCCTTAACATCCATATGTGCAACTTTCAATTTTCTTTGGTAATTATTGTTCAGTACACGCATCTTTATGGTGAGCTTATGTTCCTCAACATGATCCCGTATATGAGTACTTCAAGGGAGCATCCGCAATTTGGGTCAATTTCCTCGTGGAACCTGGCAAAAATCTTCTCTCGAGACAACAATGATCCCCCCTAAAAATGACATCACATGATGGAGTATGCTATCTCAGTGCTTCATAAACATGTTTATGGATCATTGGAGCCTCATCCAATATAATCATGCGAGTCGCTCATATCAACTTTGCCATCTCGTGATCGCTTTGAAATAATCGCAAGTTGATGTTTATCTAGATCTTTAACCTCGAATTTGCAAAATTCCAATCGTTGCTTTGGTTGAGCGCTGGTCACCGTGGTGACGCCTTATGGGAGTGTGATATTTTGCTTGGGCCTTGATTAAGTATAGTTCAATAGGGAATAGGTGCATTAGCACATTTTTATTTTTTTTATTAACATTCTTGGACGACATAATAAGCAAGACGAGGCTAAATTACACGTAATTGTTCTTTACATCAAAGAGGAGATAATTGATGACATGTGACAGATGCTATTTGTCATCAATGGCGTTTGGAAATTGATTTGGTGGTCCATGTGTCTTTTGTTCACCACGGGATCATAGACACCTCAAATATTTTTGAGTGGTGCAAAATGTTCATTTGCAAATACTTGGCGTTTGAAAATAGGTTAGGATCAAAACGAAACAAGCCGGGTAGCCGGATTTTTGCATGACGTGGCGTCCCTCCAACACGTATAAAAGGGCAGAGCCTTTACCGGAATGACGCAACTCTTCCTTTTAGCGCGTAATTTATAGAATGCTCTGTGCCCTTGATTTTGAATCGTGGATGAGAAGGGGATTTTGTTGCAGTAATTGTTGGCCAGATTTCTAAATCCCTTTAAAATTTTCTTCCGGATCTTCATTTTTGTCTCCAGATCCTCGCCAAATGGCCTGGAAAAGCTTTGTTGAAGGTGGAGTGGCCTCGATAGTCGCAGGATCTGTTACTCATCCTCTCGATCTAATAAAAGTTCGAATGCAGCTTCAAGTGGAGCCTATTCATGCTCCGGTAGCAGCCATGGCAGGGCATGGAACTCCTTTGGTGCAAAGGGGAGGCCCTGTTTCCGTCGGCATAAAAGTAATGCAAACAGAAGGGGCAAAAGCTCTGTTTTCTGGTGTATCCGCCTCGGTGCTCAGGCAAGTCCTCTATTCTGCAACAAGGCTTGGATTATACGACGTTTTGAAGCAAAAACTGCAAGATCCGGCAGCAAAAGGGGGTAATCTAAATCTTAGCCTAAAAAAGAAGATAGGCGCAGGTTTAATTGCGGGGGGAGTTGGAGCGGCTGTAGGAAATCCGGCAGATGTAGCTATGGTAAGAATGCAAGCAGATGGAAGGCTGCCGTTGCATCAAAGAAGAAATTATGCCGGAGTTGGAGATGCTTTGTTTAGAATGACAAGACAGGAAGGAATACGATCTTTATGGATTGGCTCTGCGCCCACGATTCAAAGGGCGATGATTGTTACAGCGGCCCAGCTGGCCACATATGATCAGATCAAAGAAGCTTTGCTTGATCATAACATAACCAGGGAGGGATTTGGCACTCATGTAATGGCTAGTTTTGGTGCCGGATTAGTGGCTTCTGTAGCTTCAAATCCGATTGATGTGATCAAAACAAGGATTATGAATATGAAGGCTGAAGCAGGGCATGAAGCTCCCTACAAAGGAACCATGGATTGCGCCATTAAGACGGTAAAAGCAGAGGGCGCCATGGCTTTGTATAAAGGATTCATACCCACCGTTACAAGGCAAGGGCCTTTTGCAATTCTTCTATTTGTGACCTTGGAACAGACCAAGGCCCTCCTCATGGACATCTGACAAATCTGCTAAGCCATACCATACACAAAATTCTTTCCTTCCATTCCACTCGCTAACAAATACGCTAGCCCAATTCTTTTGTAAAATATGCTAGGCCAATCCTTTTGTAACAGACACGAAGATCACATTCATTTCCAGTGTATAGAGAACTTCATTTCTTTGTTGTGCCCAAATAAATGTACCTTGTTTCTAAACCTGCACAAAAGAGGCAGGACCTTACTTTATAAGTGCACAAAAGAGAACTATGACCTTATGACAACAAACTATTGAGGTGAAACCTAACGTTATGATGAGTTTTCGTAAAGTTTGCACAATTAGCTTCGTATTGGGAAAGAGTATTCTCGCAATGGTTGGGATTATGATTATTTGTACAAGAAATTTATCGCGGCGGCCAAGGCCGCCGCGAACATTTCTCTTCCCCGACTTACTCTTGTAAACACGGATTTGCATATATTTAGAATGGTCCTTGGTTCAACTACGAAGTATTTTGGTAATAGAGGTCTAGTCATATATTTGTTAAGTATACATACCACCATGGTTGCTCATTCACCATATTAGCTTAGCATTCTTACCCCCTCAACTTTTGTCGTTAAAGTAACATCTTAATAATCAGGAGAACCATAGAGTAATTGAATATGGATAACATACATGCTAAAAAAAACAACTTTAGTTCATCTTTGCCATGGCACAATACACACCCAATAGTCGACATGATTTATATGGTCATTTAAAAATCTTAAAGGCCTAAGTTATTAATTATAATTGTGTAAAAGCCATTTTATAAGGAAAAAAAAATTGAGCACCACAAAAAGAAGGGCTTGGGCAGTGTAACGTGAGCAGTAACATCCACCATACAGGACCTACCATTAAATTGCTGCATCGGGAGCACCCCAAACTGCCGAGATTCAATATCGTTGCCCAAATAGCTAATTTTGCTGTATAATTTTGCAGTATGGATTTGATGTCTGTCATTCATAAATAAAGCATGGCTCAGCATCCAGAAGCTTGCCCAAGCCTTAAAATCCACATGAAGTGATGCTCGCTTCTTAAAATCCCCTTATCCAATTGCTCGAATTGGTGCTCTGATAAGTTACCCCAGCAATGCTGCCAAAGGAAACTATAAAACAGAGGCCCTGGATTGTGCCTAAGTTACAGCCATCCCAGACGCTCGGAATCATGAGATCTTAGGCTCCAACTTATTTTCTTACACTGGCCACTGGCCATTGGAAAAAGATCCTCCTGAGATGAATTTGTTGCCCAATATGGCTGGCATTGCATCGGGGTTCTGAAAAAGGGGTTCGTTACAATTTTATAGAGCAGCAAATCATTCTGGGTAAAACTGTGAAATCTCCAAGCATTCTGGACAAATCATTCTCAGCGCATGCAGAGAGTGGGCATCAGTCTGCTCTGCTTGGCATCCAAAAGTATCAGTATACTCCACTGAGCCGCTTTAGAAAGCAGTCGCAACTGCTACCAGATTGTCCACCACAATACCCTTTGATTTGATTTCCATGATCGACCAGATTAAGGCATGCAAGGTCAGAAACCGAATCAACTATAAAACTTTGAGGATAATCCTGTTACCTTCTCTGAAACTCACAACAATAGTATAACATGCAGTCTAAATGCCGCAGTCTAAGCTCAACATTGTCGATTTCGTTGATAAAGCAGAGCTTTGCATGCTTGAGAAAGGGAAGCAAAGATTCAAATCTCGATGCTCACCAAATGTGACCTGCTTCGATTCAATAGCGGGATATAAGACCTGCCTCCAGTGCAATATAAGATTCAATAGTGGATTATAAGATTCGAGGGCAACTGGATTATTGAACAGAGCCCATGGATTATTCAAACCCCAATATTGAACAGAGTGCAACAGACTCTCGAAGCATCTGCTCTCGATTCAACAACGGCGGCCTTACCTTTTGCACCAAACCTAGCAACGGAAGGATTAGAAGCCATCTCCAACGGCGAAAAGCAGGCGCCCTTCTAATTTTCAATTTTTGATGCAAATTTCGCATCCAATTGATCACGGATCTAAATCCGATTGTTTTTTATTTGAACCACAAGTATTCGAGACACGTGTTAAAAATTTAGCTTAAATGTTTGTAACTTACTTGAACCACAAGTATTTGAGGACACGTGTTAAAAATTTAGCTTAAATGTGTTACAAACAGATAAGCTAACGTGTCAATAAATCAAATGAGAATTTGTATAGCATATTCCAAAAGAATCTTGCCTATCACAATTATATAGTTTAGATAAAACATGGTATATTTCAGGCAATTTGAGCAGATTGTTTGGCTCAGTGGCCTTGTTTCTATTTTGGATGACTTTTCTTTCAATGATGCGAGAAAAAAGAGAGGAGGAGGAGCAAAAATTTGGAAAGTATAGAAATGGAGACACGATGGCGTTGCTATATTTTCATGCCAACAATAGTGGGCCAGATGTTTGTGGCATTGGAGGAGCACTGGCAGGTGGAGTTTTTTAAATCGGGCTGCATATAGAGTTTTTCCAGGAAGTAATCGATTGGGCAAGTAATAGATTCGACAAGGCTTGTGAATAGAGCTGGAGATTGGGTATGGGAGCAAAGGTTTCCACAGATCAGTTAGAGGTTGATGATGCCCTGAAGGGACGAATAGAGGTTTGGACATTCAGTTGTTGTGAAGGAAACCAGTAGATCATTGGTTATAGATGCTGATATCGAAATCCAGACATACAGAGTTTGGGTTGCCACAAAGTTTGGTTTGGTTTGGGTGCCCATAGGGTATGGTCGCCTTCTATCATGACTATCTATACCTCGGGGCACGGGTCCCCGCCCCCCGTCCCTTTGCGGTGACAGCACCTGCAGTCATGGCATATGCTCCTCGACGGGGGGTTCCCATGAACGCGACTCCGACCTCCACCAATCTTTAGTGTTACATCTCTGATGAGACGCCAGGTGCCAAGCATCATCACCTGATCTCTAGGGTCATGCATGCGAAAGAATGCCGAGCATGCAAATTTGAAAGACGAAGTCAATGTTGCTGGCTTGAATTGGCGCTCAAAACCTAGCACTCAAGTGCCCGAGCTAAATTCAATTGCCCTACTCCCGCTATGGCATCGACTGAGATAAAACCCGGCTCCAGCTCTATAGTGAATACATTCTCAACAGGCTCCCAAGAGCACACAAGACATTATGGTTTCGACAAGACCACACAGAGAAATCAATGTTGAGCCAAGCAGCAGGAAACCTACAGCCTCTAAGAGGGTCTGCGCATCCGGGAGGAAGAAGAGGGCACTACAGGTCATTACAGCAGCGAGCCCAATGCCGATGAGGCCGACCAGACGAGGCCAATGGACCGAGGAGCAAATGTTGGACATCTTGAAAGAGGTTAGTGAGTTTGGCATTTCGATTAGAGAGGCATCTACGAGATCTAGTATATCGAAGCCCACCATCTGAGACTGGCTATATGGTACCCACAAATCTTGACAATCCTCCAAAGAGAAAAAGCTAGTTAATTGGGCGCTCAACAAGCCAGAGCAAGGAATGGGAGTTATTCTATCTACTGTCAAGGAGAGGGCAGCAGAGATGGTAAGGGGGTAATCCTAGGCTATCTGGAGTGCCAGCTAATACGTGGTGGAATCTCTTTAAACAAAGACATCCAGAGGTTGCATTGAGGAGTGCAGAAACCCCGGACTTAGCAAGGACCCGTGCCGTGACCCAAAAAAATCTAGACAATTTTATGTCAGGCTCAGGTAGATTTATGATGAGTTCAATTTTCCAGCTTCAAGGATATGAAATGCTGATGGAACTGGGATTCGTGCAGGGAAAGTAAAAGGGCTGAAAATTATAGGGAAGAAGGGGGAAATAGGGTGAGTAAAATTGTCATAAACAACAGGGAGTGGGTTACGATATTGATGTATCTAAATGTCGAGGGATTTAGGATCTCTAACACATTTATCTTTAGGGGTACTCGCATGAGGCAAAACAACATTGCAAGGTGTGAAGAGGGTGCAATTCAAGCCGTCCAATCTTCAGCTTGGATGACATCATAATTGTTCGTGTCATGCCTGTCACATTTTCCAGCAAGAGTCCTAGGTGTGTATCCTCATAACAACCTCATGACGATATTGGATGGTCATGGCAGCCATGTAGAGCTTGAAATCATACTAGTAGCAAAGGAGATTGGCATTTACTTTGCCTTGTTGCCTGCACACACATCCCATAGGTTATAGCCTTTGGATGTGGCGTCCTTTGCTCCATTCAAGGCATCGTTCAAGAGGCTTAGGTCTGCCTACATGGTTAGCAAAGGGAGGGTAGAGCCAAAGAGGGAGGACATAGCAGAACTGATATCACAGTCAATTGAGCGTGGACTAACACCTAACAATATCAAGGCAGGTTTCAGGATAATGGGTATTTGGCTCTTCAATTCTGAAAAGGTTAAGCCAGGCCAAGAGAGTACCTGGTCTGGAGGGTGCATGTGGAAGAGGCTGTAGAAGGGATGGAGTAGGTGGAAGAAAAGAATTGTGGAGCGGATGAATTGGAGGTGTTTGACATGGCGGATGTGCAACAATTATGAAAGGCACAATCAGGACATATCCAAATTGATGTGCAAAATTAATCAACCAGCACATATCCAAGCTGATGTGCAGATTGACTAACCAGCACACATCCAAGCAGATCAACCAAGTAATGTTGAGC
Organism: Isoetes taiwanensis; assembly: GCA_021234155.1. Lineage (NCBI taxonomy): Eukaryota > Viridiplantae > Streptophyta > Lycopodiopsida > Isoetales > Isoetaceae > Isoetes > Isoetes taiwanensis. The sequence continues at coordinate 8,559,373 of JAJEKV010000029.1, read as the reverse complement.
GCACAGATCAACCAAGGAATGTTGAGCACATACATGCAATTAGAGATGAGTATATGGGTGCACATGGTGCGCTGACCTCTCAGGTGCAAGGAACTCAGGTTGGTCGTTCTCAAGCATGTTTCAAATACATTCTCAGTCGTGCATGCAGCCATCACAGATCACAAGGGCAAGGAAGAGGGGTTTTGCACCAGATTTGGAAGGGAGAGTGCACATATCCAGTGATGATTTGTGTCAAGCATTGGCAGCTGAGAAGGCTAGAAGGGCAGAGGCCAAAAAGTTGAAGGTGGAGCAGCTTGCGGAACAGAAGATCGAGGCTGCAAGGAGTAAGGCTGAAAGGGAAGAGGCTACTAAGAGGGCACAACAGAACAGGGAAGAGGGGGAGACGAAGGAGAAGGATGATGTTGCTTTTGAAGCAAGTGCTGCCAGGTTTAGGGAGTTCATGTACCCTAGGGGGTGTCCAGAGTTGCATCAGTGTTTGCACTCCAAAGGCCATTGAGTCGAGAAGCGAAGAATAGAAGACTGCAAGTAAGAGACAGATTGAGGATGAGGCAAGGGTTGAGTCCCATTAGAGCTGCCATCACTGAAACATGCCCTAGGGGGGATCAACTGCAGCAACGTTTTAAATAGCCCCCTTGTAGATGATCACATACAAGGCCAGCAAGATGATGAAGAGGTGTCATGTGCAGCATAGAAGACACACATATGCTCGGGTGATACTGGAGTGGGGCAGGCAGTGCCAAACTCAATCAGCATACTTAGATCACCAATGAAGAGGTGGGACTTGGCCAGTAAGGAGGCAGAACCCCAACAACATGCAGACATTGGCCATGGCAATTCCTTGAGGCTGGACACACATGGCTGGGTGAATTATGCTGCAACCAATTCAGGACTGTAGCACGACCAGGATAGGGCCATAGATAAGGCAAGAATTATAAGAAAGTTGGTAGAAATTGGGGTGGTCCTTGCTATCATTTCCCGGCAAGGGGCATGGACATGGGCTTTGCAAGTACTTGGAGGGTTGAGATGGATCATAAAACACAGACAACCCCAAGATTTGAGGAGGGTACCACATTTGTATTAGCAACCTCTCCAAGCCACATGTTTTGATTGTATTTGGCATCCTTCCCTACTATTGTTGTCGACAGATATCTAAAGACAGTGATGAAATCCAAGATAATTGAGGCACGAAGGAGTGTCCGCATTGTACATTAGGGGATTGTTTGCAAATTTAATCCAAATGCAAGTATTTTTGTTGTGGCTCATTTGTGTATGTTAGATTGGAATGCCCTGTATTCGTTTAAGACACAATGTAGACAGAAAAAGTGATAGTTACAAAACAAAACAAATGACACAACAAAACAAAGCATAAAAAAGGACACAACTTTGCAATGTCCGTCCTGGCTTCTCCTGATTACACAAAAATAAGCCCTAGGGCTGTTACAAAATAAGTCCTGTGGACTATTTTAAGAGTGGCACAGTGGCATGTTACATGATGAGGGGCACGAGGGCCAGTCGATGAGAAAAAATCAAGGGAAGGAGGGGATCATCCAGTGTTGGCCTTGTAAAAACGGAGGCTGCATGCATCAGTTAAGAGCCAACTGGACTCTGAAAGAACACATTATCACTTTCTGTCACCACAATCTGGCAATGTATGAAATCGGTTTCAGACTTCGCCCGCTCAACCTGGGATACAATCTCAGGGGAAACCTCCATGTTCAGAGAAGATCCGACGGCAATAGTGTTTCGGCTGGGGTCACCATACAGGTCTGAATGGTGAACCTATTAGGGGTCATGGAAGTAGAGGAGCTTGTAGACAAAGGCAGATTACTCGGGACCTCCCCGAGGCCTTTTGTTGAGAGAGGGACTATCCCTCCGGCCAGATCGAGTAGTATCCCAAAGAGAACCCAACCCGAGAAAGCTAGTTCTTCTCGGATAATCCATGGCTTCCGTCTTTGATATGTTAAAGAGAGCATAACGACGAGACAAAACAAAGCCGCAGATATTAATGAACTGTGGCCATTCGTGGGAGGCTACCAGGCATGCAGTACCATTAAGATGCACGTCAGGCGGCACACTTTGCGTGTTCACGAGCCAATAGACCTGGCGAGATGTTGGCCTTGGGTACCACGATAGAGGGACTAGGGGCATTGCGAGCGGAGTCGCTGAAACCTTCCCCAAAAAAAAAAAAAGGCGACCTTAGCTTTCTAACCTCAATTTTTTTTCAGGTTAGTTCTTTCTACAAAGTTGTTGTCTATGACATTAAGTATCCAAAATGGCCAGCGGTTTGATAAGCGCGTTAATTTCGGCTCATCTAGGGCAATTTGCCTCTTAAGTATGCGAAACATGGCGATGATACCCTAAAGCTTGAAGGAGAATTTAAACAGGCTCACTCTCAGATTGTTTAGGAGTTTGTGAAGCTCTAATGCAGATGAAAATAGTGTTGTCGGATTTATAAACGTAGTAAATGGCTTCTTGAAGGCTCTGTAATAATGTCGTTTGCATAATAGCATGTTCAACCATTGTGTTTTATTTTGAATTTTTGCACCATTAAAAGTTGCGGATACATTTTAGACGAAATAAACTGTGGTCGTTGATCTGGCATAAATTAGGGAATACTCATCAAATTAAAAAATGCAAATAGACTTATAATGATGTAATGCTGTAGGCCTATAATTATATGCTAAAATATGAAAGGATAAAAAGTGATATTGTGATAGGTCGGTTCTTATACAAGTATGGAATGATGTAATGCCCCTCAATTCCGAGGGCGTGAGGGAGGGAGAGAGGGAGGGAGGGAAGTTTGCAAAATTAGTTTCACTTTGTAATGAAATTGTAGGACACATGATTTTATGGTAACAAATGATTGTAGTACATCCTCCACTTCATTATTCCATCCAAATAAATTGTGGCAATTTGACATAGATACATGCCTCAATTCGGGGTATATGTGTATGTTATTTACCTTGGTTCTGGAAACTTTTCGAGCATAATCCAAGTTTCCTGTTGGATCTAACCCAACTACCAGCTACATACTTCCTCCCTACTTTCCCTCTGATTCCTACATCCTGCTCTTTCTAAACTCTGTTGTGAACTATCCACATAGTAGGTTACAAGGGTTCCGAGAAATTTCCCCCACTAAGCTACCTACCATGCCAATGGCAGAACATAATGTGCATGGAGAATTAAATGTGCCCACGAGTAAATTCTGCTAAAAACGGATAGAGACTTGGGCCTTTTTCTTTTTTTGGCCAACTTCGGGGGGTGATGGAGGAGGAAAAAGCACAAGAGGATAATGACTTAAAGGAGTCGAGCATAAAGATAGCTAACGTGAAGATAGTATCATGGTGATAGAGGGTGCTTTTTGCAATTTGAAAACTTGGGGGATTAATCAATGTCAGCATTATTTTAGCATAGTTCTAATTAGGACATGCAATTTGTGCTTGCTTCTTTAATCACAGGCATAGCTTTATGCACGTGAAAGGTGAACCAACTGATTGCAGGAATCCTTTTTAGTTTTCCTTCAACTGATTTGCACGTGTCTTACTAGTGTAACATGCCATGTTCCCATTACCATTGGTTTCATAACTATTGGTACAAACCGAAAGAGGAGCAAGCGCATGTGATCCCTCATCAGTGCTCTAGTGCTCTGTAAGGATCTCATACGCTCTCATATAATCCTTCCCCATTTCTTACAAGAAAAAGGCACTTCTGCTCTGCCCACTCAATACCAGAAAAGGAGCAAAATGCATATGCAAATACAATCCTTTAACATCAACAGTAAAACGTTCCTTTTGGTCTACCTCTTTGAAGTCACATTGATTACTAACATTACTTCCAATGGATCAGTAAATTCTTGTACATATGCCGATTGATAAGAAGCTAGGCACCCATTCTATCCTCGTTTCATAAGCTTCTTGGAACTTGACATAATTTAGGATACCGAAACTCCTATAAGATGGGGCATAATCTTGTCAGGATAATATTGCTAAAACGCTTCAGAACTTTTTGAAGATATTTGCAACATCATTCTAAGGTGTATGAGTGGAATATGCCAAAAGTCCAATTAGATTTGCTTACAATGAACAGCTGAACCTTAGGCAACCACGTTTTCCAAGAACAAATCCTGAACCACCCTTTCAAAGTATGATTGAGGGCTTCCACATTTTGCATATTCTGAGGAATTTCTTGCCTTCAAAACTTTATTAGTATCAGCACTCTTTCCAGCTAGTACTAGCCCTTTCAGTAACAAAGAATAAGTCACAGCTGTTGGCTCTACATTGCGCTCCTGCATTTTATTATAAAGTGCCATGGCTTCTGCAATTTTATTTTTCTTTATACAAGCATCAATGAGCACAGTATATGTGACAGCATTGGGGTAACAACCATACTTGGGCATTTTATGCAGAATGCCCAATGCTTTTGTCATCTCTCCTGCATGGGCAAGGCATTCAATAAGCACAGTGTATGTGTGGACATCGGGAAGGTAACCTCTTTCAATCATATCCGTGTATACTTCCATTGCCTTTTCATGCAAATGACAGACTTTACAGTAGAAAACTATTAGACAAGCAAAAGTTCTGCTGTTAGGTTGTATTTGCTGCTCCTGCATCCAATAAATCAAATGCATACAACGACCCTTCAACACCGCCCTGGAGTATGCTGAGAAAAATGCATTAAACACAACAACATCGTGGCATGTATTATCAGCTTTATATACTTGTCCAAGTAGTTTTTCTAGCACCTCAATCTTCCGATACTTTGCCAAAATTGAGGCCATTTTAGCATAAGTAAAACTATTATGTTTATAACCATCTTGATCCCTTACCCAATTAAAAAAACTCCATGCAACACTCCAGTGCTTTATGTAGCCTAGCATTTGGGATACCTTATGGCAATCCCATCTTATTTTATAAGCAGCAATTGCCTCTTCTATATCAGGACCCCATGCTAATAGCACTCTGGCTAACAAAGAGATGTCAAAAGGGTCGGGATCATTACCACAATATATGACAGACTTATGGGCCACTTCATCAGAGAGCCCCAATTCTGCTTGATAATCTGTAGGGTTATCAAGTGCATCCTCGTTAACATAATCAAATATTGGTGCAGGTTCAGGGTGCTCACTGCTGAAACACCACTGCTCCTTGAGAAGTTGATCACCATATTCATGTATGCATTTTTCTATTTCTTGATGCAAACTTATAGTAAGTACAAAACCAGAATTGCGCAACCTTTGATGTACAACCTTTGCCATGGCTACGTTACCAGCCAATATAGAAGCAGTTAAAAGTACCTTATAGGTCATAAATTTTGGAAGAACTTTGAGAAATGGCATCTGCTCACAAATTAAAAATGCCACGTCCAACTTGTCCTGGCACACAAGGCAATTTATAAGTACATGGTAAGTCTCTTCATTTGGTTTAATACCATTTGCCACCATCTGGGCATAAAGTTTTGACACATCCTTGTACTGCTTGTGATTTGCAAGAAGAGAGAGCATCGCAGTGTATGCTGTTGCATTGGGCTTAAATTCCATACTCTCTAAATGCTTCCAAAGCTCCATAGCCTTAGAAATGCAATTAAACTTGTCATACCAATACAGAAGTGTTGTAACCAATACAGAATCTAACATGCACCCTGCCTGTTCGATCCTACAAAGCACTCTTTCAATACCCTCTATGTCACCACTTTGGCCAAATAATTGTAACATAGAATTATATGTGCATGAATCATGATCAAAACCATCAGCATCTTCTACCCACTTAAAAAACTCCCAAGCCACAGAAGCTTTTGTAAATGATTTGAGAACATCAACAATGATGAAATTATCCCAAGGCACATCAAGAACTCTCAATGCTGTTTTGACCTTGTGGTCCCAGTCTTTATTTTGCAAAACGTGACAAATTTTATTAATGAAATCTACCTGCACAAGGAAGTCATTGAGGCTACGATTTGCTGGCTGCTCGTACTCCCACTTTGCACACAAGTCAGTGTTGTGCTTTGAAAGAACGACAGGATTACCATATCTAATCGCACAAAAGGTTGTAAAAGAAGGTGCTTGGTATTTAGAAGACGGTAAACTGTGATGGTACTTCAGCAACAAGGGCAGGAATAAACGGCGAGCATCGAAAAACCTAGGCGCATTCATGTACAAGATTTACAATGCTTCACCTGAATTTTTGAGACCAAGCTCAATCACCCTGCTCTAGGCTAAAACAGCTAGTGCAATTTAGAAATATTTATTCTAAAATCTAGTCAAGCTAAAAGTCTACATTTGAAGCCATCACGCAACCCATACATAATGTTGGATTAAGTTTGCTAGAGGCTTCTACAATGCATCACATATTGATGAAGTGTAAAGTTTTGATGTATATTACATCATTGGCCCAGTATGAATTTGGATGGAACCCTATGTACTGTTGGAATCTTGGATAGCTCTAACTCTTAGATTAACAAGGTGTTTTGTGAAAATATTTTCTGTAGAAGAATAGAATAGAATAGAATAGGTTTTTAGCGTCCACGGAGACCAATTGGCCTATGGGACCCAAACAAAAAGAGAGCAGCAAGCATATTAATTAACGAGTTATTAAAACCCTCGCCCCAAAGGGTTTCGAGGGAAAACCTTAGCAAGCAATAAGCATGCCGGGCACAATCGCATAATTGCATAGGATGCTTCAAGACCGGCCCCGTGAGGGACACAAAAACGCGTCCGGCATCCATAACCTCCCGGAGGTATGACCCCAACAAACCCACCGACGCCAGAGTCAATAACCGATGGCCGGGGGCCGTGCACTAGTAGTCAACATACCTCTCTGGGATATGGGCAAATGTCGGGGCGGTCACGAGGGTATGACATTCATCCTCAATCGCACCACGGGTGGCAACACCGCAAAGCCTTTGCTCGCGGCTTCCCGAGCCCAACGCCTCGCTTCAATGCGGGAGGCGATGTGCACCCGTCGCGAATGGAAGCTATAAGTCCAAGGCTTCTTCATGGGCAGTTGGGTGTACAAGTATCGGTGCTTGGGCCTCTTGTGAGCCTAGGATTGACTTGTTACCGATAGTGTGCCGGCTTTTAACGCGTCGCCGAGCCTCTCTCGCATCCCGTAGCTTGCGAAGGAAAGTAGCATCTAGGTACGCTTTAAGTGCCTCGCGATCTTTCTTTGTCCCACTGACGACTGTTTGCCCCGACGCGCCCGGCGTGAGAACCACCGAGCTTGCTTGTCTTTCCAAATGAGGATTTCGGCGTTGGGGACCCATCACGGGCCAAAGCAAGATGGGGCAAGCGTGTATCGCCCATAGCGACCACCTTTTTGGAAGTAAACGATATGGCGCTCCAATGCGGCTCGCTGAAGGGGTAGAAAGCCCGCCTCCTCGAGTAGGATCCGCACGCGGGCGACTTCACCCCCAGGGCCCGTGCCAAGAAGGCCTTCTGCACCTCCTGTAGAAGAATAAGCATTTGTAGGAAATGAAGAAGCTGAGGTGTGTGCTCCCGTGGTAGTCTCCCACAATGTGAGAGGGGACAAAAAAGTTGTATGGCAACAGCACAAATTCAAGAACAATGTCCTCATGTAAACAAATTCATTCCAATGGCTATTAAAATGCTATCCATGGCTAATGTGTTCAGGCCCAACTCATTGTCCCATGGTAATCGATGATATACCAAGGCGCTATCTAAACATATATAATTCATTCTTTAATTTTTCATTTTTGTTCGTCGTCCGCTGCAATATTTCTGCGCCGCAATCGTTTTCGATGTTTACGTGGCACGTGTCATTCAAACCATCTACTCCGTTAAAAATTGGTAAGTTCGGCTCCTTCTATCGCATGTTTTGCAGGAGCACCCTGGTGACATAGCCACTTCCGGCGCAGAAATACTAGATCGCTGGGCCTGTTCAAATACCTCTGCAGATCTTCAAAAATTGGATCGATTTCTGAAGCTTGCTTGGCCCCAAATCTGCCCCAAATACTCCGCCCATGGCTATGCTGTCTCCACACATCGGAAAAGAATATTTTGGAGAACCCATTACTCTTGCCGGAGATCCCATTTAGTGCAAACAACTTCCGACTCTGTTTTCGATGTTACGCTCCTTTCTTAAGCTTGGATTCGAATCTGCCAGGTTGGAAAATACATCAATTTCTGATTTGAAGTTCCAGTTTACTGTGAGCCCAGTGCTTCAAAAGCTTTAAATCTTTCATTGTATGAGTCGGGTGGGCTTCAAAAAATTTTCACTCTAGAATCCGTGCTACAGGCGGCTTTCTGAGGCTAAATCCGTCTTGGCGGATTTCTGAGGCTAAATCCGTCTTTGAGGCACTGTATTTTGAGCTCCAATTCCTGGGTTTTTTTTCCAGAGACACCATTATAGTCTGGAGGGTTACGGCTCCACAATTGAGGTCTTTCTCTGTGTGTGAGTTGAAGCTTTTGGCTTCCTAGCACAGATTGTTATAGCTAGAAATCAAGTATACAGAGATTTTCCATGCGAAATTGTCTTTCTTTTCAGCAATTCGACCGGTGGCATATGCTGTTGTAGCAAATCCGCACCCATATTAGCAAGAAATTGTTCGGATGTATGAATTCCTACCCTGCACCCAAAACATTTCTGAGCGGTAATAAAAAAGGACAGCTTAACCAAGTATAGAGCTTTAGGCACAGAATCTGGCTATGGCAAGTCTGGGAATTTCTGGGGAGAACCTCTTGCGCCCAGCAAAAGCTTCTTGCCCTGCGAAAGGTTTTCTACCAAAAAGGGGTTCGAAAACTCTGCCCTAGCTAGGAAAGAGTTTTCCAAGAACAGATGGCAAAAACTCCGGCAACAAGATACTAGAAGACGAGGTGCAACTTTGAGCTCGAATTTGATAATGCAGGCACTGTATTTTTAGCTCCAATTCCTGGGTTTTTTCCCAGAGACACCAGTATAGTCTGGAAGATTATTCCCCTGCAAAAAGAATTAGCTGAGGCCGGATCAACAGGGCCGGAATTAGTCTAATGATGTCGGAGTTGGTCTTGGAGTTACTGTAGCGCATCCAAAGATTACTGTAGCAGAGAATTGCTGTCGCGTTTGTCTCTATATGCTACCGGCCAGGTGCTCAGCCCCTTTCACGTTGCCGCTCCAGATTGAAAATAGTTCACCTTTATTTATAGTTTTGATGCCTTTTAAGCGAAGGTAAGTTTCCTATTTTAATACCGTCCCCTTTAGCCCTATTTAAAACAAAATGCCCTTTATTTCCTTAAGGTCATGTTGCTTAAAAAATAAATGCCCTTGCCCCTTTTAAACTTTCTCAATGGTATTAAAAAAAGCCTTTTATCTAGCCTTTTATCTAACTTTAATGACTATTGGGTAATTCTTCTAACTTTAATGACTATTGGGTAATTCTTTTGGTCTTTCTTTCTCTTCTCATGCTCCCCCGAGCAGCACCACATATCAGAAAGATCCGAGCAAAGGCAACTTTCGATAGGGAAAATTTGTGGCAACTTTTGCACACAACAGTTTTGGGAGTCGAGAGACAGAGGTGTGTTTTGGAGTGAAGGACCAGAATACACTGATTTAGCTGATATCTAATTTACCTGATAAATATCTGTGTTAGCCGATATTGATTGCTGCATTAACCATTGGAAGTGTTGCCTCAGAGCAGGGGAACTCTTGCTCTATTCTAGCATGAAGCCATCGCCATCTCACCAGAATGACTGTTCCGACATCCTTCTGCCATAGCCAGTTTTCAAAGCTACTATTTCCTTAAAGAATCATCAAAGCTGCAAAAAGATGGATGCAAAACTGTTCGTTATGCAGCCTAACGACGTTTTCACAAAACCATTAGTAAAGTTTCTCAATCTAATGGTTCATAATTCATTCATTTTGTGATTCAAATCTTTCAAGCTTAGACATTCAGCACTACAGTTTGGTTCGTTCAAAACTCATGCCATTTTGGCTTGATATAAGTGCACATTACTCAACTGGGCACACAATGAAAACATATTTTGACTATTATATAATGTTCCAAGTGCTTACCCCATCAAAATTGTCATCATCATGTTAATCAACACACAGTTTGAGGACATCTATTGGTCATACCATTAAAATAAATGTCTACGTATGTTCTCTCAACTGGCACAAAACCAATAACTCTACCAATACTCCCCTTTTAACAACTAATCTAAATACAGGGAAGTCAAGAAAGAGAAATGTTCGCGGCGGCCTTGGCCGCCGCGATAAATTTCTTGTATGCTTATAAATTGGCCCATGGGTAGTGTGTCAAAGTTCCAACTCATGAATTTGCTTTGAAATGGCAACAACTGGAATGGTCTAGGGTCAATTCAGCCCTAGTAAAAAAGGGGGCCTGGAACATCTAAAGAAAAACAATTAGACATACATTCTACAAAGTTCCTTCCAAACAACAAGTTGCTTAATCGGAAACCAAGAGCCAGGCAAATATTATCTCAAATTTTCTTTAAATGTTCCTTGAGATGAACCCATACACAACTTCTACAACGTCCAAACAATTCGAAAACTGAGTATGTGGGAGGATTTTATCTAGATCCTTAAAGGAATAAACATTCCTTGGAAGAAATTCTATCTTCTACAAATATCAATCAAACAACCATAAAAGTGTGGGGGGGGAATATGATCCATTTGGGTCTTCTCCAAACTAGTAGCTTCTAAGAATAAAAAGGAAGTTATCTTGAGCTTTGTAAGTGAGATTGCATTACCAAGTGCAAATCCAACAAATTGGTCGAGCCATATAGCTTCATTGGGATCTGTCACAATGTATGCATGATGCATCTTATCATCTTTGAATGTTTGTTATTGAATTCATCTGTATATGACATCATCCATCAAAATCCATCATCTTTTAGTTCTGAGTTATAAGGAAAGATTTATTGCTGCTCTATTTGAAGCTGGGCACCAAAATGTGGAATTCGATCGCCGAGTCTTTGCAAGAGTTACAAAATATAAATTAAAGTAGATGTTATTATTATCTTGTTTTCTCCATTTTAATACTATACTATGCTCTGAGCTTTACATTTAGGTAAATGTTGACAAATCTAAACTAATAGAAATCCATAGTTGATGTTAGTCATGTGGCCACTGCACATGACTATTCGTAAACACCCCCACTACACTCGCGCATAGCAGAACAAGTGGCAAATCTCTGCCACCCAACAAGAACCGAAGCCCCTAAGTGAGATGTTCATCATGACCCTTCCATGGCACACATGACATGCTAAATTGCATCCTTCATGGTGTAACCCCACTATTTGATGATCATATAACTGCTAGTCAAGATGGTCATTTTGGTCCTTAGCCAATCTTAGAGATTCCCAAAGACATTACAACCACAACCCCAGGAGTGGTTTTTGTTTTAGAGATTCTGTTATTTTGGGCCCAAGGCCGTTGTACTATATATATATCTATCTATCTATTGTTTAAATTTGGTTTTTCCGGCAGGTGAAAAACTTTTTGAATTTTTTGTGAGGTCTCTTTTCCTAAGGTTGTGGTGGTTTTGAATACCCAGAAACAATTCCGATCACCTAAAAATCAAGAACTTTCTTTTAAGCATTATGTTAGTGTATTATTTTTCTGGAAATCTAGCGTGCATGCCGTGTTTGGCAATCTAGGCATGCATGGCGGATGAAAGACATCTGGAGAAGAGGGTAATCATGCCCTTTTGCCCTTATCCTCTGTTATTTCTTCTCTGCTATTTGTTTGATAATCTTTTGTTGTTTCTTCCTTGCTATTTGTGCAGTTCATTTGTCATTGTGCCGTTTATTTCTCACACTAGAAAACGCATGGCAAACTGCTTTCTCAACATCATGAGCGAAAGTGATGGTCTCTTCAGCAAAGCTTTAAATGTAGAGCTTCAGAAGCTGGAGCAAAAGCAGGGGATCCCAATCCACCTTGCTTTGTTCAACCGAGGTTTGTTGGTTCAGCCTTGCTTTGTCTAATTCACTCTTGATTGAACATGGTGGATCTAGGATTAGCCTGCATCATTGGAAAACGAATCCAAAGCTTGCATTTTTCCGTCACCCCATTTTATTCTACGTATTAATTTTTCTAATCTTGCCAGATACGGCGTGTAAAGCAAACCGCAGCTCATTTCTGCAGATCTATGGTAGGCAATCATATCATTTCATGGATATGATTGCCTACTTCCTATGAGGGAAGCTCCATTGCACACCATTTTTTCCATCACACTAATTGCATCAATAATGCCATCCTTTTCTTGATTCATTCTAAGCAGAATGACAAATTGCTTCAACAAACCTGTAGAATCCGGTAAGCACCTTACCTTGATGGGCGCTCTCGGATTCTGCAAGTCAGGGGGAAGCAAGAATGGCTTCCCCCATTTCGTTCTACGTCACATCATGCTTGAAATCCTAGGAAGATTAATTGAATCTTGATAGAATCAAAGCCCCGGTAGGCAAATTGGTCTCCGTGGATGGATGATAGAATACATTCTATTCTATTCTCGCCAAAAGTAATAATTACAGATATACGTTATTAGATGTCACTTTGTTATTATATGGATGCTGCTTTGCATTTTTTCACTAATGTCATGCATGTGAAGGTTGGTGGAGTTGTCTCCGCTACTAGGGTGGGAGCGGCAAGACTTGATCGTCCTCGCCATCTTTTGGTTCGGTTTCAAGACACTCTTAGCCGCTTACATGTTCTTCAGCATGGAAACCATCTCAGAGGGACTAGTTTCTCAGTACAGGAGGACCTCTCCCCTCTTCAATTGTGTAACCATAAGGAGGAGCTCTGCAAGGTGAGGGCAGCCCGCCTGCAAAAGAAATGGGCAGTGTACAGGGGAGGCGCATCAATTATTCTCGATCAATGGCCTTCCAATCCTTGGATTGGCTATGTCTAGATAATTTTAGAAGCATAACTTTACCACTAGCATTAGCATTATCTTTATTCTTGGTAGCCTTTTTATATTTGGTTATTGTGTTTGGTGATGGATGGGACCTAGTCCCCAGGTTTTAGATGGGCTGTTGCCCTTGCATGTGTCGTCCCATAACCCGTTGGGTTCCCGTGGACGTAAAAATTCATCTTATCTTATCTTATCTTTAGCACATCTACCCTTTAATACCACATAAGACTCAACATTAGCATTTCTTTTTGTATTATGTGCTAAAGCTTTACATGGATGAAGAAAAATGTCTGTATTTTTGTATTTTGTTGTGGGTGCTTTTAAGAATGATTAATGTCCTTGAAAGTGCAACCAAAACAAAATTTTATCAAAGATTCAACTTAGGATTTAGAGAGGATTTGGGTCAAGGCTTTGATTTTAAATAAAAGCCTTCGAGTTAATGTTTTGACTTAAAGAAAGCATTAGAAAATGGACACTACTTGCCTACAACTAAACCATCCTTTATCCAACATTCAAAAAGTCCAAGTTAGGCTCTGCTTCTTACCCACAACGAAACCAACCCTCATACCACTTTCAAATATAGAGTAGTTGGACAAGTGTCATTTCAACAATGTTGAACACTTATTTCTATAACCTTAGCCATGCACAACTACCCCTTCAAACCAAACATGTTCCAGGCTTTAACATCACAATCCTTACAATCCTTACACTCAAGGGTAAAGATTACTTTACGAGTTGTGAACTTATCCTAACATGAAACCGTCCTTGCGCAATGTTGTTAGTCTAGCATAAAGTATGTTGATTCCTTTCAAGCCCAATTGGATAAGATCTATCTTTCTACTCTTGGCCGCCTTTTAAATTTAGCATTCTATTTGTCATATATCTACACAAGAAATGGTCATTGAGGGAATGATGAAGCCATGGTAAATGGATTGAGATGTCATGTAAAAGAACTATATATAGATAAAAAGGAATTGGTTTATTCCATTTATTACCAATGATTTTGCCACTCTTAATCCTAAAAGGCACTAGCAAACATGAGAAAAATTACTAATATAAAGCTTTTTGAGGCATTATAAAAATATCCGTCCTAGGAATTTTATGATATAGATTTGGGCGCAATTGCAATGTTAATACATAGATATTTAGAATATGACCATAGAATATAGTAATTTCTTTCTAATACAATCTAACATCATCTCTCTTCTCCCATTTTGCTTTCAAATTAAGAAGATTCTGAATAGATGTCTACAATTAAAATCTATCTATGCCCGGCAACGCCGGGCAACGTTACTAGTACATCTAAGTTAGGCTTAAGGTCAGCAAGATTTATATTTTCTTGTTTATTCTTCATTGTAGCAATTTGCTAGATCAGAGGCTTATATTCAAACTATTTAGTGTTAAGGTATTTTGCATTCTGATTTTCACGCATCTTACTTCCTCTCTTCCCTTTTTTCCTTTGTTTTGCACCTAACATTGTTCAACAAAGCATGCACGATAGCCAATAAGATTCTGTGTGTATAATCCAAAGAACCACATCATGGTTTGTCGTGCACAAGATCTAGGAGCCATCCAAAACTAACAATTTTGTAGACAGGGGATCTCAAGTAGACTTTCAATCTCTAATAATATCTTATGGAGACTTCTCTCAAGACAAAGTATTGCACCAAGTTGTTGAACGTTTGGCCCGTCTACAATAAAAGGAATCCTATAGAGGTCACTCATTCTATGAAGTCGATCTTGAAAGAGATAGCTCACGTTATTTGCAAGCACAGTCTTCGCACCCAATACAATGGGAACATTCATGTCACCATCTCACTACACCAATCCGACATGGAAGTTCCCAACAGAACTCTCCTTTGCATCAATGTTCTCATAGATATTTTTCCGTTTATCCAGGCTCTCCTTTTCAACATATTGCACAAATAGTAATTATGCAAAGGCTTTATTCATCCCATTCCATTACATGTCACAACCCTCTTCTCCATATCGATATTCTGGTATATCCAGCATATCATATTGGGTGCCAACCTACACTAGCAGATGGAGAGGTGGTTGATGGAGATAATCACTACAAGAGAATAGGCGTTTATTGTCAGTTTTTTTGTCACTTTGTAGACTACTGCATTTTTCAGAGAACTGCAAAAATGTGACCATAAAAATGTCAAAAATTAGTGACGGTAGATCGTCAGTTTTTTGTCACTTTTTTTGGCAATTTTTTGACACCTCATTTGGCATCTGTATAGCATTTTTTTGTCACTTTTTTGGGCCATTCTTTGACATCTATATTGTCATATCTTAGGCAAATTTTTGACACCCTATTTGTCATCTTTATAACATTTTTTTTGTCACTTTTTTGGGCAATTCTTTGACATCTATATTGTCATATCTTAGGCAAATTTTTGACACCCTATTTGCCATCTTTATAGCATTTTTTTATCATTTTTTTAGGCAATTCTTTGACATCTATATTGTCATATCTTAGGTTGTTTGTTGACAATTTACTGTCATTTAGAATGTCATATTTTATATCTATTTTTGTCACTTTTTTGGCAATTCTTTGGCACCTACTGTGTCAATTTCAGATGAGTTTTTGTCACTTTTCTGGCAAGTCTTTGGCATCCTTTTTGACACCTATTTTAACATATTTTAGGCCATGTTTGTCACTTTTTTGGCAATGTTTTGACAAATATTTGGTCATATTCTAAATTATTTTTGGCATATTTTTGTCATTTTTGTTTTTGTTCCAAAGAAGAATGGAACATTGCTACGAATCTGAACAGTCAAAGCATGCCTTCAGCATGTACCACAAAATGCAGGAAGATCACTTATACCCTACGGCTCACACATTTATGATCCTTCTAAGAGCCTGTGCTAGCCTAAAAGATATGGAAGGTGCATAGTCCAAGGTGCATAGACCAATCTGAAGCTGGTGCAGGCAACGCTAAAAGCGATGAGAAGACCAATATTTGCTGCGGATCTAAGCAATCATCACTGGCATAAGTCAACAATCCTTTGAAGCACTGGTGACAACTAAGAATGAGGCTGAGGCTTTGCAAAAAAAGCTTCAAGATAAGTCACTAACGGAACTGAACATGCAACATGCACTTGTTATTTTAAAAGATCAGCTAAGTGCATTGGATGCTACAGATACATATGAGATGGTGGAAAAATTTGGTTGGTCATGCAAAAGCTTCCAGGTTCTAACTTTAAGATGTGGAGATGCTTGTCTTAAGATTTCTGTGAATTGAACATACAACATACAGAATATTATGGAAAGCGCAGGTACTTACCCTGTTATGACAGAAGTTGATCCTTCAAATTTCCCAAACAAATCTGCAATGGCAGGTGACCGAGACCTACAACCAAAACAATGATGAAGGTGTTACACCACAGCGTTGGTAGCATACATTTTGGATGTATCAATGATGACCTAATTGATGGAGGTTTTTGAATGAGCTTCTAGGATGGCTGGACTGTCCCAAATTCTAGGATGGTGGATCAAAACACGATTTAAATGCAAAAACGATATATCACATGTTGAAACCAGCATCAACAAAATCTCAGAACTACATCATGTTTATTCTGTCACAACATAGTACAAAAGCAATCTATATCATCTAAGGGAACATGAAGAGGAGCGGAACAACAAAGCTAGTCTAGTCATACATGTAAAGACTTGAATGCAAGAATAGTCCTCTACATGTCTAGTCTGGAATGCAAAAATATCCTCTACATTAAATATAAATGCCCTCTAGCTAGCTTTCTCAATCGAATGCTACAGTAGCGATTAATGCTTACTTTCCCTTTTCAATACATGAGCAGTATTTATTCATTCTGTACTCTTTATGAATATGGCATTTGTAGGATGTTCTCATAAGCCCAAAGCGAATTAGAGCCACATTCGAAAAAGTGTTCAGCCTAGACTAAACCATTGAATTCCAGTTCAAATTGAATTCCAGTTTAAACGCCCTGCGCCTATCCTTTTCAATTGAATCCTACAGTAACAAGCAGGCCTTGCTTTCCTTTTTCGATACATAACCACTATTTATTCATTGTGTACTCTTTGCCAGTATGCCATTTGTACCATGTGCTCATAAGCCCAAAAGAGATCAAATCGATATTTTGCAGGCCACAAACGAATTAAAAGAATATAGGCAAATTGTAGTTGCAAGGAACAAATAAGATGTGCCTGATTTTGCTGAATCTATCATTTCTGAATCCTATCTGGATCTTTAGGAAGATTGCTCCAATCCACGAAGCATATATTTCTAAACTGTCTAAGCCTGTTATTTCCATCTGCTTTCAATATCTTTAAAACAATAGATGCATTCTAACATTACTCCAGCTAACAAATAATAGAGTTATCAATTCGGAACCCATCTTATTTCCCTATAGCTCTGTTATATCTATCTGCTTTCACTAACTTGAATAGAATGGCTATATTACAGCACGTACTTATGACATAGTTAGAAGAAAACCATATCTCGATAAGATATTTTCAATATCCATTACACAGGCTTCCTGACAGGCCCTATTTTCAGTTTTAAACACAATTTCATCCTGAATCTCATCCAATACAAACAAACCTGGCAGCTTTTCAGCCAACATGAAGGACCAATTGCTCAAACTTTTTTATTATAACGGTTTTTCTTTATGATATACTTATGATAGGAAGATGTGGATGTGGATTATGAACACATCGGTAGTTTACATATTTTTGTCAGCTGAGACAATGCTGGCCACAGTAGCCACAATTCCCTCTGTAGAATAGTTTCTAGAACAGCTGGCGAAGCTAGATGCACAAGGGTACTACCTGTTGGGCAATGAGTTGGTTCCTCCTGATGCTTCTTCGAGTCTGGCAGGAACAAGAAAAAAATGTATTGCCCGTTGCACCGTTCTAGGAAAAAGTTGCCAAAAAAGGAAACCAAGGGGTCGTTGACACTTAATTGTTCTACGAAAAACTCTCCTTCTGTTCCAGCAGAGCTTCTATCAGGAAGCGGCGGCGTTCGTATCTTCTGAGAGGTGCTCAAACTACAGACTTTTTTTTTTCTTGATTTCTGTTAGGTGGCATCGGTTTGGGCGGGAATAAAACCACAAATAAAATTCTTTTAAATTCATGTATATTTTGTCACAAATGTGACGAAAATATAGTCACATATTTTTGTCACCAAAGTTAGACCTTTGCAACTACCACTTATAAAATTCTTAAAATTCATGTATATTATGTCACAAATGTGACGCAAATATAGTCACATATTTTTGTCACCAAAGTTAGACCATTGCATTAGGGGGGGAAAAATTACATCCTCTTGAAGTATATAGACCATTGCATCTTTGCAAAGTGGTTTTCTGTAGGGATAAAAAATACATTCTCTTGGATTATAGTTTCTACTAGTTCTAACTAGCATGCCATGTATGCCTTCTATAAACATTTACGTATTAGATAATTGTTTGGCCAGAGAAATTCCGGCCGATAAACTTCGAGACACCATTGCCAATTGAGGTGGCGCACAAGGCGAGTGCACTGCCTAGATTGACGGGCCGCCGAATAGACTTCGGACCAAATATTTTGAAGGCCAAAAATATCAAGCACAATTAATACTTAGATGAATTATGTAATGCAGCAATTCGCTCTAAGTATTTATTACGATACTAAAGTTGCCTCTAGTTACCAAACAGTAGTTGGTCCACGAAGAGAGATTGTCTAGCACAATAGGGATTAAAGTCTTGTATTTTAAATTACATTTGGCAATACTATTAGGATTGACATAAATTTCTACTACATAAATTTCTCTAGTGTTTTTTCCTAGGTCTTTGCTATAGAATTTAAAAAATAAGATAATTTTATTGATGCATGTTATTAGCTCATGCAACTCTGCTCAAAGTGATGCTATTGCTAACTTCTTTAATTTATGAAGATGGCCTCTTCATCGAGTGAAAACACAAGCACTGCATCATCAAGTGAGTCAAGTGCAGGGCCCTCAAGAAGAAATAGGATACGCCGTACTCGTCGAAAATAACGGTTAATTTAATTTTGTAATATTCTCATTTCTAGTATAACTACACTTTTTACAATTGCAATAGTGATTAAATGCAGAATGGACTCTTCTTCTTCGCATTCTAGTAGGGGTACACGATCAGATAATGCAAGGATCGACCCATCCAAAGTTTATATCAATCTAAATGGCCTTGTTGGTGCCTGAAGTGTCGTGGTGCGAGAAAACTAGAGTACAACATCAGAGAAGATCATAAAATAAGATTTGGATGGTGTGCAGATGCACCTCCTCCTGATTATTCTGAAAGACGGATGCGTCGAAAGGCTGATGAGGTATGTCTATAAAGTTTTTCTCTACACCCACACTAGTACTTGTACACCCAGTTGCCCATGAAGAAGCGCAGACTGATAGCTTCCATTTGCACGGGTGCACATCGCCTCCGCATTGAGACAGGACGTTGGGCTCGGGAAGCACGAGAGCAAAGGCTTTGCCAGTGTTGCCACCAGGGCGCCATTAAGGATGAATGTCATGCCCTCTAGATCTGCCCAGCATTTGCCCATATCCGAGAGCGGTATGTTCGGTTACTAGTGCCTGGCCAACCGTTGCATGAGTTATTGAATACGGCGTCAGTGGATTTGTTGGGGTCATACTTCCAGGAGGTTATGGATGCACGGACTCAGTTGTGTCCTCCGGGATGGTATTGAACTGTCCTATACAATTATACAGCGTGCCAGCATACTTATTACTGCTAAGGGTTTTCCCTCGAAAACCCTTCGGGGCGGGGGTTTTTTAATCCTGTCAGTAATACGCTTGCTGCTCTCTTTTTATTTGGGTCCCATAGGCCAATCGGTCTACGTGGACGCTAAAAAACCTATTCTATTCTATATTTGATTTTTTGCAACATTAGACTTTGGACAATCTTGCAGTACATGAGGGGGTTGCAACATAACTCACCAGCTGCACCTATTAGGGAGGCCAATAAAAAAAGCCGTGTGAAAAAATCTTTGTGACTTTAAAAAATTAGATTACGATTAATTTGTAAGTCTTATTCTTATTTTCTATTTATGTAGCCAGCTACTATTTATTGTGTACTACTGTAATTTGATTAACTTTGCAAAACAACTACTATTTAGCATGTATGTACTTTGTAATTGCATAGTGTTTTGTATGATGATTCTTCCCTTAGACAATTGTATATGTATATGACCAAATATTGCACTAATGTGGAAATAATTGCAGTTTAATGGAGAGTCTACATGAAGCTCTGAACCAACTTCTGCAACAGGAAGTGAGGTCCCAGAGACCGATTTAATTGAAGCTATTGATAACTATTATCCTGTTATAGATGGAGAGAATCGTGATGCCAATCAAGAGACCAATATTGAAGGTGATAAAGAAGATGCAAGTATTCTCAAAGACGAGGCAGGCAAACCTCTATATCCTGGGGCTAGGATGTCACGCCTTGCAACATGCTTGCTAATTCTGAATCTTCAACACAAATTTGCATGGAGTAACAACAGTATATTGGAGCTACTTAGGTATGTTGTTTGTTTGAATGGGTAAATTATTTTCTTATGAAACCATTTACCACTTGTAGATGATGACATCAACTGCTTCTTCTGTTTTGGGTAGCTTGCTCAGTAAAATACTACTTGCTGGTCATTGTCTTCCCAAATCAAGAAGAGAAGCAAGGGAAATCTTGCGTGCATTAGGGTTGGAATATCATTGCATTCATGCTTGCCCAAAAGATTGTGTGTTGTACCGGAATGCATATGCTACATTACATAAGTGCCCGAAATGCAACGAGCCACGCTATAAGATGGATATGAAGAAGAAAACTATTCATAGAAAAGTTTTGCGACATCTACCCATTATTCCCCGTTTGCAATACATGTTCCGTTCTCCATCTTTGTCAGCATTAATGGATTTTCATGTGATACATCGAAGTTATGATGGAGTTTTAAGAATCCCAGCGGATGGAGAAGCTATGAAGCATATGGAAGATAAGTGGCAGGTATTTAAGGATGGACCACGCAATTTACGTCTTGCTATTGGAATGGATGGGATTTGTCCATTTGGAACATTGTCATCAAAATACAGCGTGTGGCCTATAGTTGTGATCAACTACAACATTCCACCATGGATGGCAACTAAAGCTGGACATTTGATGTTGGCACTTGTTGTTCCAGGTTTGTGCATTATTAAATTTCAATATCTCATTTTCAAAAACCTTTTATAATATATATTATTACCAGGGAAGCATCGAGTAAAGAACATGGATGTGTACATGGAGCCACTCATAGAAGAGTTAGAGATCTTATGGAAAGGCATCCAAATGTATGACATTGTAAGGACGTCAGATCAGTTCACTTTACATGCGATATGTTGCTTCACGACACACGATTATCCTAGTTTTGGTGTTGCTTCTAGTATGTATATGCTAAAATGACATGCAAAATTTCTAACCCATTATCTAATTATAGGCTTGCAAACAAGTGGAATGAATGGTTGCCCATCATGTGGAACTTCTGTGAGTTGCTACCGCTCCAAACACCTTAACAAGCAAATATATCGTGGACACAAAAAGTACCTACCATCTAGCCATCCTATGCTAGGAGCAAATTCTATTGAGCAACCAATACGTATGACACCTAAGGATTGGTTAGAAATATGGAATATGGCTCGTGAATCACAAGGTGCATTGAATGATGATGAGGTCATACCACCACCAGGCATGAATCGTTTATCAATTTTTTACCGTCTTGAGTATTGAAAAGAATTAAAACTTGTGCATCTACTAGATCCCATGCATATCTTCAAGAATGTTGGGCAATCACTCTTGAAGCATTTGACAGGGGATTGGGAGAAGTTAAGTGCCAGAAGGGATTTACAGGATTGTAATATAATGTGTACTTTGTGGCCTATTGAAGAGGAGGGCAAAGCCATTAGGTTGCCCCAGGCACCTTGGGTTCTAAGCAAATCCGAGAAGTTACAAGTAACCAATGTTCTATCCAAAATGCACACCCCCACTGGCTATAGCGCTTCACTCCGTTAAGCCTTCACAAAAGATGGTGACCTAAGCGGGTTGAAGTCCCATGATTGGCATAAATTCATACAGGTATTGATTTTGTATTAAATATCTTATGGCATATTTTTTAATTATGTGTTTTTGTTGCATTCTAGCACATTCTTCCATGTGCAATTGAGAATTGTCTTACAAGTAACATTCGTGCTATTATATATCGACTTGGAAAGTTTGCAAGGTATGACACAAAACACTTTTTAGTGGTATATTTTCAATTATGTTGTTAACAAATAGCAAGTTTGTATGTAGATGGGTCTCAATGAAAGAGATTAGCTTAGACGATATTTCAACAATGGAGGTTGAGATAGCTGAACTACTGTGCATGATGGAGCGAGAGCTCCCTACAAGTTTCTTTGACCTTCAAGTACACTTATTGATTCATCTACCAGAAGAGATTCGACTTGTTGGACCAGCTCCAAGTCGGTGGATGTTCTTTTTAGAACGGTACATGAAAGTTTTGAAAGGTTACGTTCGACAAATAGCTAGGCCTGAGGGGTCTATGGCTGAGGGTCATTTGCTTCATGAAACATTGTTCTTTCTAAATGAAGCCACACTTTCAATACACAAAGATGCCCCAAAGGTTTGGAATGACGAGGAGGATAAGGAAGTAGGAGAAGAGATCTTACAAGGTCATGGAGTGCTTCGCAAATTGAATGAGGAAATGTTTGAAGAAATAACTAAGTTTGTAATACGTAATATTGAAAGTCTTGAAATATAGAGGAAGAGATATAAACATGTTAAATTAAAGAAGAAAGAGAGGCAGCCAGAAGAGATTTTGCACATAATAGTACACATCATGGCCGAAAAGGTATTCTATATCCAGAGTCTTTGGAAGAATTCCCTGAGGATATGACTCTTGATTGGTTGCTTGAAGCAATGGAAGATGCACGAGATAAAGGAGAGGATGTTCCAAAGGATGACTTCAACATTGCACTTGGATGTGTTAAAAAGGTACAGTTTTCTATTTATTGTCAATGTGTGTTACATACATATGATTCATTTCTCGTATCCTTCTAAAATGCAGGCTCGTTTTCACAATTCAATGTGGGCTTATGGAAACTATCTTCGGACTATAGAGGTCGACAAAGGTCGCTTGACATATGACTGTGGAATTGCTTCTCAATTTGAACTAAAAAGTCAAGCCAGTCAAGGTTGAAAGTGAGTCTCATGCATTTCTAGAATGTCCATCTTATGATCACATTAGGCAGAATTTTGATATCTCGTGCAATAACTTGCAAGA
This sequence comes from Isoetes taiwanensis, assembly GCA_021234155.1. Taxonomy (NCBI): domain Eukaryota; kingdom Viridiplantae; phylum Streptophyta; class Lycopodiopsida; order Isoetales; family Isoetaceae; genus Isoetes; species Isoetes taiwanensis. The sequence goes on along the minus strand of JAJEKV010000029.1, from coordinate 8,536,188 downwards.
ACTACTATGTATTGATCCATAGGCCTTGTTGGGTCTCAAATGGCGTGATTAATAAAGTAAAGTAAGTAAAGTAAGTACCGGTGACCTTAATTATGTTGGGCAAATTACTGATATTATTGATGTTGACTTCCGTTCATTTCATGTAACCATCTTGAGGACAAAATGGCTCAAAGTTGTTTATAGAGGCAGAAATCAGACCATGAGATCACATCCTTCAGGTTTCTACCAAATTGATTCAACGCAGGTTCTTGGAGAGATGAATGAACCGTTTGTTTATCCTAAACAAGTTGAACAGGTTTTCTTTTTTGAAAACCCTGTTAACCCAACATGGAGGATTGTAATCCATGTTGTACCGAGGCGTAGACGTCTGATTGATACTACTACATTAGAGCCTAGCAATGATGATCAATAAGATAATTGATGATATCTTGACTTCTTGAATAATTTCTTATCAGCTTGTCACTTTAAAGTTACTTTATTGGCACTTATTTGTCATCCTATTGTCACTTCAGAATCTATTTATTGTTATTTTATTGTCGTTGTATTGACACTTTGATGCCAACTTATTGTCAATTTATATTCACTTTTTTGTCACCTTACTCTCTCCCTTTTGTCACATTTGAGGCATTCTATTGGCACACTATTGACACATTTGTGCCATTTTTTCTCCAACATCTTTGTCAAAGTTATGACATTTTATTGTCACACTATGGTCCAATTTATATAATTTCTTTGTCACTGCTTTTGTCATTCTAAAGTCAGTTTATTGATACATGTTTGGCACATGGTTTTGTCAAAACTTTGTCAATCTATTGTCATAGTTGTGTCATCTGTTGCGACATTATAGTCAGACTTATAGCATTTGTTTGTCATTACTCTTGTCAGTATTAAGTCAATTTATTGTCAATTTTTTGACACATGGTTTTGTCAAAACCATATTATTCGATTGTCACATTATAGTCACATTTACACCATCCGTTTGTCACTTTCTTTGTCACTGTTGCATCACTCTATTGTCACATTTATTCTTATTTGGATTTCACTATTTTTGTCATTTTTATTGTCACTTTTACATCAGTTTTTGGACATAATATTTTAGTGACAATAAATCACTGTTCTCTTGTAGTGAAAGAGGTTGTGATGTGCGTCAAAGTCTCAATCTCAAGCTTTCTTATCCAGTCTATGGCGCAGTCAAAGGGAATCCCATTGTCTCTCTCTCTCTCTTCCCCTTTTTTTGGAGGATGTCAAACATTATTAAAAGTCCAAGCTAAAAGACAGATACAACTGCAGGCGAGATTAAAATCTCAGAGGAAAATCGCGACCCAATGAGTAGGATCACCAGCCTATGCATATGACAACACACTCAAATAAATCTCAATGATCAATGTCGCTTGACAGGAGTAAGGAAGAACAATGGTAGGCCTTAGCAATTCTATCTTGAACATTTTGGAAGCCGTAGGAATATCCAATCCCGTAAAAACACATAATCTTCTATGCTTCCAGATAGACCACAACAACCACCTTGACACTAAATGAAAGCCTTGGCTTCGCACTTGCTGACTTGTCAATGTCACATGAAAAAGAGAAAGCGGTCAAGACCAAACCAGCTGGAGGCGGTTACAGAAAAAGAAAGAATGCTCAATATTCTCCTTTGCTTGCAAAGTGGGCAGAATGCTGACACTCGAGAATCAAATCTGTGGACAAACACATTGATACGAGGACATCTCTATGTTGATCAAAGTGCAGATGCACATGTCGAAAAATTTGAAGCTATTTCCTAGTTAAATGAACACCACGAACCCCATATCAAGCTTTATATCTTTTCAACCATCCTTCATGGTATGCCACATGAATGGCTCATGGCAAACATTAATAATTGGACACAAATAAAAGACGCCTTTTTGGAACATTATGGCTCTACGGCAAATTACCAATAAATTGAAACCTTAATTTTTATTTTTTATTATTATTATTTTTAGCACACCAGCCCTACCGGGCCTACAGCCTTCCCTGAAATTCTAGCCTACCCACGTGTAATTTCCAGATCAGCAAAAAAATGATGTGGACTTAGCCTTCTCCGTTCGATCTCGAATCTTCCATATCCACGGCTGCAGAAATTAGAAAATGGCAGGAAAATAGGCAACGGAGGCCAATAACGAATACGCTAGTGCTCCCTACAGATCGCTCCCTTTGCTTCCTTTTCCTTGACACATATATTGCGAGTCCTGAAGCTTTGAAGAAATCCGGCAGTCAGGTACTTGTTCTCATTTTACGTAAAGCTATTTTATTCTAATTTAGTGGTATTGGGTTCTAAACCTGACGAGGATGGGCCGCTTTCCAATCTGGCAGACATATCTAGTATGTAAAAGGGCCGATTTGTGAGAGATCTTTGAACCTGCTACAATTTCCAACTAGGTAAGCATGCTACCGTTCCAGCTAGATAAGCATTCCCCGGCTTAGCTTCTCAAAGTCCTTGGGTTTTTTGCTGCGGTAATAGAATTCTAGACAATCACCCGTTGTGTTGTGCTCTAAAAATGATGCTATCTTTTAAAAGTTCTTGAAGATTTATGTTCTTCCTTTCCTTTTCAAATACAACAGGTTGTTGTGCATTTGTTGTTACAAAGCGTTGGGAGATCCCTTCCTTCAGATCAAGAACAATAGTTGGCATCCTTAGTGAAACTCTCAACTTGGGTACTGGTAAGTCAATCACTCTCTTCGAGGCAGAGCTTTCCTTGTCTATCATTGTCTTTCACGTGTACCGAATGCATAACCTTACTGCTAAGAATCCCAACTGAGGGCCGCTTCAAATTGCCATGATTTTTCCTAAGAATCTGCAGTGTAGCACATTCTGCTCTAAGAAGTACATGACTAATCAGAGAACAGAGAATGTGATGTGAGATGTAGCAACTTTACCTGATTCACAGTAGCTTAACACATTGATGTGAAGATGCAAAGGCAGCTTGTAAAGGCATTGCATCCGCATCAAACAAACAATGTTCTGAATCCTTCCCTGAAATTCTTACATTTTCCTTTTTGAGAGTTCACATTGTCACATTTGGACATCATCTGCAATTGTCACATCCACAAATTTTCACATGTGGACATCATCTGCAGATTATAAGAAAGTGATGGGTAATCCAAATGATATAAGGATGGATTATTCTGAATTTTGGTTCTCATTCAAAGAAGAATGCCATTGCTATCCAACCCTACATGTCCATATGTACAGAATTGTGCATTGCCATCATAAAAATAAAAAAAATTGATAATGAGCATCTAGCATTAGAGATGTCACCTTCCCTCTCTCAATACGTCCAGTGGCAAGTGTACCATGACCAGTGATTGAAAACACATCTTCAACTGTCAAGAGAAAGGGAAAATCCACCTGCCGAGGTGGAATTGAAATATTGTTGTCCATTGCATCCATCAACTCATAGATTTTGTCAACTGTTTTCTTTTCACAATCGTATCCACATGATGCACCCACTCTGACTAGCAGATCAAAAGCCTTGGCATTTTGCTTCATTGCTGAAGACAGTCAAAGAAGTGAATAAATATAACCTTCCAGTCTCTTGAAGGTCTAGGTATGGGCAGAGTCTTCGCCAGATTATAGCTAGTGTAGATGTATCCTATCATTGCCGAATCTGAGGAGTTGCATCATACAAAGGGTAACAAGTTGCAAAACAGGTTCAATCTCGAGCCAACGAAAAGCTTTGCATACAATTTATATGATACGTCTGCAGGCATTGAACAGATATTGCATAAAAATATGAGCAATATATGGGAAATCTTATAACATTACTTTCAGATGTTGGTACGTCCAAGAATGTTGCCACCTGCCTGCTTAGCTCTAATTGGTTTGGCGCGCATATTCTCATTGTGCACAGCAACACTAGCCTCAGAACAGTAAATATCTCCTCTTCTTCCTTTCCTTTACATTTCCTTATCCTGAAACCTCGTCAACAAACTCTTGTTTGCTGGACAACCCTCTTCCTTAAATCCAACTTTTTTAGTGTAACAATACTCTGTCAGGGAAATTATGCATGTTAGATAAAAGATTAAATGGCAGAGATATTTTGAAGCTTTTGGATTTACCTGGTGCCATGTATCCATATGTGCCAACAATAGCAGATACAGATAACCCATTTTTGTCAATCAATCTTGCTATTCCGAAGTTTGATGCAAGGCTCCATGTTAGAGTGTAACAGAATTTTGCCCAGATGGTGACTAGACAAACAATTAAAAGATAAAGTAGAATCGCTCCAAGAGTTATCCCAGCATGCCCTTTTTTAGTCCCTTTTTGCTTGATACAGTTTTTGACGTATTTGCAGTGCGAGGTGTATTTGAAGTGCACAATTTCTGGTTGCCAGGAACCTTTTTCATGACTGCGGAACATCTCCTAATAGATTGTTATATAAGACATCTACATGTATCAGCTTTGTCATGTTAGACAAGATCCTGAAATGTGACCTTCTAATTTGTTATGTGACAAGTCCATTTGTTATGTTATCCCCCATCCTCACCTCTGCAAGAGATTTGCAAAGCAAAAATAAAACTTGGGATTTCGTCTTCCAGTCTATTCCCTTCAAGGTTTAGAGTTTCTAATATTTTGAAAAGATTTTTTGCAAGAAGGTTATTGCTCAAATCTAGATGGAACATTTTTGTACAGGTGGCAAGCTCTGGTGGAATAGAACCATTTACCGTGTTAAATGAGATTTCCAATTTTGAAAGATGGCATACATTACTGCGAATATCTCCAGCCTTTTTACTACCAAAGTCTTTCCTTTATATTCTAATTTAGATTGTATTCATAATTCCACCATGAATCCTAAAAATACTGGTTTTCAGATCAAGCATCTTATAGGGGAAAAATACAGAAATCCAGATGTAGATTTGGTCATATTTTTTACGTTGTCACAGAGGGGCCTGATGATAGATGCTTGATAAACGTGCATTATTTGGATGAACTTAAGGTTTTCACGCCGATCCAAATGCTGGGGTCTGCTAAGCCTGGAGTGTACATGAGATGTTTGAGCAAGGAGGCAAGTCCGAGAAAATAGGACCTATAAATTTGTTCTTGCAGGTGTTGGCTTGACATTTTGCTTTATTGTTGAAGATAGTTGTTTCCTTTTCAAGATCGTATCCACCATGATGCACCCACTCTGACTAGCAGATCAAAAGCCTTGGCATTTTGCTTCATTGCTGAAGACAGTCAAAGAAATGAATAAATATATAATGTAACATCAGAATGTGCATCATATATTCATTACTACATTTTTCTTTTTGAGAGTTCACACTTTACATGTGCTGCAATTGTCACATTCACAAATTTTCACATTTGGACATCATCTGCAGATTATAAGAAAGTGATGGGTAATTCAAATGATATAAGGATGGATTATTCTGAATTTTGGTTCTCATTCAAAGAAGAATGCCATTGCTATCCAACCCTACATGTCCATATGTACAGAATTGTGCATTGCCCTCATAAAAATAAAAATAAATTGATAATGAGCATCATCTAGCATTAGAGATCTAGCATTAATGACCAGTGATTGAAAACACATCTTCAACTGTCAAGAGAAAGGGAAAATCCACCTGCCAAGGTGGAATTGAAATATTGTTGTCCATTGCATCCATCAACTCATAGATTTTATCAACCCACTTATTCTCACTCCTCTTAATGTTATGGTTTTCTATAAGTGCTTGAAGTGCAAGCAAAGTGCGAGACATTACAACTCAAGAGCAAAGAAGAAAAGTTTAAATCACAACTCAAGAGCAATCATGCAAACAAATATCCAATATACTTGCATGAAACAATTGGTTCAAGTATGAGCATCGACAGGCAGCAATTGGGTTCTTAAAAACTCTAGGTATAGACAACCAGTAAATAATTACAACTCGTTACCCAAATCCGTCATATCCAGCAAGAGGAAAATTGTCTCATTACATTACAAGGCATATTCGCCCATGTGGGTCAACCACATCCAAAGAAGGAATGAGCTCTTTTCATATGAGAAGCCCACGCACATGGCTGATCAATTTTTATTTGCCTGTCCCATCCCACGATTCAATGCTTAAACAAAGTGGAATAAAAGCTGGTAGAAATGTGTTGCCAGGTGATCTTCATGCATGCCATTATAGAATTCACACTTTTAATGCCATATTCTATGTTATCTTGCAAGAGAAATTTCAAACAGTGTAAGCAACACAAAATTGAAGCCTGCAGCAAATCCCCTTCACTCGCTCTCATGATTCTCTTCTTCTTGCATGGCCCATCTAGCATCCATGTCAAATCGAACATATCGAACATTTAGCATACATATTGACCACTGCATTATTGACTACTATGCCTAACTGATGCCTCTTTAACAACTCAGCATGGATTTGTTTGCCTTTTATCAAATTCATTGCAGCTGCACACGCTTGCAGTATTGGAGACTTAAACAAAGATGCCAACGCCATTCTTTAGCAATGCTCTGACAATATGTTGCCCTTCTCCTTCAAAGTCAATCCTTAATCCACGAAAAACATGCAGATTCTAAAACGTAAGTACAATAGGTGACATATCGGAACAAAGCAAAATTATTATCTACACATCCTGGTCAAATGCTCAGAGGCAAAATCACACCATGTTAGTGTTGTTTGGAAGGAACACCTAATATAATGCTATGAGAGAGACCATAAATCACAAAAGTTTTGACAATTAATTGAACATCTCCTGCTACACCATTGAAAGTTTATAATAGAGCAGCTTTAACATTTTCACTTGCAGCTAATTAGATCTGCCAAATTGTTAAGTATTGTTATGCATAAGAATGGCAGAATATACAGGCATAATGTACATGATAAATTCTTTAAGCAGGCTACAATGTTCTTCATTTAAGCAGGACCATTTAAGGCAAAAAGGTAGCGATTTTCCATTAAATGCCAAGCTCATTGAAAAATTAGAAATAATTACAGAAATGAACACGGAGATACCAACATTTATTGGATGCTAATATTACCAACAACAATAAAAACCTAACAAATTTCGTCATGTCAAATTCTTTGCAGGCAATTCAGATTGTAGTTTGCCAAATGTGCATGAATTCTTTCACATGCTAAATTCATATGGTATATCAATCGACATAACAAAGCAAAACGTGGACTTCATATCTTGAGGTGTGTACTATATATTTCTATTTTAATTAGTAGTTGATGGAGATAGACCTATAATAAGGGGTAGATAATGCAGGGAACATACCTACAAAATAAACATGAGTGATCGTTTAAGACGAAGACGCCAAGAAGCTAGGGAACGAACATCCAGATTTAGGAAAATGATCTTGAAACCATCTGCTGGATCTTGGTTGGAAATACATCATTATTACAACCAATGGATTGAGCTTACAAATCAAACTGTAAAAAACCAAAGTGTTTGTGCAGTTTGTGGCCGTTGCGAGTTCTATGACGAACAAAGGAGTTGGTCATTTTCCAACAAGTGGGATGGTGAAGAGATACCACCCTATAGTTTAACAAATCCATTTCTGTACCAATTCATTAGCACCGAATCATCAAACAACCCCTTAATATGTCGCAAATGTTACACTAAACAAAGTTTAAAATGAAACGCACTTATTTGCTGCAAACGCACTTCAAAAGGAATCTTTGAAAGATTCCCTAAAATTCCCTTAAAAAATGCCCTTTTCTTGGTATATTTGTGACAAGTGTGACAATTTGAATATTTTAGGCACCATTTTTGGAGGGGAATTTGAACTCAGCTTTCATTCAAAATTGTTTGGTACCATTTTTTTGCCTCCTAGTTTGGTTTGAGAAATAGTAATATTTTTAAGGACAAAACAAAATAGACATTGAAAAAAAACAACAAGCGCTAAGAGTGCCCAAAAACGTATTTAGTTCAAAGTTTATGAATTCACTACAAAATTATGAACAAAATTGCAAAAAATGCAACATATTTTGATATTGCCTCAATGAAGCAAATATTGTCACCTTAAAGTATGCCTCACACGCGAGTTGAAGTTGAAGATGCTTGCTTTGCTTTATACACTTGCTCTTATTTGCTCCTCCAAATTGCTATAGACTTACGATATCTGCGATGGCGGCGTGATGTATCCAATCTGGACTTTTTAAACTTTGTAATTTATTTGTTCTTTGTAGTCCTTAGTTTCTTCCAAATAAATTTCAAGATGGTATAAATTTATACCTCAATAGATAGTAATATGTGGACATAGTATGCTAGAGAGAGTTTGCACGTATAAATTTATACCGCAAGAGAGACTTGAGCGGTATAGATTTATACAACAAAAAGAACTTCGAAATGTATAAATTTATACAGAAGGAGGACTCGAAAGGTATAAATTTATACCAAGAAGGACCCAAGCGATATAAATTTATACCGCAAGAGGACCCAAGCGGTATAAATTTATACCGCAAGAGTTTTCTCGGTATAAATTTATACCAAAGATATATATATATATGTATATTATATAAATATATAATATATATAACATATATATTTACATATATATATATCCGAAAAAAAAAGAAGTCTTGCGGTATAAATCTATACCGAGAGACTTCCTGCGGTATAAATTTATACCGTTTTTTTTTTTATATATACAAATATGTGAACGTATATATATTAAATATATATATTAAGATGTATCACTAATATATATAAACGTATATCACATGCTGGGGCATCGTGGACATTTTATATATAGATGTCGATCTTGGCCGTTGGTTTGGCTTGGGTGGCATTGATGTTGGATCCTAGCCACACATGTGATTTGATGTGACATTCATTCATAAAATGGTGGGGTTTCAACTTTGAATCTTGGCCGTTTAGTATTGAGGAGGCGATCTTGGCCATTCACATGTGCGCATGGGGTCATGGATGGGTCATATTGCACATCTCAGAACCGTCGGATTAGGGATGGGAGCTGAAATCTTGACCATTGAGGAAAAGCCAAAGCCAGCATTAAATGTTGCTTGATGAGGTGACCGTGCATTTCAAATCAGCTAAATGAGGTGGCAGCGTGCATTTAAATGGCTAGCCATATTTTGAAACGTGGCAAAAAAAATGTCATGCCAACTATTCGGATTTTTGTTTTTTGGGGTTTAGCATTCGTTTTCTTCGAATGCATGCGCAGCTTGAGGCTTTTTCTTCCTGTTCCTGGGCCAACTGCCAGATCAGAGGTTGTTCGTCAAGATCTCAACACCATTTTTAACGCTATTGGAGGTGTATGATCCCCATTTTGGCATATACCCAAATCTTTGCTAACTAAATTCAATCCATGGAGCCAGATAGAGCTAGATTCTTCGGAATTTCAGTTTTTCCAACCTGCTTCTTTTGTATAGACCTGGACTTGGCTTTAAATTTTTCACATATTTAGAGCAATTCTCAATTTCATCAAGAACAGGTTATAGATTATAGGAAATTCAGGTTTCTAACTTTTGTTATTTGATTTGTTTCATAACAGGTCTAATTTGAACTGGCTGACTTCGATCTCGCCATTCACGCAGATTTTTAGGTGCATCTTCCCCTGTTATTGAGCCGGCCACTCTTTGCAGAGTTTAAATTCGCCCAAAGTGTACCGGTCTGTTGGACTGCAAATAGAAGGTAAATTTGCTGGAGTACAAATTTGCTGGATACGCCGCCCTTCCGTGAGCAAAGCTAGAGTGATGAAGGAAACTAGAACCGTCCGAACCTGGCGTTCTCTGCCTAAAGCACCACATTTATTGGCATTGTTGGACGTGACCACTTACTTTGACGTGCCAATATTTTGGCTTAAAAAATAAAAAGTAGAAATAGAATGCGTGGCACAGAGTTCAGGATTTGACTTCGTTAGGTAGTCCGGTGAAGTAGCTCAGCTCGGCTTGGCGTCTGGGCATTGTTTGTTGAAAATGTGCGGCTGTGAGAAAAATGTCTTTGATCTCCATTAATTTAGGTGATTTTGTGCTGGATATGGGAGGTCAAAAGTTTTCTGATGGAATTTTGGTGGTCAGTGCAGGGAGCTGTCAAGGAGGGATAGATCCTCCTTGCAACAAGGTGATTGCTCGGACCAGAGAATGTGCAGGCAGCGATTTTAATTTAGGGCATAAATTGAGCTTTTTGGGAGATTTCAAGGGAGATTTTGAGCGAGTTTTCTCTTTGCAACCGCTTTGGGGTGTTTAATATTGTGAAGATGAAGTAGAGTTGAGGCTAAAATTATTCCATAACGTAAAGCAGCTACTTGGGGAGGTTTGTCTGGAGAGGTTTTACCACTGTACCCCGAATGCTTTAGCGGCCACAAATTTTGGTCTTGCTGAGGCGATGCTTATATGACAATGATGACGAGGTACATGCATTAAGCTTTTTCTTTAACAACTTTTTAGGCTGGCACAGTATGAACAGTGCGTATGGCAGGTCCGTGATCGTGCCACGTTATATTTACATGCGCTTGGTGAAGAAGATGGGGAGGTCCGGGATAAGTATAGGATGTCTCATCGCAATCTGCTTTGTATTACCTGCTGAATTAGCATGTTCTGTATATGGCGCCATGTCTCAGATAAAGATACATATGAGAGAGTTGGGGAAGCATAGCTTGAAGAATAATGTGTTGACTGCAAATACGGTCAATGTTGCAGCAAAGACATGGAGGTTTTGGGGCCAGTTGTGGTTGTTAATTGGGGACATATTCGTAAAAAGAACATAATTAGAATGTCAAGATGCTCACAGTAATCATGCCAGATGTGAAGTTTTGAAGATACCACAGGAGATAGTCAAGGAGGTAAGGCGTTTGAAAAAAAAATGGCACATAAACGTTCATGTAACTTATGCAGCTTAAGTGATCGTAGCTGCGAAACTGACAGGGCAAGTAGTGGGCATAGTGCAAGTAGTAGCAACAGCATGTATTATGGCACCGAAGGCCAAAAGCATAACCGCAAGTATAACAAGAAATTGGCAGTAAAAAATAATGAGGTTGCACCTGAGGTTCATGTGGCTGAGGAATCAACAATTTGCCAGCTAGCAAGAAGGCAGCCAAAGATGTCATTCAAACAGGTGCAGATGGAACACATGTCTCCAGTGTGGTGGATTCATATGAAAGACTTTTGGGAACAATAAAGGAGTTTGCATCATTTGGAAAATTGTTTAAGGTAAATATAGCATCTTTGGTTATCTGGTTTTTATTTTGTGTTCTAATGAAATTTCATATGCAGTCTTCAGCATCAGTAGAGCTAACAGAGGCAGAAACTGAGTATTCAGTTAATGTTGTTAAACATATGTATCCTGGATACATTGTGTTCCAGTTCAATTGTACTAACACAATATCTGAACAAATCTTGGAGAAGGTGCTCCCATCTTTTTTATTGCCATAATCTCCTGTTACATTTATAAAACGATCTTTAACGGATCCTCTATTTCCAGGTTTCTGTGGTTGATAATTATATGAGACAATGTAATTATATGAGACAATGTTGCATGATTATGCATGTGGTTTCAGTATGCAGCATGAATTCTTAGTTGCAGGCATATGAATGTTTTTTAGAATTGACAGATGCGTTGGCAACAAACATAATATGGTAATGCATTTTGTAAGATCAATCTGATTATGGGGTCAATTATATGCATTTGTCTACCCAAGTGTCGCATGGCACCAAGGCTATATCCACGCATTATATATGGGATTATCAAGACAATTGCAGCTTCCAGAGTGCATCTTTTGTTCTTTTTATTTGGATGCTGATGTCTCTGATCTTTATTTAATCAATCATCTTAGGGGATTTAGAGGAATTTTGGGGGACTAAAGGGAATTAAAGGACTTGAACGTGCACCTTATGCAATCAAAACTTATTGTTATGGAATAAAACTTATTGTTATGGAATTATGATGAAGCTTTGATCAATTCATAAATATTTGTTAAATTGCCTCACGTTGAAGATATGAGAAAGGCTATAGTGCTGGCTGCTGGCAACCAAAATTGATTATTCATAAATTAGATTCTGAAAAGCTAGTTTGCTATCATTCACAATAACCCTCTCTTCCTTAGGTTACATTCGTCCTAAGGGACTTGGATTTTTACTTCTAATGATTGTGTTCAAAAATAGATCTGAAAACAACATGTGACTAGAAGTGCTTCATGCCTTTATGGGTTGCCCAACTCGCTCGCTTGCATGTTGAATTTTGTAAATTACAATAGAAACACATGTCATATATGGACATGCAAATAACTGATGAACACAAAAACTCTGAGTTCACTTTGTAAAAATAATATCTTGAATGGAAAAAAATGCAGAAAAAAGTTATCAAGTTGTTGAGGAAGTATAAACTTCTGAAAGTCGTAATCTTGCTATTGTAAAGAACTTTTGATTGGACTAGAGCATTCATTTGATTTTTAGTTTTTAATTGCGTTCTTTGCAACTCATCCTCGATGTCTTGTGTGTATATTATCGTTGATACCCAATGACATCGCGAGAATCAAGTGGTTTTGGAATTGAAAGCTTTAAAGATGGGAATTTTGAATTTCTCATGTGACATCGTAGTTACTATCCTCAAAAGCGACTAACCTATTTTAAAAGTCAAATATCGTAAACACACTAGATTACTATGTCATTGAATATCTTCTCAAAGGCAATGAGAGATATGATTAAAACAAAAAAATTGTCATAACTATTATGTAAGAAGAAAGCATCAATACCCATTGCTCCTTCTCGCATCGTAGGACTGAGATAACCCCATAGGTTCATGACCTTAGGGCTTACAGGCAATCTACGGGGTTCTATGAAAACTTTAGGAATATCCGTAAGACTTTGGGGTATATTAATGTTGACGAGTTCAAAAAAACTCGTATATTAGAGAATCTAGGACAGTGTATAGGATCTTGGGGAATCTATGCAAATCTTGAGTGGATCTTCGCAAATCTAGAGGAATTCAAGGGAATATTCATAAAATGTTTGAGAATCTAAAGGAATCTGGATGGAATCTAGAGGAATCTTCGTAGAATCTAAGGGAATCCAGGACAATTTACATAAAATCTAAAGGAATCTTGATGGAATCTTGGAGAATCTGAAACAAGCTTTATAGAATCTACATGGAATCTTAGAGAATCCATGGGTATCTTGGAATAATCTTTGTGAATCTAAAGGTAATAAGGGAATCTTTATAAAATCTTTGAGCATATAGGGGAATCTTTATGGAATCTTAAAGAATCTTGGAGAATCTTCATAGAATCTAATGGAAACTAGGAGAGCCTAGATAATATCTTGAGGAATCTAGAGGAATCTCGGGATAATCTTTGAAAATCTATGAAATCTTTGTAGAATCTTGAGGATCTAAGAGAATCCTTATAGAATCTTGGAAAATCCAAGAGAAACTACATGAAATCTTGGAAAATCTAGAGGAATTTTGGGGTAGTCTTTGAAAACCTAAGGGAATCTCAAGAGAATCTTAGAGAATCTAGGAGAATCTACATAGAATGTTGCAAAATCTTCAGACATCTAGGGGAATCTTTTCCACATTGGCGTGTTTTGCAGGGTCGACTTCATGCAGTCCTTCATAGTACAACCACTTGTATAAATATATCCTTATATATATACAATTATATTGAGTGTCACAAATGTTGGCAGTGCCACAAATAGTGTAGAGATTGATGCCACAAAATGTTGGTAGAGATTGATCTCGGCTGTCCACTTTTGAGATGGACGGTCGAGACGGTGCCACCTCGTAACTCCCCAAGCACCCCTCTTGTTGGTGTACCAAAATATTGGTACAGATTGATCTCGGCCGTCCATCTCTGAGATGGACGGTGCAGACGGTGACACCTCGAATCACCCCAAGCAGCCCCCTTATTTGGGGCTTTTAATCCGGGCCCTTGAAATTGGGGCATTTCATCTAAACCGTCGATCCCAAATATTTGGGGCTTTTAATCTTGGCCCTTAGAATTTGGGGCATTTTATCTCGAGCGTCCATTTACGCTTGGTGTATTGTTTTGTGTGGATGTGTGTAGATATTTTGATCCTGGCCGTCCATCTCGTATCTGGACGGCCCACAACGAAAGCCCCAATTCGATTTCTCCATCGAATTCGATGATGGCGCCCCTGTGGCTTGGAGCAGCAATGGTGACGGAGGAAACGGTTGACACAGATCTTCTAACTATTTTGCTTCATCCTTTTTCTAACCATTTCTGAGCCCAGAAGAGTGGCGTCGGATTCAAGCTTTTCTTAAACAACGGCACAGCAGTAAGACCTCCTGGCCCTGGATTCGACCTTCCCAGGTCGCTTTGATGCTGCGAGTCCGGCTACCATGGCTCCAATCCAGGGTTTGTTGGCCATTAACACCCCAAATCGATCTATCTGGACCAGTTTCGGCCCCTCTTGGAGCCATTCCGACCTGCTGCCTGGATACAGATACCAAGAATCACTCATTCTTGTGCTATTGCAATCCAAATTGTATCCTTGGCATGCCTTTGGAAGGCGGAATCAGAGAAGAAATCATGGCCCATGAAGATTTTTTTCCAGCTTATTTCTGTTAAACGGCTTTAAGGTAGAAGTGGAACGAATTGTTCATGCTCTATTTTAGTTTTTACTTGTGTTTTAACAGAATATGGATGTTATCTGATTGAACAGGAAAAAAGGCAGTAATATTAGCATTGGATAAGGCGACCCATAAGCCGGAATACATGATTCGGTTTGGGTTTTGCATCAGAAACAGTTGAATAGCTTCAAGGGAAAGGCTACGGTTCATTTAAATACCTTGTGGTTTAGCTTCAAGCAAAGATTCGATTGCATAGCCAGCTTATAAGAAGGTAAGCTTTTCTGAAATCACAATTTGTTTTACAGATTAACCATCTCTAGATTCTATCACCGGAGTCTTCATAGTATTCAATCATTAATGAATGATTTTTCCTGAGGCTCTGTTGGAATGTCTTGATGGGCAAAATATGTAGACAGATCTAGAATGAAAATTTAAACTACAGAGAATGTTCAAGTGCTGGAAATCAAAACGAAATGGATAAAAAACTTTGGGTCGGCCTGTACTGGCAGCGACCACATGCTATCTGTTTGGTGGTACAGAGGCCATGGGCAGGCCGTACTGGTATAGATTAGGCCGGTTTTGGCCGATTTTGGTTGCTTAGTTCAGTTCTAAGCATTTTCAAGCTTTCAGATGCATGCCTCTGACCACAGCATGATAAGAAATTAGTTCCCTGTAGTATTTTCAGAAGTTTAATAGCAGAAGTATTGCTTTAAGATAGGAATAGAACATATGTCCTATATCTATCTTCTTTGTATTAGTTGTGCTGATCAGATCGATTAAATATTTTCGTTAAACAAGGAAAAGCAATAATACCATTTTGTTAAACCCTTTGGCCATTGGCGAATGAATATTCAGCCTGGAATATTAACTGTTGTTGTAGTTTACTTCACAATAATGTATTTTTTCCAGATTCTATCTTATGTTGCTCAAAAATAAAAATTTTAAACGCCACCTCTTTCATAGATTTTTGGCCTCTGTTTTTGTTATTATTAATTGTTTCCTTGATAACTTTCTTGCAGTCCTTTTTCTTCTGATAGGTGGAATTTTCGTTGAAAGTTGCTTGATGAAATCAAATTCCCGGTCTGTTCTGTTCTAACTGCTCTCGCTGTTCTTTATGTTTCTGACTATGGATTTAGTGACCGTCTTTCCCAAGTAAGTGTTCCCTTTCATGTCATTTGAAGTTATTACATACAACAATGGCTTATGTATAGCTTTATTGCCTTTGAGAAGCATAAATATTCATGATCTTTGTCATTGAAACATCACGTTGTAGTTGTAATCGCACCACCAAGTTCTGGATCTGCTAATGCAATAGTCAGCACCACCAAGTTCTGGATCTGTAAAACCCAAGCAGGTAATATATTGAGAACATCATGTTTCTATTTTTATATTATTTTCTCCATACAGCACATTTTCCCATGTTTTTCCTAGTTTGCTATTAAAGTCAAGTGTCTTATGCCTAAGTGTCATGTATGCTTCCTTCTGCCATAATTTTTCTACGTAAGGCATCTCATGCAGCCAGACTCTTGGTTGCTGGGACATTTGGCAGCAGGTATATCTGGCATGCCCTTGTGACTTTACAGTATGCGGCTATCCTGATTTTACAGTATATGAATATCCTAAATTGTGATTTGTTTGAACTTGAATGAGATAGTCTACGATCTTCTGTATGCTCATGTTTTGGATCGAAAGTTTAATTGTCTCGATTCCACGGTTTCTCTGGTGCAATATGCAAGGAGTAATTTTGACAATCCAAAGCCTGTTGCGCATCCTTTTCTGGTTTGTCAGGAGGAAAATCGTTTTCAGTGGTTAGGGCCGATTTATGTGCCCTTCTATGCACATCCCCCATAAAAAAGGATATCACAATATAGAAGTTATTAAATAACATAATAATGGTAGAAGACATTCCACAGGTTAGGAAAAATGTGATGTTGTTGGGCCTGGTTAAGTTTCTGGTCATAGGTAGTTAGGTTTCTCATGAACATTATGAAGTTATCTTCTTTTTGAGCTATTTTTTTATTCTAGAAAAGATGTAACCTCTTTGCAGCTGGATTTTGCAGCCCGTTCTAATATCAGAGAGCTATGGTGGTGATGACGAACCAGTTGATACACTACTTCAGCGATTTCTTGAAGTTGGAGTTTCTTCTGCCCTTCCCTCTTTAAGGGTTAAGGAATGTTTTGTTCTTACTTAGAAAATTTCTCCTTCTCAAGAATAGCAAACCAGCGCATCTGCGCATAGGTAAATGCCCTTTTCATCTGACTATTACTATTTTAAAGGCTTACATTCTTATTATTTTGCGCTTGCAATGCGCATGGAATGCAGATGTGCCATCTTCAAGTGGCTCTTAGCAGCAAGGCAACATGTGTTATTATATTCGAGAATTGATTCATTTTACCACTAGAGGTCAGATACTCTATCCCTGAAACCTCACTTACGTTTTAATTATTATAGGGAGAATTTGTGCTCAGCATATTTCTTACACAGATAGCAACTTGCTACTGTGAATAACTTGTGCATCATTGCAGGATGCCTTTGCAATTCATTGATAAGTCATTTCGATTGGATCTACTATCTGTGGATGTTGTCTCAGGTATTCTGATGCAAAGTTTTTATTTTTCTAGTATCTGATCTTCACTGCGCTGTAAATCTGTCTACAAAACCTTCAGGTTGTTGAGACACAAAGATGATTCGAGATGATGCAGACACAAAATGTCTGCATGGAGGGCAACTTCACTTGGGTTGGTGGTTCTGTGATGTAGGCTTAGGTTCTTGATGCAAATGTGGAGACTGTAAATTGAGTTGTTGCATTTTGTTTTGGGGTTAGAATTTGCTCTAGATTTAACAACATATATTCGAAAGAATTAAGTTCGCTCACTAATCTCATTGTGGGCACACATGTGCCTAAAGCGGATCTTCATGCATGCTTAGTATTAATTTTGCTATTGCAAGCATTTGAAATGAGAAATGTGTCATCTTGATATTGAGGTTGGTATATTTTTATTACAGAGCATGTAGTTTCTTGCAAGATGCCTAGCTATGTTCTGTTTCAGGCACGTTTTGCTTTGTAAATTGACTGCGTCAAGATTTTGGAGCGACAAATATTCTAGGCTTCATCTTCTACTCTTGTGAAAACATGTTATTGGCTCTGTGAAAGCATGTTATCGATTGGTTAAAGGATACAAATTAATGGCAAAATTGCTGTGATGAATGATGCATAAATTGTGAATAGATGTGAAGGCATAGTTGTATTTTTGCATTGTGTCATGGCAATTTCAGCATTGAAATTTGCTGTGATGAATGCTGCATAATGCATAAGTGGATGTTAAGGTAAAAATGGCTGTATTTTGGCATTTTGTGTTGTGTGCATTCTAGATTTTGTTGTCTTTTTGCAGATTCTAGATGCAGTTCTAAACTGGGTTATTTGAATCACTGCAAAAGGGAGCGTATCTTGACTTCGCGAGTAGTTTCTTCACGAGATGGTGCATATTTTGGTAATGCTCAAGCTCTGGAGAGTCAATGCGAATGGCTTTTTGAACATTATTTATCAAGAACCTGTTCGTTTTGCAGCTACTTTATGGCAGGAGTCCGGAGAGAATGATGATTGAACAGTTTAGTCATTTCTAAGTCAGTATGATGCAAGATGCATTCATAGAAAAGCCAGGCATGGCTAAACCTCTTAAACATCAGTGCAATTAGGGCTATACATTAACATGTCTGTTGCACTACTCTGCATGTGACAATACTTTGCAACAGACATTGCTCAAGCATTTTAGAGTGTTTACATCCAAATAAATGTGTATAAATGCCTTCACATATGTTTGAACACATGTATAGTGTCTGAATACGTTGCCTGTACATCTAGAATGGCTAAACTAGAAAGATTTGTAGAGAAGAATACTTGATAAACTGTACTTAGATTATTAAATTGTTTGATTCTGGCTCATTTGTAGATATTTCATGCCAAGATAATAGTTATTGTTGGAGCACAATTTTGCTCATGCAGGCTCTATTCTATATTAATACTCGCTCATGTTGTCTACATGTCGTTTTGGATTGTTTTAAGTCTGTTTATTGATCCCTGTGCCTTTTGATAAATTTGTGGTTTTGCAGTCTCGGTTTTGGCAGATCGAAGTAAATCATATCATAGTTTCCTTTCAATTAGGCATCTCGGACAGGATTTGTTAAATCCAAACTATTTCAGGGATTCCAATATAGATATTGAAGTTCTTGCCATTTTTGCTATGCATGCATGCAATAGACACCATTGAATTGTTTCTCAGAGGGTCCTTGCACAAGAGATTACTTTTTATCTTCCAAGTCCCCTGACCGACTGCTTGATCATCTAGGATCATCTCAAGTTTGTGATTTTAAGGAAGATGCAAACACACATCAGAGAGAACTCCAATCACAATTAGGTATGGCTTCTTTTTCGTACGATCATCTTATCTTATATTATAATGTTTTGACGTAAGTCTGTAGTGCATGAGCCCTAAATCCGACGGCCAGAATTTGATTTGCCTTAAATTCGACGGCCATGATTTGATTTAACTAAAAAAAAAAGGCCCAGATCTAACCTAAAAGTTGGACGGTTCGGATAGCCCACGGTTTTTTTTTTTGCCTTTTCTCGATTTTCTTTTCCTGCCCTTTCTGGCTCTAGCGATTTAGGAAGAGGCCGTCCCGATTCCTCCCCAGGGCAAAAGCTCCACGGTCATAGAGCTTCACAAAGCTATTTCAATTGCAGAGCTATAAAGACTGGCACACAAAAGGATATTCAAGTTTTAGTTTTAATCACAAGCAATTCGGATTTCCTTCTTAGGAACGGTGAAGCCATGGATTTGTTTTTGTGAAAGGTGAAGCCATGGATTTGTTTCTTAGGAACGGTGAAGCCATGTGCACCTGCAAGGTAATTAAGATCTTATCCAAAGAAGCTTTTTCCTTGATCAGGGTCTAGCTTATATCAAGTCAGCTGCTAATAAGCGAGGCTGCGACCAGGAATTTTAGGGTAAAGGAATGTCATCCCTTTCCATTTTTGTCGGAGGCGATGTGCTAAATACCTGCATTTCAAAACCACGAAGCTTAGGCCTTATCTTCTGTTTAAAATTGTCTTATTTGCATGAATTTATTTGTCGGTTGAGGATTTAACAGGAATTCCAGTGATACATATGCTCCCATATTTCTCAATATATAGATGCTACTGTCTGGAAGATTGAAATTTATTATCATTAAACATGAACAGGGTTTGTAAAGTAGGTTGTAGCTGTAGCTATAGCTAGAGGATTTTATCTCTTGGTTAGAATGATGTTGATTGGAATATTACATAGGTTGGCATTATTTCAGTGATTGCAGCAAGCACTGGTAATTTGAGAACATGTCGGAATTGCAAACAACAATTTGATCCTCTCGAGAAAGAGAATAAATACTGCAACAAGGGGAAGAAATATGCAAGTTAATTGTGCACTTAGTCAGCAGGATCGTCACCTCTAGTTCACTCTGATAGATGCTTTTGACAGCCTGCTAGAATCCTACTTGGTAATCTTGCCATGTATATGAGCTTGACTGTTTTCACCTTTTAACTTTTGTTGTTTTATGTAGAATATTTTAGAAGGTTAGATGATCTTAATCTCTATACTGTTTAATACCGTTTATGATGGTGGGTTTTGTTGCATCTTTAACTGGCAGATTAATGAAGGAGACTTCAAGTAAATTGGCCTATGCTTATCAATATGTTGGTTGTGACTCTTTCCACTTGCAACATGTACGTCATGTTACTGGAAAGGTATCCACCTCGAGATAATCTACAAATCCAGTGAGCACATTGGACATTAATTCTAAATTTAGTACTAATTTCAGGTTTTACCCATTCAATTTAGATTTGAAGCAGAATGTTTGCAAATAGATGTGCACAGATTAGAAGGCGAGCTTGCATAAAATGCCATCTTGCAACCTGTATAGCCGGGGTACATGGGTTTACTCTAGGTACAATATTTGCCTTTGTTACGGATATGTTTTTGCTCTTCTTTCTCTCACATTTGTGTATGTTCTTTGAATTTCCTCACGTTGGTACCATTTGGCAACTCGTGGTACCATATGGCATGGTGCAGGAAGCTTTTGTACTACCAAGTGGTATTAGTCTGCATGTTGACTAGTTTGTACAAATGTATCACAGGTTTAGATGCACTAACATTTCTGCATTTTATGAAATTTAAGTTATGAAATTCATCTTTCAATTTACAGGTGCTTTTGGCATTCTATTTAATTGAGGATTTACAAATGGGATTGTCAGTAAAGGCAATTGTAAGCTATGCGTTCATGTGTTTAATTTGCTTTATCTGTAAATTGAAGATGTGTATGAAGATGTAGGTTCTTGCGATAATATATGTCTGCAGCTTTGCTGGCTCTTTATGGCGACCATGATATATGTATTTTTTTTTTAATGTCGTCATTGGATTGTTAAATTTCTGTGTTTTATTTTTTGCAGGAATTGTGGTGAAACACTTATTGACTTAAAGCTTTCTTCGCTGGAGGTGCAGGACTTTGGATATTGTCAGGCACTGCAATATATTATCTGCCCAGCCATCTGCAAAACTTGATATATTTCATTGTAGTTATGATTGTCTTTGGAAACGCTCTAATGCTGGTACTTATTTTCACTTCTGGATTCATCCACTGTAATGACAGATATGGATAGGAAAGATATCCATTTGTTTCAACCATTGTTACCTTGCAAGCATAGCAATGACAACTTTGATGAAGTTGTCAACTAGAAAAGTGGCGAGCGCATTTTATGGTACAATTCAGACATTAGACGCATATTGCCTCATAGTCTTGGTCAGGATCAATCAACGCCCCGTTGTTTCGCACATATGGCCATGGTCATGGTCATGGTCATGGTCATGGTCGGTGTAGTTGAATTACCAATGCCAACTATAAGTACAAGGTCCAAAAGCAAGGGGCTCTGGCAAAGATAGTTTGTTTTTATTACCATGAAACAACAAGAGAGGCATGTTCATATGGTCGTGAATTAAGTCTATAGGCAAAAGGTGTCTTTGATCCATGGTTATGGTTGTGAATTAAATCTAGAGGCATGTTGTTTTGCGATCTATGGTTGTCGGTCATGTACCATATGATCACATTTGAAGATTATTGTTAGTGAAAAATTGAATCAACGTGAGCAAAGACAAAGTACACCAAAGTTGTCCTATGGTCATAGTTGTCCTATGGTTATAGTATTGCAATGTTGTAACTTTCTAGGAAGAGGCGTACAATGCACCAAAATTGTCCTATAGGTCTAACTTCTGAAATGATGGGTATTGATGAGGAGTAATTAAAAAAGGGCTATAGGTCTAACTTCTGAAATGATGGATATTAATTAAAAAAGGGCTTGATGTTTTTAAGCTACGTCCCATGAAGACAATGCAACCTAACCTCAAGAACCTTCCCAACTCTTTTGTCATCATGCAATGGTCCTAAAAGGCTATGCTATGCATTATACCTCCTTCCTTTTTTAGAATTCCAAGTAGGTCCTTCCTTTTCTAAAATTTTAGGCTGGTTGTAGGGGTAGTTTCAGTTTAGTGCAAGAATGATTTTCTTATAAGGGCATGTTCTTTAATCTTTTGATTGCTATAATTATTTGATGATGCTATGTTGCATATTCTAAAGGCATTGATTGTGTTGCAAGTTAAGCTTTGTTGCCACAGTGATAAACAGTGCCCCATTTTCAGATATGCAATTACCTTTGAGTGTGCATGTCTATAAAGTACATCAATACACATGCCAAAGGAGCTCTCTATGCAAAAGCAACCTCGGCTTTTTGCGAAACGCGTCAGGTTGGTCAGCGAAATTCCTACCCCAAGAAATAAATTGTTCTTTTGGTCTAATAGGTCATTGATCTTCCATGTGCCACACCTTTATAATAGATTCCTAGAAAACCTTAAAGAATCTTATAGAATCTCTCTAAAATAGGGGTAGCCTTGATGGAATATTGGTAAACTTGAAACTCGGAGAATCTATTCTTGCCAACGTATGTACATTCGGCTTTGTACACTTCCTCATAGTACCCATACTTGTATATATATACATATATAAAATATGTAGTCCAGGAGTATAAGTTTATATCGTGCAAAATCTTGTGGGGTCTTTCTTGCTCCCAAAGGTTTTTGCAACTTAATACTGTTGAAATAACACACTTAAGGGATAATTTTATGCAGTTTTCTTAGTTTTTTAGTTCAAAAAGTTCTAAAATAGTTCTAAATTCTCTGACCTTGTAATGCAATGTTAGAGCATAAATTAGTCGAATCCCGTTGTTATTTTTACTTTTTTTTCTCTACACACATGCTAACTTCACTTTAGGCAGCTCAAAAACGCTACTAAAGGCAAAGGACCCCAAAATGTTATGGAGACACATGTGTTCAACGAGAAGGAAACTACGTGGTTTGTCCATAGGGGTGCGGGAGTAGCAACCCCAAAAAGTTTACCTATTTCTTTGCAAACAGACAAAAAAAGCAAGATAGACAAATACTTCTCTGGGAGAAATGTGCGATGGACATGCAATCGCTGAGATGATGGAATTGTCTTTGAAGACTCTCAACATTGACAAGGAGCTTGACTATCTTCTCAACATCACTATATTGTGGATTGGTATTGTGCAAGCCCAAAGACATGATAAATACATCTCCGAGAACAACAAAAAAGGCCATGTAATCACAGAGCTTCACTACTTCAACTTCTGTTTCCTCGGTATAAATTTATACTGACATCGTCGGTTGGAACTTCAACTAAGCGCATGATTTCATGGATGTATTACCATTTGTAATACCATATGATGCAAAACAATAATTTTTCATTCAAGCAGTTTGTTCAACTGTCTCCCAATGTCTTTTAAGGTCAATTAGGATGTTTAGCCAAAATGGTTGTGAAATAACAAATTTTTTGTCTTCTATAACAGCCAATATAAATGTTCTAAGGGATAAGATACAAAAGCGTCTAATTTTATCATATGAGTTTGCCCCATAATAAATCTTTGGCTTTCGTAGTGGTCCTTTTCCCCTCTAAAATGAGATATTTTTCTTTGTTGTTCTTCTCCTTAATGTTAAGTCTTCCTAAAATGTCTGTTTTCATAAGCAGTTTTATAAATCTTTAGACACAAGATAGTAAAAGAGTCCTTTTTAGGGGTATTTTAGAATTTTGTAAATTTTTAGAAGGAATCTTTCAAACGCACTTCTTAAATAAGTGCGTTTCATTTTAAACCTTGTTACTAGTGAAACAGAAGTTTGCCAAACGACTTCCCTTTCACCATCTTACATAAGAGATGTACTATTGGCACCAGTGTTTTACACACAAATGATGTCACTAGTCGATGTATCAGTCAATGTTACCAATCGTATGAATTGTATTACCACTGGAACACCTCAGCGAAGAAGCTTGTTGGACAATCCATTAGTCAGCTTGTCTGAGATAGATAATGAAGAAACAGAGAACACCAATCATACAAGGATCAAAAACATTTTAGGCTATTTGCTTATACACAATAAGTTCGTAAAGAAGTTCCAAACATTATACGAAAGGCCTAACCCTCGAAGTGGAATTTGTATACTATCAAGAAATGCCATAAATACGATTCTAGATTCCTATATGTCAAAAGCAGCATACTCGACAATGGAAGAAGCAAACATACATGGGTTCTCTATCCTCGAAGACATCACACCTTTTGGACTAGCTAACTCATTTTCAGCAGACCAAATATCACAACTACCAACATTGATTCCAAGGGAACAAGAAACCTCATTAGAAAATGCAAGATACATGACGTTGAGTGGAATTGCACTTGGTACTGACACAAATGCATCACCTTTGACCCTAGATTCTTATCTCTTTCCATTCCTGTTCCCTCATGGTAATGGACATCTCAGCAAAAAGAGCGACATTTATGAATATCTAAACAAACGCATTAGTTGCATGTTCTCTCTTCATACATTGTACAAGCCTTACCTCATGCTCATGTACCAGATACGACAAGCCAACCTTATCGCAACCTCCCTAAAAAAATGCTACCTTGAAAAGGACATTGCTGATTATCAGAGAACACGTCCGTCGTCCACAGAAGAAGAGGCCATACGACACATTATCAAATTTATTGTCCCAAAGACCATACCTAATAGTCCATCATGGCATAGGAGACATCTAAAGGACTTACTAGCCATGGTAGCAAAATGGGGAATACCATCCTTCTTCTTAACACTAACAGCCGATGAAGTAAGCAGCACAAGATGGCACGAGATCATTGACATAGAGAGCATTGTCAAAACCACAGATGATGATTGCCCAGTCAAATGTGCAGTTCTATTCCACACCAGATTACAAACATTCATGAGAAAGTACATATTATGTGGAAATGGCATTCTAGGTAACGTAGAACACTATGTTATCAGATATGAGATACAAAATAGACACTCTTTACATGCTCATATCATTTTATGGGTATCAAGTAACCAAATAAAAGCAATCACAAATGAAATAGATGCATATATACCAGCAGAGTCAGAAGACCCAACCATCCAGAAGCTACGAGAACTTATTAAACAAAAGCAAATACATACATGCAGACCAAGTTGCTACAAGCATTCAAGAATAACGCAATGCAAGTACGGATTCCCTTATAGTCCACACAATGCACTCAATGCTACCCTTGATGAAGAGTCCCAAAGGTGGGTATACCATAGACCAAGTCCTGAACACGAACGAGTGGTACCCTACCATTCCACAATCCTTCTACTATGGGGAGCCCACATGAATTTACAAAGGATCACAAATGGAAGCTGGTCATTCTACCTACTAAAATACGCGGTGAAGTGTGAGCCCTATGGAAATTTAAACCTACATGGAGATGACATAAAAAAACTGGGCATAGAGGGTTCGAATACAACAAAATTAAAAATCCTATCAGCAATGATCCTTTCCAAACCCATATCTGCAACCGAAGCAGCGTTAACATGCTTACAAATCCCGTTTATCCACAGATCAGAGTCTGTCACATACATAGACACCTCACCTCCAACATCTCGCATAAAAGTAATTGTAAGAGGTTCAATTCCAAACCTACACGCCGTGGATTATTACTGTGCTAGACCAACAACCATGCATGCGTTGACCTTCAAAGAGTTTTGGTCATCATTTGAAGTCACAAAGAAACACAACACTAACAACTCTGTTGGAACAGATAGTTACGGCAACACTATCATACGAACTAATCGTGTTATCAGATTTACTGATTACCATCCATTATACCATTGCGAAGAATTCTTCTACAACATCCTCCTACAAGAAATTCCATTTACACAAGAGAGCGACCTCCTGTCTCCTAATAATACATCAATGTCATACTTCCATGAGTGTCAACTACGAGGTTTGATAGAAAGTGAAGAAGACATCCTAAAATACATTGGCAACTATACTGATTACCACCTTCTAGAGCATGAAGACCAATCCCAGCTGTTAAATGCAATGATTCAGAAATTACACCCAGTTTATGAGTTCACCATAGACACACCAAATGCTGACGCAGAACTAGCTCAAGAAGAAACATTGATTTCAACCAGCACCATTGAAGTACCCCAAGGAACCTTAAAGCCAGACCAAGAAAGAATATTCTCTGCACTATCAGATTGCCCAAAAGGAATGTATGTTATTTCTGGAACCCCAGGAAGTGGAAAAACTTTCTTAATCAAGCACTTACTCAAACATTTTGAAGAAGTAGGAAAGGTATATCTAGCAACGGCAACTACAGGGATTGCAGCTTGTAGGATATGTACAGGTGCAACAATAGTTCACCATCAATTTGCATTACCTGTAAGAAATCAATGGCCACAAACAATTTCAAAAACAGATATCAGGTATCAACAACTCAAGATGTTTGACGTGCTAATAATTGATGAGATGTCAATGCTCACCGCCTTGTCATTGCACATGATACTAAGACAAATCTCCGAGGTAACTACATGCTCTATTGACCAACTCCTTCAAAAGAAATGTCTACTGCTATTTGGAGACCATGCTCAGTTGCCCCCAATATGCCACCATAGAAGACAACAAACTGAAGTATGCCACATATGTCCATTGTCATCATCTATCTACTACCAACAAGCACAAAAATACCACCTGCAGCACTCCATTCGACACTCATCAGACAAGGACTATGCCACATTCCTTGACATCATACGAGTAAGGGAGCCAACAAATGAAGAGCTAATCCATGTTTTGAAAGGAAAAATAATCGATCATCAAAATGCATTAGATTTCATAGACCAAAATACAACGACATTATGCACCCACAATGAAGGTATACTTCTACAACAAGTACACCATTGACAAAAATTTTTGGCAGCATCAACTTATTCAAATAGATGTGGATACAAATGTCGATGATGAAGCAGAGCTGGATGCATGGCTATCAGAAAGAAGCTTCCATGAAATACCCCATGTAGCAATAGGATCCAACATTATCCTAACGACAAACGTTGATGTATCGTCCTCAATTGCCAATGGCACCACAGGAATAGTTTCTTATATAGACATTGGTAGAAACAACCAAGTGAGATCCATCATATGCAATATCAACGATATACGGTACATTGAAGTATGACGATAAAAAATTCAATACAAATACCATAATGGAAAAAGGTTTTACACAAAAACGTTCCCTATCGCCCTAGCCTATGCAATGACTGCCCACAAGTCCCAAGGCGCGACAATCAATAACAAGGCCCTCATTGTTGTCCGAAAAGAATTCTCACCAGGCCTACTATATGTTATGTTTTCAAGGGTCAAATCAAAAGATCAATTGCGCATTGTAAGACCACTAAGCACTACAGACTTCCAACCGAATAAGAGCCTATCATGGGACTGAAAAGGTAAAACATCACAAGGCTAAAATAAATACCTAACAGAAAGTTGATTTGATAAGAAAAAAAAGACAAATTGTTAAAAATCACTTAAATTTTGATCAATGCCACTTAAAATCCAGCAACCAGATGGCAAAAGATAAAACCACCAAGACAAAAGACACAGCGGAATCAAGTGCCGGAAGAAAAAGACCAGCCACAAGCATGGTACAACTCCAAGAATATAAGTCAAACTAAAGTAATGCACAATAGCAAATAAAGGTAATAATTAGTTTTATAAATCATTTCTAGAAGAGATCAAGAAACAGCAGGATGCTAAGAAAGCAAAAGATTCAACAAATTCCTCCACAATTACATTATCCAGCCAAACAATGCGATTCGTAAACCTATGCGGAAAGGAACCCATGGAATACATCAAGGGGTTTGGCTCAATTAATGAGATAGAGGAGTTTACAAAAGCAGCAAAAGAAGAAAAAGAAGCATTTCAAATGGAATACAATGATGCACCTGCTAAAGGTAAACCCTTAGTCTATTATGCAACATTAGACTCTTAACCCTTAGTCTATTATGCAACATTAGAAGTGACTCTTAATAGAACTTAATTCTTATTCTTCTTCTCACCAATCAAATAGGGATCTTAAAATACATCCTCAAGAAGGCAAATGTTGAAGCAAACTATGATGCCTTAACAAAGAAACAAGGAAACAAACTGCTAGAGGATGTGTCTGAGGGCATCTCTCCATACCAAGCATCAATACTACATGTCGGATACAACCTTACAGTGCAAGAATGCCTATCTTTGAACAAACGCTCTGCGCAAAGCATCATGGAAAACCTAATGAAGGCATACAAAAATAATCACAAGGACAACAACCCAATGACAACGGAAAAAATTACATACATAGTAGATGAACGGCCAGCCCTAGAACTATTTGGGAATCTTGACTTCTTCCCCGATCCCGAACCGACAGGTAAAGCCAAGTCTTAATAAAGTATAACATAAATCACTGCACCAATATATATCTATCTATCTAACTTGTTGTATATGTTCTTATGTTTGTCGCGCTTATCCGACCGTCCGTTCGAGATCCGACGGCTCACGTGGCTTTGGGACGTATCCTACGGCCCAGATGGCTTGGGAGTTTATATATAATCCATATAGACACGATCCTACGGTCCAGGTTGATCTGATCTTGACCGCCGGTCCGAGATCCTACGGCTCAGGTGGCTTTGGGGCATATCGTACGGCCCAGATGGCTTGGGAGTTTATTTGTAGCTTATATGTAAGCGATCCTACGGTCCAGGTTGATTTGGTCCTGATCGTCGGTCCGCGATCCTACGGCTCACGTTGCTTTGGGACACATCCTACGGTGCACATGGCTTTGGGAATTATATGTATTGATTCGATCCTGATCGT
This sequence comes from Isoetes taiwanensis, assembly GCA_021234155.1. Lineage (NCBI taxonomy): Eukaryota > Viridiplantae > Streptophyta > Lycopodiopsida > Isoetales > Isoetaceae > Isoetes > Isoetes taiwanensis. The sequence goes on along the minus strand of JAJEKV010000029.1, from coordinate 8,507,356 downwards.
CGATCCAGGATCTTACGGCTCATGCGGCTTGGCACATATTCTACGGTGCACATGACTTTGGGAATTATATGTAATAGATCCTATGGCTCATGTTGCGTGAGATCTAGACCCTTGATCGGGTCCAAGATCCTACGGCCCAAGTTGAATGCTCATCCCTTAGGAAAAGGCTTTTAAAATTTTTATGTTGTGTGGGGGATTCGAACCCTAGCCATTGACCCCCTAGCCCCCCATTCTAACCATTAGACCAAGCATTAATTCCATGAATAATTTATGTTTCTCATATACTTAAGGGTAATATTCCCATTAAGATAAAATAGACTATAACATTCTAGCTAGCTCAAGAAGGTTCTAGAATGTTCTGGAAGGCTCTAGAAACTTCTAGAATCTTCTAGAAAGTTCTAGAACATAAGAGAATCTAGGGGGATCTAAGAAAATTCTTCCAGAAAGTTCCAAATTGTTTTAATAAGTTTTAGAATGTTCTAGAATGTAGGGGAATCTACGAGAATATAAGGAAATCAAGGGAAATATTTCCAGAAAGTTCTAGAATATATTGAAAGTCTTAGAATGTTCCAGAAAGTCTTAGAATGTTCTAAAAAGTTCTAGAATGTAAAGGAATCCAGAAGAATCTAATAGAATGTAAGAAAATCTTATAAAATGTAAGAGAATCTAGGAAAATATTTACAAGCCTAAGGGAATCTCTTAAAATCTGGGGGATCTAAAGGAATCTTCATAAAATCTAAGGGAATCTAAGAAAATGTTGATGAAATCTTAGAGTATCTAAGGGAATCTTTATAGAATCTCTTTAAATCTAAGGGCAATCTGATAAAATCTAAATGAATCTAAGAGAATCTAAGGGAATCTTCATAGAATCTTTGAGAATCTAGGGAAATTTAATGGAATCTAGAGGGAATCTTATAAAATTTAGAGAAATGCTCACGAACCCTCTAAGAGGACCTTGGTAGAAGAATCTTAGAGAATCTATGAATTTAGAGTATTCTCAAGAGATTCTTTTACAAGAACTTGCATGTAGGAACATGCTAAAACTCAAACATGCACCGTAGGACGCATTAAATTTCTTATATTAACTAACAGAACCTTGGTAGAATCTTAGAGAATCTATGAATTTAGAGTATTCTCAAGAGATTCTTTTACAAGAACTTGCATGTAGGAATATGCTAAAACTCGAACATGCACCGTAGGACGCATTAAATTTCTTGTTTAAATATATTACTAAGATCTCCATATTTTTCCATGTAGGTCTCTAACAGTCGAGCTGAAAATATCACATCTTGAACACTTATCTGTTTGTCAATTTTATAATCGACCATATTGTTACTAATCTTCATGAGTCAAAGTTCCAAATGATATTGTTTAAAAAAAACTAAAACAAAATTCCAAACGTTCAATTAGGTACAAGCGAAAAGGAACAAAAACAAATTACAATATACTCGATAACATGCAGACCAACTATGAAGAAGTATATAGGCCAAACAAGAAACTTAAAGCAAAGGATTTACCAACATAAAAACAATCCAAACAAAAAAATGGCCCCAGACGTTTGCAAATACAAACCATTCGACTACTACTTCGACATTGACATCCTCCATACCACAACCTCGCAAACGGAAGCCCATCAAATAGAAAAAAATCTAATTCAAAAGCACCAATCCACCCAACATGGCTACAACAACCTCAACTCAACTCAACTCCTAGCAAGTCCAAGAAATACTGGTTCCTTCTGCGAAAGAGAAAAATTTAATATGTTAAAATAACATTGTGATTTGTGCCATCAACAAAATACAATTATTCACAACCACAAACTTATCACAAGCCGTTTGATGATGTCTTACCTTGCTAAAGCCTTCTGGTGTGCCTCTTGCTAGTTTTTTATATGTTTTATGTACAAGGATGTGGAAGGATACCTTGTATGCAATTGTTCATTATAATGCCCAAGATGCTATGCAAAGAGATACATGTTGTATCAAGTGTCGTTAACAAAAAATGTTATCCTTAAAAAAAAAAATGTTTAATATGAACAAGGAAAAAAGGGGTTGAAACATCACAATTCAATTAAGAGAAAGTCAACAATTAACATTGTGTGAGAAGCACAAAAGATTCGAAGCTCCATTATTGAAGAGTGATTGTTTGTCAAGATACACCAATAAAGATAAGTTGAAGTGGGACTTTAATTTCTATGCATTGCATTGCATGGGTGAAGGTAATTGAGACTCCATTCTACAATGGAGAACGGGGTCCCATGAAGGCCGGGAGCAAGTCTCCCTTAGTTCTATCTGTCTAAATACACCCAGCATTAAACATTAGATGGGCACGTACTTGAGATGAGAGTTTTGTTTAGTAGGCTTGCTTAACCTCCAATACAACAATTTCTGCAATTCTAGCTTGTCCATGTTGCCTGTCACGTCGGCTAAAATCAATTGAGACCATTAGATTCATTATTTTCTGAGTCTACGGCTTACAAAATTCTAAAAACTCAAGAAAATTACCCCTTTCCAATTTGTTTTCTATTGAATGCACCTATGCCGGATTTCCCTTGAATCGGGAAGTGGCAAAACTAGAGAAGCAGCATAAATGCAAGCTTAGTTACTATGGGATGCCAGCACCCTTGAACGGGTCAAGACGTTCACATTATCAATGCCACATAAATCCCATGTTGGACTTGTCTACCCATGACAAAGTGCAGAGCCATTGCCTCTATCCGCACAGGTGCACAACATCTCCGGATTGAGACGGGGAGATGGATTGGGGAGCCGCGTCAGGAGAGGCTTTGTCGACGCTGCCAGGTTGGAGCTGTGGAAGACGAATGCCACACCCTTCAGAGTTGTCTGGCCTACTGATGACATTCGGATACGCTATGCTGAGCTGGTCCGTCCTGGCCAGCCCCTGCATGAGATGCTGAGCATGGGCTCGGTACGGAGGTTGGGATCATACCTTCAAGAGATCATGGATCACCGAGATCAGCTCGGTCCTCAGGCACCACAGTTGTGGGGAGTATTACATTGGCATCTATGACCCTTTCCTCAATAGAGTTCCTCACATTATGAGCGTCCAGTCTGTCCAGACTTTAAGGTTGGTGCTTTTTTTATTATCCGCCTTCAAAGGCAACTTCGAGCGTTCCAGAAAATCAGATGGGGTTTCTGGAAACTCCATCTGCTACCCCTATCCAAATCTGATTCATGGTAATCATCGGACCTGATCTCGACCAGTTGAAGCCGGGTCTGCTCCATGAGAACGTACCCTAGATTCGTTCACAATCACCTCCCTAAACGTCAATGCATGGGAATAATCTTCCACACACCCAAACACAATATTGCCATTTTTCCTTTCACAAAGGAAAAGGAAAAGGGCAACGGTCTGACGTGGAGATATCGGCAATGTAGGATGCCAGGTTATATCTCCCTTTTTCTCTTACCAAAAACATTCTCTTTCATACGCATCTCGTCTCTGGGCGACCTCTTTTGTGGACGGAAGCAGCTGCTTTGGCTCAATATGTCTGGCTTTCGTAAGTTTTGTGTTACTTGCTGATCTCTTCCCTGCTATTCGGGACTTTAGTTTGGTGGGTCTTATTGTTTTGTTGATCGGCCTGCAGAGAATGCACCTGTGACAAAAGGGATAGTTTTGGTATGTGGAGCCGCATCCTTGCTGGTGGGTACTGCTAGGGGTAGCGTCAAGACATTTGGTCTGTCTTATCAGGTGAGGAATTTGTATTTTGCCTTAAATTTGATGGTATACAGTGTCCAACAGTTTTGAATATTCTCAAAATGTTAGATTCTCAAGGTGCTCTAAATTAGTTTCATGGATGCATGTTTTGTAAATTGTACGTGCAATATAAATTGTGCTCCTTTTCCAGTATTTCTGATTCGTGTACATAATTTAGATAATGTGCATGGTTTGCTTTGATTTACGTTAGTATCTCTTGATCTGCAGTCAATAGTTAGGAAATTTCAACTCTGGAGACTTTTGCCATCGACATGCATATTTTCCACAACATCTGAGTTGGTTTTTGGAATATCGCTTATCTATTTTTTTCGTGTGTTCGAGCGACAAATTGGATCTAATAAATATGCGGTAAGGAAATATTTTCCCACTCTGTTTTGAGTTGGAACATGATGAGTTGAACATTCGTTTTTCATTAGCTAAACATATTTCTTTGATATGCAGGTCTTTGCACTGATATCAACAACAATCTCCGCTATTTTGGAAATTGGAATGTTGACAACACTGCGAGGTTTATGATTTTATCCTTAATAACAACAACAAAATTTAGTACTCTTCTGTACTGTTGGGTTTTGTGTGCACTACTTACCCCCCGGTACTCTTGGAACATCACACGTGTCTTACTTTCTTGCAGATCCAACAGCATCAGGGCTCACCCTATCACCTGGTCCATATGGTTTTATATTTGCTTCATTTGTTCCTTTTTTTTTCGACATACCTGTCTCCACAAGATTTCGGATCTTTGGCATTCAATTCTCAGACAAATCAATTATATACTTGGCTGGTCTTCAGGTTTTACTATTCCATTGATGCTTGAGTTTATGGTGACAACATCTTGACCTAATCTCTTCGTGCTTGTAACTTCAGCTGCTGTTAGCTTCATGGAAGCAAACACTTATTCCTGGACTTTGTGGCATTCTAGCTGGATTTACATACAGATCCAATATTTTTGGTTTGCGAAGACTGAAGGTAATTATAGAACACTCTATTGAACATACATTTAGCACAACGTTGCCTGGCTATTAGCCCCCAAAACAGAGGCTTTTGAAGTGCCAATTTTCTTGATGGAGTAAAAGAAGCATGGATTTGCTCAAAGATCTTCGAGATTGCTAGTGTTATTGCTATTACTTGCAATGTTGCTTAGCTATAAGCCCCAAAACAGAGGCCTTTGAAGCACCAATTTTCTTGATAGAGTAAAAGAAGCTTGGATGTGCTCTAAGATTTTTGTGATTGTTAGTGTTATTTGTCTATGCGGATAGGATACCCACCTTTATTCCTTCTTATTCTAGTACTGCATCCTCCATATTCTCATAATAGTAAGAAATGGGACATGCTGCTTTAAATAATGCAATGCATAGTTCTCAACCATTTCTGGCACGGCTTGTCTTATCAGTTTATGCTCCATTCAACTGTCAGACTGCAAAGTTTGTAACCAACATCCTCTAGATTAGACTGCCCTACCATTCAATAATCTGAAGACCAGTAATCTATGGCATGGGAGAGAGCACAAATACTTAGGTGTCTATGTATGAGGAATGATGAATGCATATTTTTTTGCATCAGCAAGAAGGGTTTATATTATTTTTCTCCAAGGCTGCTACATTTCTAGTACGTTATCATTACAGCATGGGATGTTTCTCTTGCAGTTTCCTGAAGCTGTGACATCGTTGGTGTCCCGCATTTTTGGGCCTTTTCTTTCTGGTGGTCCTGGGACATCTGCAAGAGCAAATGGTCCAAGGGCGCCTGCAACTACTGGAGGTCGCCAACCGGAGGTCAGTCAAAGCTTCTTTACAGTGTTCTTTTTCTAGAGCTTGAATTATTATGAGCTAGAAGTGCTTACATAATATGTGCTTTGCAAATAGTAGGAAGTGTGGATTTCCGAGGTTGAATTAATTGTGTGGTGTTCTTATATAGGGGCGCTTCGTTGCATCTCCACCTTCTGTAGATGCAGCCCTTCCTCCTCCCGAGGAATCAGTTGCAACTCTTGTGTCCATGGGTTTTGACAGAAATATGGCCCTTCAAGCATTGGCCAGGGCAAGGAATGACTTGACAATGGCTACAAATATTCTGCTCGAGTCTCAATCACATTAATCTTTCATGTTATTTTATTACAGTTCTCATTATTTTTTTGTGGAAGAGAAAAAGGAAGTTGCATAGGTTGCATACCGGCAATATAGAGCATCGTCATTTATGCCGACATGTCTAACAGAGAAGGGGAGGAGGAGGTGGCTGAAAGTGGACATGAGTTCTGCAAATACTTCCACCATGTACTTCTGCATTTCAGTCGTCCTAGATGGACACATGTGGGACAAAAAAAATTGTCCTTAGGTATAGGAAATAAAATTGTCCTCAGGGACAGAGGTGCACATGTATTTATGTTTTGTATTATGTAACCACTGATTCCTATAAAAGGTTCAATTTTTCAACAGAAAGCAGCATGTGAAAATTACAATCACTAGCCCCTTGACAAAATGTGCCCTTGACGCTCGACCATTCAATTTTTTGTGGAAATTACAATCACTAGCCCTTTGACAAAATGTGCCCTCGACATTCACCATTGCCCATACTGAAGCATAAATTGCCTGGAAGGTGCTGAATGCATGCAATATAGTAGTGCAGTTGAGGAATGAAGTGATGAAGCATTGCAAGGTCAGATATACGATCATTACAATGCACAAATGTCATAATGCCCCAATCAGGGAAGCTGGCTTCCATATCGATTAGTGAAGCTGGCTTCCATTCCCTATCCTTTGAGGCATCGGCCTATTCTTTGAGCAAAGTATTTAGCCACTGGCCTAGAATTCGAAATTATTGCTTGAGATAATTTTTAGCCCGCAGTTCAGGCTTCAGTGGACCTAAAGATTATAACAACAATGTTGGAGATAATGTTGTAGCTATAAGTCAGACTTCTGTAGCGCAACGGCTCAAGCGGGTTTGTTTGGGATACCTTCAGCATGCGACCATTGCAATGCAAGAAGCATATATGAAAGATATTTTGTGGGTTTTTTGGGGAGGGGAGGGATGTTCTAGAAAGTTCTAGATGTGTTCCGGATGCCCTTGAATAAGCACCTCGGTCTAAAAATAGGAAGTTTTTTTAAACTTTGCAAACACTCAAATTAATATGTTCTAGAGTGTTTGAAACACTCTGGGATGAGCACCTCATTCTAAAAATAGAGATTTTCTTGACACTTTGCAAATACTTAAAATACAATATTTTAGAATATTCTAGATTCTGTATAAGCACCTCATTCTAAAAATAGAAAGTTTTTTGGAACTTTTCGAGGTGTGAGTGAGCTCCTTATAGATGATACGTTAGTATTGTTAGCCAGTGTGATTAAACTCCTCATGGGTGATACTTTGGAATTGATGATAGGCACGAGTAAGCTCGTCATGGGTTGAGCAATGGATGTTGAGTAGCATAGGTGGGCTTTTCAATTGACGGTAGGTGTGTGTGTAACAGGTGTGAGTAAGTTCCTCATAGGTGATACTTTGAAATTCATGGTAGTAAATGTCAATAATCTCGTCATGAGCAATATCTTAGAATTGGTAGTAGAGCATGTGTATATGGGCTCTTCGTGAATTGACCAACGGATGTTAACATGGGTTTGTCCCTTGAATTCAAATTGGGCAAGAATAGATGTGAGTGAACTCCTCAAAGGTAAGCCTCTTGAACATATAAGTATTTAACAAACATGGGTAACCTCCTCAAATTCGACAAAAAAAGATAAAAGGAACAAAGAGAGAGGATATGAAAGGATTTCGAAGGTCCCCATAGATGGGAATAACATGGGAAGGTGTGCTTTTCTGAGAAGGGAAGTAGTGCGACATATAGGTATTGACAAACATTGGATAAACTCCTAGAAAAAAGGAGTAATCTCACATGTGATACTTTAGAAGATCCACATAGATGGGAATAACATGGATAGGAGCGCTTTTGTCCAAACCGAGCAATAGTGCCAAAGATATCGGGCAGACCCGTTTTCAGTATCTATCCGTGAGTGAGTATATGAGTAAGTCCATCTGTATCGATGGTGAAGGAGGCGCCACGTGGAGCGATCTTGTCCCTCCATGTTCTCCTCCCACCTCAGTGAGGGCTCTGAAAATTTTATAGATTTGGAAGGGATTCGAACTCTGGTCCATGCCCTCCAAACCCTCCATACCTACCACTAGACCAGACGCGACATCACAATATCGAATATGCGATGTGTCAATACTTTAGGGCCATGTGGCGCCAATGGGTGCGTGACATGGCCAGTGATTGTTGACTCGGCGTCGCATGTGACATATATGCGACGTCTAAAATACGTCGCATGTGACGTATACATGATATCTAATATTTTTTGCTCTCTTTGGAGAACATGGATGGTCTTTTGGCCAGGAAACTTGGTCCCGAGGGTAAAATCGATGTTCTGAGTCCATTGGAAGAGCCAAATCACGGTTCGAGAGAGGGAAAGTTGCTCGGCCTTCAGAAGAGGACTTCTGGGCAAGCTGCTTTCGGGGGGTTTCCATGCTCTGGCGTCAACACCCCCCCTCTACGTCAAGACACGGCATAAAGTCCTGGTTGAATCTGACAAGGATAAGACCTTCGGAACATAGACCCTGTGAGTTGCTAGGTTCTTGAAGAGTTTGCATTTTGGGGGCCGAGTTTTGGTCTTTTGCACTTGAGACATGGCTGAGAAACTGCAGTTGAGAACGCGAAGCAAGGGGAACCGATGGAATGGAGTTTGGATATGTCCTCCTCCGATATGGCATTTCAAATTCAAGGGCCACTTTCGTAGTAGCAAGACATTCATAAATACATAATTAATGCATAGTACAAAATTAAATTCTGATTTTTTGTCAGCTGGATTCCTAAGCCCTCATCAATATACATTCCAATTTTACGAATATTTGGACAAGGTTTAGATCAAAGAATTAGTATTAGAACAGTCCAGCCAGCCTGTCGTTGGGCAGCTAAACTGGCACCCTTCCCACAAATCAAACAACTTTAGGACCTTGCATGACCGCCTCACCAGAGGGGAGATTCTAGACCCAGGATTTGGGCTCCAAAAAAGTTCCTGAGGCAACCTTTCTTAGCAGCGCCCCCGGGGGGGCCATACGCTAATGACCACCCTCCCGGAGCTCGGTTCCCTTATCCAACCGTTGAATCCTGTGTTCAAGTGCCCTGATTTGAGCAGGTCCAAAAAAATCCAAGATCGGTCCAAGAGAACCTATCAAATCGCGAAGCGTCTTGCGGGCAACTGTGTAGAAAACGAAACGTTTTGTCGTTCAGGCACTGCTAAGGATCTGGAATAGCGATTCAACTTTGTCAAGTTCATCCAGAATGGTGAAATTATCCGAGGGAGCAAGTTACATGACCAATTTTGCAAAAGAAAGAAACACTTACACCCTACACGACAGTATTCAGCAGCCACTTCCTAGTCCAATTGACTATGAGTGTGCTGGACATGAGATACTTTGGCGCTTTTTGGAGAAGAAGTGGTCTTATGGCTACAAAACTTGGTGCCTAGGGCAAGTAGACGTTCTGAGCCCATTGGCAGAGTCAAATCACAGTTCCAGAGAGTGGAAATTGCCCGTCTGTTGCTACGGCCTTCGAGAGAGGACTTTTGGGGCAAGTTGCTTCCAGGGGGTTTTTAGGGTCCGTGCTCTGGTGTCAACTCCCCCTTCTCACTTATCTTCCTTACATCAAGACATGACGCAAGGTCTTGGTCGAATCTGACAAGGATAGGGGCTCTGAAATGTAAACCCTGTGAGTTGCCAGGTTCTTGAATGGTTTGCGTTTTTGGGGCCGAGTTTTCGTCTTTTGCACTTGGAACGTGGTCGAGAAGCAAGGGGAACTGATGGAATGGAGTTTGGATATGTCCTCCTCTCGATGTGGCAATTGGAATTCAAGGGCCGCCTTTGCAATAACAAGACATTCATAAATTCGTAAGTAATGCATAGTATGAAATTAAATTCTGATTTTTTGTCAGCTGGCTTTCTAAGCCATCACCAGCGTACAAGCCAATTTTTTGAATTTTCGGACAAGGTTTAGATCAAAGAGTTAGCATTAGAATGGTTCGAGCAACCTGTTGTTGGATAGCCGATCTAGCATCCTTCCCAAGTCAAACAAGGGCCTCAACAGAGGGAAGACTCCAGACCACAGGATCTGGCCCCAAAAACGTTTCTGAGGCAGCCTTTCCTTGCAGTGCCCCCCTCCCCCCCGCCCTCGAGGACTGTACGCGAATGACCACCCTCCCGGAGCTCAGTTCTTCTATCTAATGGTTGAATCCTCTGTTCGATGGCTCTGCTTCGACCAGATCCAAAAAAATCCAAGATCGGTCCAGGGGAACTTATGAAATCACGAAGCATCCTGCAGTCGAACTTGTAGAAACCGAAGTGTTTTATCGTTTGGGCACTGCAAAGGATCCAGAATGGCAATTTGACTTTGCCAAGTCGATTGGATGGCAAAATTACCTTATAAAGCAAGGTACACGGTCAGATTTGCAAAAGAAAGAAACACTTACGCCCTACACGACAGTATTCAAAATCCTAGGCGAATTGACTATGAGTGTGCTGGCATGAGCTACTTTGGCGCTTCTTGGAGAAGGGGTGGTCTTCTGGCCATGAAACTTGGTCATCAGAGCAATCTCGATGTTTCGAGTCCATTGATAGAGCCAAATCACACTTTTGAGGGGGGGGGGGGAGGGGATTGCCCATCCATTGCAAGGACCTTCCGGAGAGCACTTTTAGGGCAAGCTGCTTTCGAGGGAGGGAGGGGAGGGGGTTTAAGATCCATGCTCTGATGTCAACACCCCCCCTCCACGTCAAGATATGACGCAAGGTCTTGGTCCAATCTGACAAGGATATGACCTCCAAAATATAAACCACTAGAAACGTGTGCCCGGCGATGCCGGGCATTAATCGTAGATATGTGGAATGCATTTACGACAATATATGTTTCAGATGCAATAAATATATAGATAGAGAACAAACATTATCTTTCAAGTGGAAACGGAATATAACTTGTACAAAACGTGTTTACTTCTTGGTCTAAGAATTGCTCAACAAAATCTTAAAACGAATATATTGGATGTACACACAAATAGAAAACATTTTTTGTGCAATCTAAAATTATAGAGTTTATGTTCATCAGCCTCAAGGGATCTGCATCATGAAGAACCTATTGAAAGAACTTTAGGAACATCTCTCAGCTTGACGTGAAGATTCCAGATCCAATACAATTGCAATTAGAGGGTAATGTGCATCTTGCTATTAGATATTGCAATATAAGAGTGCTACCATCCTACTTAGTCTGCCATAATCAAAGGATGCACTGCTTTATCAAAGCATGCCTTAATCAATGTAAGATTGATATTCAGATTGATCACCTGCTATCCATCATATAACACAAAGTTTGATAAACATTCTGAAGGGTATCTTGATCTCAATCGTGTGTCACTGCTTGGATCATCTATTTTCATACAATTGTATATGAGGTGTCACATATAAACAATGACCGGCAACATCAATGTTTGTCTCATGTTCACAAAGTTGTTAAGCATTGGCAAAATCATAGTTGATTACTAATTACATTAAAATGACACTCCAGAATAACAATAACCACAATAACCAAACTTACCATATGCTACAATCAGAGCAATCATGACGTTGCGTATACCCAATCCATACTCATCATAATCATGTTCTAAACTTCTAAAAAAAATTAAAACATCATTGCAAAATCTTTAAGTCAAACAGAATTCCAATTCACTGTTTATAGCAGTAAATCAATGTTATAATTGACCCTGTGAGTACTTTGTAGCATGGCCAAGGTTGCAATTCATATTAAAGATGAAGATGAAAGTGAAATAAGAATAGGAAGATGCTGCAACTCAGTGCAATATTCAATAAGAGATAATTCACACTTGTTCAACTTAGAATAGAATTTGGCACATACGTTGTGTCAATGTTCCCATTGTTGGAGCATCAATTTGATATAAAAAGTCCATATTTAAGACAGTCCTGTCATGTATGTCAAAAGTATGCAAGAGATTCCTATACTCGAACTTTGATTCCTATACACATGGAGCAGCAACCTTAATAGCCAGCACGAGGCAAGCTTCCTGTTATAACACATGAAGCAGCAACCTTAATAGCCAACATGAACATGATGCAAATTGTACGTCTCTGACACGATTTCACCATGCACACGTTTTGGAGGCAAAATAAAATAGTCATTTTGTTATCATCTCTAATATAATTAGATGAACTCCACTGCTCCAATCTTGTGCAGCAAAGAGACTTGGGGTTTGAGGTGGTTTGCAAAACCTATAAGACATGAAACTGATAGCTACTTCCCAGGGGATTCACATAGTGTGGGCCGTATATACCATGTGAGTGGACGATAAGGGGTTTTTTTTAACCTAAAGCGTACGAATACGTATGGGAAGGGGTTCTTTAGACCTTACAAAATCCAATCTCTAGTGATGTATTTCATACGGAAAGGGGTTTTTTAGACCTTAAAAAAAGCGTATACGAAGGGGTTTTTTATGACCCCTTCCTCGCACATGGCGTATCCCTTATACACTAAGTGATATCCCCGGGAGCTACTTGCAAATCTGGACCGATTTCAAATGCTCAGTTTTGAGACAATGCTAAAGTTTAAAGCATCGTTAAAACCTATTTGAAATAGCTGATTCGATAGCCTCACTTGTAGGACCAATTAAGCATGCTCAACTCTAACCCTATGCGCCTCTTACCCAACAAATATATCTTACTCTAATGCATGGCTATGAATTTCGGATATACTGCTCCCCTGCTCGCTATTAGTTATTTCCATATCAGGATGAGAAACGGAGGCTGAAATTGCGCCAATGCTTAGAGAATATCCGTCCAATTTACAGAAACCCTGATCTTACAATAAAGAACAGATATAGAAGGCATAAAAGAAGCATTCACCTGTTCGGAATCCACATATTCAAAAAGCATTCACCTGTTCGGAATCCACATATTCAAAAAATTTGCACCTTAAAATGCAACTCCATATATCCAAAACGATGTACAAACAACAGAGGCGAATCCGTTTTGCACCTTAAAATGCAACTCCATATATCCAAAACGATGTTGCTAATTGACAGCATAAACACAAACGATAGAGTCAAATCCGTCCTTTGTTACCATACCTTCTTGTTTATGGACAGCTTACTGAAGCAAATCCGTTAAGCAAGAAAAAGAGGAGCCCAAGCCATTTTAATATGTTATTCTCCAGTCGGACACATACGCCCAGACGAAGCAAGAAACATGGAACATGAAATCTCTACTAAGAGGAGTTAAAAATCACATAAACGGCTCTCCTAGGTTCAGCCATAGCCGCTCTGAAGCTCCACTGCAATAAACCCTAAATGATAAATGCCGTGCTTCCGGAAATGAGTGATTACAGAAATTTAGAACTTACAAAGATTTTAGTGCTTACATGTAACAACGGATTTGCTCAAGCTTCCAACAAAGATTAGAAGATTTCCAGTCAGATTTGCTTGCCAAGATGCCCAAGCTTAAAAGTAAGCTCCAGAATCTGCCTTAATCTTTGCATCAAAAGCTTTAAGAAGCTCTGCTGCATTTCAAGCCAAGAGCTTTAAGCCTAAGAAAGCAAACCATCTTCCATGTTTGAACCTAAGAAATCATGGAAGGCAGAGGAGAATCCTCCACCATCTGTAATGGGCCAGATTAATGGCCAGGCTTTATCTTAGAAACAGAAAGCCATGACCTTTACTGATAAAGCATGGACAGACAGAGAGACTACAGGCCATAGTTCAAGAAGTTTTACCTAAATAAAAACAGGTCATCACGGTTCTAGATCTATTCGAACACCGGTCGAAAATGTAAGGGCAGATAAGAATATAGACAAATGAAACATATGTATGGCATTTAATGATGAATGAAAGTAAAACACTTGTTGCACCATAGCAAAATCTTCAATGAAAATGTGTTGTCCTTGCAAAATTATATTGCAGCAAACAATGGCAATATTGAAAGAAGAATAGATTGAACTTTCCATACCAGGTTACACATTGTCCTTCTAATAGTCCCCTTGCACACAGGTTAAAGCTGCATAGCTTTAAAAAAATCGGTTATTCCAATTAAAACTAATATGTTAACAAATCTTGTTATGCTTCTGATTTATTCCTTGGTGCCAAAAATTAAGTTCTTTTTATCAAATGCAAATTTGTCATAAAGGAATAGAAAAACGCTCTAAATCTGTACCTTAAAGTAATGCTTTAGCTGGTTGAAAGTGACGCACTTGCACCACACCATTTGCACCAAGAACTACGTTCAACTGTATCTGACAAAATCTCCTGCAAAGGCACCTTCAAAGTTCTGTCATGCATTGAAAAGAATCATGTATTAAAAAGAATGATTTTGCTGGGCTCAGCTATTCCCAAGACCGAACCTCTACTTTACTCATAAACATGACAATTAAGCAGAATAGGTTATGTTTCCATTTGTAGACATCATCTCATCCATGTTTGCGTTTAATGCCATGCTCACCAGTCCCAGTACCATGAAGGATCTCATGCACATATAGACGCATGTTCGTGTTTGTGTTTAATGCCACGCTCATACAGTCCCAGCACCATAAAGAATTTCATTCATACCAATGCAAATCTCAACTGCAATTAGAAAAATATTAATCCACCCAAGTGAATCAGACTTCCTATTCTATAGAATGTCAAGAAAGAATTTCATATTGTGCTGAATGATGCACTTGTGTCCGTATGGCAGCATGCATAAACAACTTAGTATTACCTTGCAATTCATAGAAACCCTTTTGTCGATTCCTTATAGAGCATTTTCTGCCCACGATGGAGATCCAAGCTTCTGCAAGCTGTCCATGCAGCAACAAATGTCATTTTTACAGATAGAAAATATAGATGGAAAAAGGTACATGACTACGAAAAAAAGTGTTAAACATAAAAGCTCTAAGCTCACAATGAGAGGAAATAGATTTGGAGGAACGATTCTCGATTAAAAGGTAAGAAATAAGATCCTCAAATGGATCTAAAACAGGAACATGGCGGCTCTTCCAAGTCTGAAGCAATCGTATCTACTGGGAAGTGAAGGATAAGGCAACAAAGTATTTACACGATGTCGGCAACACTCCATAATCATAACTTGCAAGATACCCTGCTTTTGCTCCTTAAAGGATTCGTACCTGGAAGCAAACTCTCCACAAACTCTATTGCAATTGGGGAATGAAATAACAGAAACTCTGGGGACCATATTCTGCAAACAAACACCAAGTTCATCTCCATATCCAAGTAGCGAAATGACACGTACAGAATGAGATGAACAATATACAGGAAAGAAACCAGAAGCTCCTGTTGTTATGAGGGGTTAACTATGTAACATCATTTGCAGTTTGAAACTTACGGGTAAGGACAATGTTTTGATGGGTTGTAGGTTTAAGTTTCTATATTATTCTTCTTTTTGCAGTGAATGGATAGACCTTGCCAAATTAACAGGCCTGCAAGCTCACCTTGGTCAACACATGCAAGTCTTGATGATGAATCTCACTTGGTGTTTGTAGATGAAATGGAGTCCTTCCAAGAACAATCCAGAAGCTTGAATCCTAAAAGAAAAATATTGTCATTAGTTTTAGCACGAAAGCTGAGACGCCCAATGCTGTGTGCTCACCGTGGTCAATACATGCAATCTTGATGATAAATCTCACCTGGTGTTTGCAGATGAAATGGCATCCTTCCTTCTTACACTCCAGAAGCAAGAGAAGAACTCTCCAGAAGTTTGAATCCTGAAAGAAAAATATTATCATTAGGTTTAGCAAGAAAGATGAGACGCCCAATGCCGTGTGCTCACCGTAGTCAACACATGCAAGTCTTAGTGATGAATCTCACCTGGTGTTTGCAGATGACATGGCATTCTTCCAAGAACACTCCAGACACAAGAGAAGAACAATCCAAAAACTTAAATCCTGAAAGAAAACTATTCCCATTAGTTTTAGCAAGAAAGCTGAGATGCCCAATGCTGTGTTCTACCTGGTGTTTGCAGATGAAATGGTGTACTCCAGAAGCAAGAAAAGAACACTCCAGAAGTTTGAATCCTAAAACAAAACCAGAATCATTAATTTTAGCAAAAAGGATCCGTCCCAGCTAAAGAGCCCAATGCTGTTTTCTACTCACGCTATAAGGATCCGACCCACGTGAGGCGCCCAATTTTGAGGCGCCGGAGAAGAATCATAAGACGAAATTCGTAGAGCAAGAGGTTTGTCATCCATCGAAAATTTTCTCTTTGAATCTAAAATTTCGCATTGAATAATGTATGGCGATTTCAAATTCGTGGCATTCAATGCCGGCAACATGGATGGACCGCAAGATGAAAGGGAAGGCTGCAACTTGGATCTCGCAGGGGGCCGCAAGATGAAGGGAACGCCGCATGCGGCGTTACATGCGGCATTCCAGGCACATTCCCCAACTCCATCTCAAAATAAAAAAGAAGATGTGAGTTTTTCTTGAATGATTTGCATTTTCGGGGCCGAATTTTGGTCTTTTGCACTTGAAAGCAAACATTAACTACTTTGAGAAATTTGGAATTCTCGTTGAGTACGAAATAGGTTGCAATGGCCATATAAATCATTAAAACACCTCTATGAGAACCTCATTGATCCAGCATACACGTGGAAAAATGATCGGACTCAATGTGATCTTTTTTATCATAGAAGACTAATACATGAACTTTTTATGGGACATTTTTATAATATAATATAATTATTGTCATAAATTTTGTACATGGTGGGCTTGTCAAGATCGCCATTGCGATCTACTGAGATTAGAAACGAGTGCATATTGGACACTCACTAGTAAAATAACATGTTTATTTATGCATTTTAAAAGCAACTATAAATATAACTGAATAAAAGAAAAACAATTTTTTTGCTCAACTCTACAAAAATATAATCTTTCAAAAAATAGTATTTGTGCTCAAGATAATCGCTACAACGATTTTGGTGAGCAAAACTTAAGCATTTTTGTGCCCTTTTTTGTACCTATCTAAATTGCCTTGGGCAAATTGAGGTCTCCTACCGCCCTCCTAGTGCTCGTCGAAATCGCCATGGCGAATAAGGAGAGCCAGTATTTACCATGAATGCAGCCTTCCGAAAGTCCGTACAACATGCTCATCTCGAAAACCTGCTTCGATGGGAAGATTGAAATGCTAAGAATCAAATGGGAAACAAGGGTAAGTTTTGTACGCCACTTCAATGAAAGGGAAAAACCAATTTGATGATTTCAGAGACAGCAAGAGAACTGCAGCCAAAGATTTCACCTAATCCATGTGACAAATTTGGGATTGGCAGATGGGTCTCAGGCGAATAGATTTGTTTCTGCCCATGGCCGCATAAATAAGATTTGAAGGTGCATCTACCCCGCCATCAAGATTTGGTTGGGGCTCACAAGATTATCACAGTCTTTATCTCTCCAAGAACAGGGACCTAATATCCTCCTCCAATATTTAAAATCCTACATGCAACTGGACTAGACAAAGGAGCTATTGAGGCATTCTTTGCAGTATAAAAAGGTCTTACCTTAATGCAAATCCCCTTGCGGCCCTTGGAATATGGTGTGCCGACCTACCATCTGTTTACAGCATCATCTGTTTTCACAGTCATCCCGTTGCCAAAATAGGGCGTGCACCTTGAATGTTGTTTTGATCTAGTCACATGAGAAGCCCAAGAATAAAGAGAGAGACGAATCCGGCACCACTTGCGATCTATGTCTCTTATGCTTTCGATCCATTCTCCTTTGTTGCGGCATCCTCTCATCCACCTGATCCGCTCATCTCCCTGGTCTAAAGGAGAACTCGGTTTGCATATGCTCAAGCCGGCACGCAGAGACGAGTGCAGTGCTCGAAGCCTACCTACCAAAATTATTCAAAACGTGATATCTACCCAAATTTTTAATTGTCATGCCCACTTTGGGCGGGACAAATTCGAATTAAAATTGTGTACTTTCGGCTTGTGGTTGGACGGGACAAATTCAAATTAAAGTTTACTTTTGGCTTGTGGTGGGCCTGAAGAGGTGCATTCAAATTTCTCAGGCTTCTTTTCTCCAAGTAATTGATTCATGCTTTTGAGACATGGCCGAGAAGCTGCAGTTGAGAGAAGCAAAGGGAACTGATATAATGGAGTTTGGATTTGTCCTTCTCCAGATGTGGCAATTAGAAGTCGTGGGATGCTTTTGCAGTATCAAGACATTCATCAATTTGTAATTAATGCATAGTATGAAATTAAATTCTAAAGTTTTGTCAGCTGGCTTCCTATGTCATCACTAGCATACAAGCCAATTTTTTGAATTTTCGGACAAGGTTTAGATCAAAGAGTTAGCATTAGAACAGTCTGGGCAGCCTGCTGTTGGACAGCCAAGCTGGCACCCTTTCCCAAGTCAAACAAGGCCAAGACCTTGCACAGCCACCTCACCAGAGGGGAGAGTTCAGACCCCAGGATTCGGGCCTCAAGAAAGTTCCCAAGGTAGCCTTTCCTGGCAGTGCCCCCCTGGGGGATCGTACGCTAATGACCACCTTCCCGAAGCTCGGTTCCCCTATCCGATCATGGAATCCTCTGTTCAAGGGCCCTGCTTTAAGCAAGTCCAAAAAAATCCAAGATCGATCCTGGGAAACTTATCAAACCGCGAAGCATCGTAGGGGCGAACTTGTAGAAACCGAAGTGTTTTGTTGTTCGGGCACTGTGGAAGCCCCCAAATGGCAATTCAACTTCACCAAATCATCTGGAATAATGAAATTACTCTAGGGGAGCCAGTTACGCAATCAGTTTTAGAAAAGAAGGAAACACTTATCTCTACGCGGCAGTATTCAACATCCACCTGCTAGGCCAATTGACTACGAGTGTGCTAGACATGAGATACTTTGTGACGCTTTTTGGAGAAAGGCCACGAAACTTGGTCTCTAGAGCAATGTCGATGTTCTGAGGCCATTGTCATAGCCAAATCATAGTTCCGGAGAGGGGAAGTTGCCCCTCCTTCGCTAAGGCCTTCGGGAGAGGACTTTTGGGGTAAGCTGCGTCTGGGAGGTTTTTAGGGTCCGTGCTGTGATGTCAACACCCCCTGCTACGTCAAGACACGCTGCAAGGTCCTGGTCGAATCTGACCAGGATAGGACCTCCAAAACGTAAATCCTATGAGTTGCCAGGTTCTTGAATATAGTTTCCTTTTTGCGGGCTGAGATTTGGTCTTTTGCACTTGGAATATGGCTAAGAAGCTGCAGTTGAGAATGTGAAGCAAGGGGAACTAACAGAATGGAGTTTGGATTTGTCCTCCTCCTGATGTGGCAATTGGAAATCCAGGGCCGCTTTTGCAGTAGGAAAGACATTCATAAATTTCTAATTAATGCATAGCACAAAATTAAATTTTGATGTTACCTAGCTTTTAAGTCATCACCAGCATACATGCCAATTTTTTTCCAAATTTTTGGATAAGATTTAGATCAAAAAGTTAGCATTAGAATGGTCTGGGCAGCCTATTGTTGGACAGCCGAGCTGGCACCCTTCCCCAAGTCAAACAAGGCCAGGACCTTGCACAACTGCCTCATTAGGGATCCGGGCCCCAAAAAGGTTCCCAAGGCAGCCTTTCCTAGCAATGCCTCCCAGGGGGACGTATGCTAATGACCACCTTCCTAGAGTTCGGTTCCCCTATCTGACCGTTGAATCCTCCATTCGAGGACCCTGCTTCGAGCAGGTCCAAAAAAATCCAAGATCGATGTGGGAGAACTTATCAAACTGTGAATACTACATAGAAACCGAATCGGCCTTACTTTGATTGAATTGAGAATAGAAGCATCAGGACTGCTAGAGTGAAGATAAATGATTATGGAGAAGTAAAAGCTAAGTCCACTACAGAGTTGTTATTACCCGATTGGAGCACGGGGCTGGATACTGGTGGCTAGACATCACGTCAGTTTGTTGCTTGAAGAAGGTTTATAAGAAGATTGTTCATCTCCATCAAGTCTTTCTTGCATACACTTCCAATCGCTGTGAGCAAAAAACAAATTGCAAGTTTGTTACATCGCTCTATCGAAATGAACCCAAACATTTTTGCTATTGTGAAAATTGCTTCTCCTAGTTGACCTTGACTAGACATTAGACTTGGTCTTTACACTACTGATAGTAGAAGCAGCAGGATGTTGTTCTTAATTACCATTTATTATGGTCATGAGGATTGCAGCGGTATAAAAACAATAGCATTAATATTTTGATAAAATAAGACACCACTTATTGATCAATCATATTCAAAATAATAGGTAGTCTTATTTTTGATGGTTTTCACACTAGTGTTTGTTAGTGTCTCATTTATATAAGACACCCTGTAGTGTGAAAACAACTTATATTTGTGTGTCTTATTTTTTGCTTTGGAGCAGTGTATGGCAAAGTATTTGAAATGAATGGGAAATTTTCCTTCTAGCCTTAGGATGAATAGGCATTTGCGGATTTGAGTGGGACTTATCCTACTAATAAAATTTTGGTTGGGAAAATTTCCTTCAAATCTCATAAACAAAAGGTTACTAAAACAAATTTGTAGCCTATAAAGAAAGCTAAATATAATATTAAATTCTATTAAAAATAACATAAACAGGTCATGTTCCTAGGAAAATGCACCTCTATGAGTAATATTTCGTCAGTGAGTAGCTTACTGCAGCAAAGTTAAAAGTCTTCCATATTATCTTCCTCTAATGAGATGTGAAGTGTCCGTGTGGAACTTGTTCCTTGGTTCCTGAACTTTTATTCTTTACTAACTAACCATATTAAAAACTCTTATAACTTATTTTTTATAAAAAAAAAAATTTACCTATATAAAAATGAATCGGAAAAATTTTATACATCTCTTTTTTTTTCTGGACGATATCCTACTATATTTCAAGTGAATCGAAATCATTTATTGAACCGAAATTCGGTGAAGTGCCTAGGACTTTACCGACATATAGTTTTGGAGTCGAAAATGATAATGAAAATGTGAAATAGGACAGCCGGGATTTTTAAGACATCGTGGTGAAAAGGCCCATAGTTCCACGTTAGCATTGATTAAATTCATGCGATGGCCTCCGAAGCCGCAAAGATCAAGGTCTGCAAACGATGCAAGAACTCTTTCGATCCTTCCAATAATAGCGCCGATCCCCGCCAAGTTTCATCCTTCGATCTTCGCTTTAAAAGTAGACAACATGGTAACCGGTCGCATTATTTTCCCGAGTGAATGTCATCGTTACCACGCAGCACACCCCTACATTCCGGAATGGAAAAGGGGATGCCAATTCCGTCCTGTTGGATTCTTTACAGGCTACAACCGGTAAAATTTTTCTCAAAGTTCAAAACCTTAAAAACACAGTTTTTACACAAGTTCACATTCAAATCACAGTTCATATTCAAATTCACAAGTTCATATTCAAATCACAAGTTCACAAGTACACAAAGTTCATATTCACAAGTTCATATTCACAAGTTCATATTCACAAGTTCACAAGTTCATATTGAAATCACAGTTCACAATACACAAAGTTTTTACACAAAGTTCAAAGTCACAAAAGTTTGGCCATTGTAGCAATAGTTTGCCATCAAAAAAACTTCACACATTGAAAAGATTGGACCAGTTTCTGATTGACTTCAGAAATTGAAGATCAGATCATCGCAATAGAAGAAAATTGCCATCGAAATCACTAACATCTGCAGCCAATCAAGTGTCTGAACACAAACCTGCAATTCAAAACATACATCAGATAAAGCTACATATATCAAAAGATAAATTAAATAAACTTACATGAAACCTGCACCATCGTTATCACCAAAAACTTGTAAACTACACTGCGCCATCCTTATGATCAGAAACTGCGCCCTCCACACACCTAAACAGAAACAAAAATAAGAAAAAAGCACAAAATCAAGCAAATAAAAAATACATACTCACAATTTCTTCGCGAAATCTCTTGCATCAGACGTATTACTAACCTGAATGATAATTTTTTCAATTTTATTACCTGAAAAAGATATATTGCCACCACCAGAACTTCTAAGACGACGATCCACACCAGTAGAACAATCTGGAAAGTACTGCTTCAGTGCTGGACTTCGATCTAACAGAATGTCTAAATCCTTACAATACTCGTCATCAATTTCAACAGGAAGATTTACAGATCCAACATTAGTAATGTCAACCAATGACTTCTCATCCGATCTGCCAGCCAATCCAAAGAAATTTCCCTCGTGACTCGATCCACCAATCCAACATTTAAATTTTCCACATTATCGGAACGCATCTCTATAACTCCGCACTTGATCGAGAACATCCATTGCGGTACGCCTTAACAACAATACCGACCGATCATACCGCTTTTGTAAGATTCTCGGATTCTTGTGACTGTGAATCGCCATTCCAACTTCAATTGGAACACCGTAAACGGACATCCGAGTGATCGCCAGACCTGCAACTTTTATTAGTGAAATTACCCTTAATCCCACACACTTCGCCATCTCACGCAGCCATAACGAAATACTCTTAGTGCTTGTATGGTTCAGATTATACCATACCCAAGTCCCTGAACTTGTTAATAGCCCCAGAAAATACAAATCTTCCCCAATCTTCTTCACTTCATACGATGGAAGATGGCCCTCAAGATGTCTCCATGTCTCTATAACGTCAGCCTCATAGCATCTCACTGGTTCCCTAAAATCCTCTGGCCTACACTTGTTTATCCCACCATGCCAATTTTTGCTTGTTGTCTCACAGTACTCTATGTATTCTCTAACAAAATCCCTGCCAATATTAAGTTGGAAATCTCGTACCTTCCGTAACTCTCCAACACCTCGTATCAGAAATCGAGTCATACAATAAAAAGCAAAACGCTTTTGAAGACCTGTGGCAGTGTTGACCTGATGCATAGGATGTGCCAAGATTCTATTCTGATCTTCCCGACTCAGAATATCACTTTTTTTCCGTGTCGGAAGTGCACCTGCAGTAGCAGACTGTTCCATGGCAACTTCTAATGCTTTTCGTGCCCTTAAGAAATTGACATCATGGTAAATGTCTATCAATTTCTCATCCTTCCTAGTTTGCAAAATTCTGGCATCCTGTGCTCTCCTCAATATTCTATTGAACGTACGAAACAGATTCTGCAAACTGCAAAATCTGGAATTCAGAACACAGTGGAAAAAAAATTAAAAGAAATACAACAAAAACAAATTCAAAATACTTACGAATCTGGAGGATATCTCCGACCATCTTGACGATGCACACAAAGTATAAATTTTTCAAGCATATCAGCTAAGTCATTGAGAGGAATCTCCTCAATTGGAGCTTGAATTGGAATATTATTCTAACTCTCCATCGTCAAAACGACCCTTGCCCAATCATCCTTTCCTTCTGAAGCATTCGGACCAGCTGCATTAACCTTCTCAACTAATTCCGGGTCTAAATCTTTAATTCCAGACAAATTTAAGGGCCTCTTTCCATTCTGTTCGAAATCAGAAATCTTCTCCATAGGACTAGCAGCCTTCTCCATAGAACTAGCAGGATCAGCAATGTTTTCTATAGGAGTAACAATATCCCCAAGACTAAATGAAGGACAATCGGGCACTTCATTTTCTTTCCCAAAGAACAAATCTCCTAAATAACAAACAAAAGATATAATGATTAGAAACAAACTAAAAACAAGATAAAATAACAAAGAAAGAAAATGCTTTTTACCTTCATTTGTCCTCTGGATCCATTAAGAACAGTGCAAATGCTACATCCCGAAAATGCATGCAACAAAGATTAGACAAATACATAAGAAAAAATAGACATGCAAATGTAAAAATTACAAATTTACCTAAATTAATAGATTTAATCCAAAGACACAACATGGTAACTAAGTCGCCATAGTCGGCCGAGATGACTCTATTAAACCAAGCTAACCAAGTTTTCACCGCATGCATAAATATTATAACCCAGAAACAAAAAGAACAAAGAAAAATCAAAGACCTAAACCATCAAAACCTAGGTTCGTGCACCGAATCGCCGTAAGAGCTTGAATCCGCGACTAGACTTCCATTTGCACCGTGATTTATCAAGAAAACAAGTTACATTCAATAAATTCAACAAAGATCGAATGAAAACAAAGAATATTACCTAAAGAATGTCGAAGAGTCGATAGAAGGCTCAAATTTTGCAAAAGGCAAGAAAATACCAAGAACATAAGAAAACTTCCCAAATAACAAGCGTGCAAAGCAAAAAATGCAGCACTGCCTCCTTGCGCCATAGCTCGCATATTCTGCCTTGCTATGGCTTTGGCTCGGCGCACGCCAAAGGAAGGAGCAGGGGGGCGAGGAGGACGCCCGCCGGGCGCCATACCGCCGGATCAAGAAAGAACAAAAAATGCCGCCAAAAATTTTTGCTCCCGCCATGTTGTTGTCCGGGCACGCCACCGACCGTGATTCCGACGTGGACTGGTGGGGTCCCGCGACCGGCGGTAGCCCATGATGTCCTCGATCCATATCCACTTACCTGGAATACGGGGGGATTTTCCGTGCCATAAAATAAGACACCACTTATTGATCAATCATATTCAAAATAATAGGTAGTCTTATTTTTGATGGTTTTCACACTAGTGTTTGTTAGTGTCTCATTTATATAAGACACCCTGTAGTGTGAAAACAACTTATATTTGTGTGTCTTATTTTTTGCTTTGGAGCAGTGTATGGCAAAGTATTTGAAATGAACGGGAAATTTTCCTTCTAGCCTTAGGATGAACAGGCATTTGCGGATTTGAGTGGGACTTATCCTACTAATAAAATTTTGGTTGGGAAAATTTCCTTCAAATCTCATAAACAAAAGGTTACTAAAACAAATTTGTAGCCTATAAAGAAAGCTAAATATAATATTAAATTCTATTAAAAATAACATAAACAGGTCATGTTCCTAGGAAAATGCACCTCTATGAGTAATATTTCATCAGTGAGTAGCTTACTGCAGCAAAGTTAAAAGTCTTCCATATTATCTTCCTCTAATGAGATGTAAAGTGTCCGTGTGGAACTTGTTCCTTGGTTCCTGAACTTTTATTCTTTACTAACTAACCATATTAAAAACTCTTATAACTTATTTTTTATAAAAAAAAAAATTTACCTATATAAAAATGAATCGGAAAAATTCTTATACATCTCTTTTTTATCGGATGTATATCCTACTATATTTCAAGTGAATCGGAAATCATTTATTGAACCGGAAATTCTGTGAAGTGCCTAGGACTTTACCGCACATATAGTTTTGGAGTCAGAAATGATACGAAATGTGAAATAGGACAGCCAGATTTTAAGACATCGTGTGAAAAGGCCCATAGTTCCACGTTAGCATTGATTAAATTCATGCGATGGCCTCCGAAGCCGCAAAGATCAAGGTCTGCAAACGATGCAAGAACTCTTTCGATCCTTCCAATAATAGCGCTCAGTCCTGCCGTTTTCATCCTTCGATCTTCGTTTGCCGTAGACATGATGACCAGATAAGGTACAGTAACTTCAGTTATTTCATAAACATTATTTTTCCAATTGAATAGGGGCAGATTGATTGCGAAGTCCATAGCATATAAGGTGTTTTGAATGTTTTTAGCCTCAGGCAGATCGATAAGTCAACTGACCCGCAGACAACCTTCAGGTCAGGTTAGGTGTTGAGGAGACAATGCTAAAAACCATTATAAACTGATGGGTTTTCAAACTCAAGTGCACACTTCATCTTCTCGCAAATGTTTCCCCAAGTAGTTATATCTAAGATATGGCTGTCTGTTTGCTTATTCATTTTGCCTATACACATGGTTATTTCTTACATGGTCGAGAAAAGTAGACTCTCAGCTTAATTCTTTTAGTGATTTTGATCTCTGTTCAAGTTTGTTTATGTAATTGTCAAGAGATTCATTAAAGTTTTACTGCAAAATCATATATAGTGCGTTTCTTGGAATACTCTATGTTTGACTCTATGATTGGCAATGATTAATGCATTCGCCATATCCAATTAATGTAGCTACTGTTTCAAGGTACTATGAATTGAAGCCAAATGACCCACCATACGCTGCGAAGTTTTACGACTGTTGTGGAGCAGAGGAAATTGAAGCTGCAGGTTGTACTACAAGTTTTCATGTGTCCTATGACGAATCTTGATGAACCCTGTCGAGTCGATTAAACTAGCCCATCTGATAATGGAGGATCTTAGACCATCTGATAATGGAGGATCTTAGACTAATGTAAACGCACGAAAGATGACAACAATATTTTAGGTATGGGACACCATGAATCTTTTGATAGAAGTTTTCTTTGTATATTTCGCCATAAGCATATAATTCAAACATACTCTTAAGATATTAGTTTTTCTTAAGCCTGTGTCTTGATGCTTTAGAATCTCTATGAAATCAGGAGCTTCTTGGGGTTAGATGCTCTAAACTTTGCATTCTCTATTACTGGATATAGAATGCCTATGAAATCAGGAGCTTCTTGGGATTAGGTGCTCCAAACTTTGCATTTAACTATTACTGGAGAAAGACGTGAAACTGGACAATTACTCCCTTGTTCATAAGATCGACTAAACTTGTTCAATTCAGACACCTTTAAACACCGTTTCTACATGGGGAACTGTTGACAGAGGGAAAGGTTTCTTGATTCTCTTAACACCTGAGAGTAATAATTCTTGGAGCTTTGAGAGCAGACATTATCTGACCACAAGTTTTCTAATGAAATCTAAATAAGCTTTTCATCATTTTGCAATAGGCATGACACATTCTAAAATCACATACTTTCTGAGATCACAATAAAGAACTATTTAATTTCGCCACTTGTAACTTTGGTGGTGAATTATGTAGTTCTCAAGAGCACTTTAAACATAGGATACGATTCTATAGCAGCAGCCACTGGACCTGACATTCACCAACAATGGTTCCTTATGCTGTCATCAGAAGTAAAGTTCTACAGACACCCATCCCCAAAGAAGGGATTCATTTAACGGTGTGCTAGCTACAAGTGCTTTTTACAATGTTATGTACATAATAAATAAAGATGGCAACATTTGCCACAAGGACAATAGCATCAATGCTTCCTCTTCCCAGAAGATGCCATCAAAACGCCAACAGCTATGCTGAACATGAGTAACATGGATGCAAGCAGCATATATGTACGGCAGGAGGAGCGCATATATTCTCCAAAAAACAATATTCCCCATACAGTGCTCACAAGCGGCATTGCCTACACACATTGGAAAAAAAACATTGTTGAATCAGTCAAGTGGCGAAACTAACAGGTGGCTTTGGATCCCAACCTGGACAGCGTCTGCAGCTGCATAGCCTGCTGCTTGACCCCCCATGAATTGCAGGCCATTCCCTAAACCACATAGTAAACCCGCTAGCAATGCCCATGAGCGTCCATTCCAGTCATTCAAGTACTTGGTAAATGAAGACTTTGGTAGGCCCAATATTGGGTAATAAAGGAACACAATGTTGAGGGCAATGGCTAGGACAAAGAATGAAGTTGAGAAGTAGAAAAACGCAGTATAAACTACTAAATGTGGTACCCCATGCTTCAATGTGTGCCATTGATCATTAGTAGCCAAGTTGAATGCAGGGCTGAAGAGGGAGAAACAAGCACCTGCAAAGAAGATAATAACCAGACCAAGGAATCTCCTGGATGTGGTTCCCTGTTTAACATGTCGTAATATGAGAATTACTGAAGTTATAGCAAGAATTCTAAATTATTACCTTGATAGCTCTTCTCTTTTCTATTTCGGTGATGTACTCTGCACTACCAGCATTGACTGGGATTGCAGAAGGAAATGGTTTGTGCTTTTCATGTTCTTTTGCTGAACCATTGGTGTGTTATCTAAGTCATTGATATAGTCATACCAAAAACGTTTTAACTCCAACTTATAGCATCCATACTCACCAGGACTTTTAGCACCCTCCATGGCTATAGTATCATCCTCCATTGATCTGCAATGAAAGTTATATTATTAATGTATAAAAATAAACGTTTTTTGGTTAAAAGGCCATACTTGTTCAATGCATTTGACATTGACAATTTACGTAATTTCGCAATGTTGTCTGCTGTATTTGAAGCATGAAGTGTTGATCCCAAGAATATTGCAACCAAGAAGCATGCTACCCCGGGGAAAAGAATTTCCGCACGGTTGATTCTACCATCCAAAAAGTAATTCATGGTGGTACCTGTTGAGCAAATAACATGAATAACATGCAACAAGCAATCCCTAATTCATGCATACCTGCCACTACAGTCAAGCTGCAGGATATGACCTCTGCAACAGAAAGCCCAATAAAGGCCAAAGCATATTGGAGGGAGAGATTTCCCAAGCATAAGACCACACCACCAGCCATTGCAATTGCCACTGAGGGTCCATTATCCTAAATAATACCATATCATCAAGAATGAATTTCTGGAAAAATGAGGCATGTACATCTGAAAGCATACCTGTTTAATTTGTTCAAGGAAGTTTGGAGAATCAGGAGTAGATTTCCCAATCTGACCCAATGTAAATGCAATTAGAATAGCCGCCAAGTAATTTGTGAAACAATAGTCTAGGTAAGTGTGTTGGGGCATGCGTCCTCTACGTTCTAAGAGATTCATAATTGCTGGCCATGTCCCAAGGAAGAAGAGAGCTGTAAGCATCAACGCAATGGCACCACCTTTGTCCTCCACTAAATACATGTTGCCTAAGCTGCATGGGATTAAAAGAAAATTCCGTGAATGAAGAACTGAACAGGTAGATGCAAAGCAATCAACCTATGGAATGGAAAGTACCTGTGTATGGACGCTACGGACTCCGGCTTTCAACCATCCAGGCAATACATTCTGAGCTGTATCTTTGAATTTGACTGAAGAAATGTATATTTTCTAAGAACTCTGGGTCCACCGGACTTCGTTGAAAATTGTGCGCCCCCCCCCCCCTACTTATTATTAGTCTTGACTTACTTTTTTCCAATTTTCTCTTTATGGTTGAAAATGATTCCCGCTAGAAAAGGCGCGGAACGTGCCTATATTGTCTAAGCTGCGTCATGAAGTTGCCGCAGCTTAGACAAGAGCATCGCTCGGACATGATTGACCTCCCCTCTAAACACTCTTCTGTCCCGCACTGAAACCTCAATGTCTGGATCATCTACTGCAACCAAAGCCTCTTCTAGGATCTCTACAGCATTAGTTAAAGCAACAGATAACACATGCACAATTCGCCAAGTCTGCGATTTCATCCACTCAACATAAAAAAACGGAGCAACAAACATACGAACCACCCCTTCTACGGCACGCCTCTCTACAGGTTCAACGTCCAATGCAATAAACATAGAGAACGGAGGAGGAGGAGTGGCATCCCTCTCTCTTCCGGCAGCCCCGCCATCAACATCCGCCCCTGCAACACAAGATTCAATTGATTAGGAAGTTGTAACATGAATATGAACAAACAATTCAAGAGCTCATACTATCCAATATCAAAGGCAGGATCCGACATATCTAAAGGAATATAGTCCTGGAAATAAGGTTGGCTGCCATCTACAGGGGGAATAAAAGCGGGAGTCTCCTCATGATACTCCTCATCTGCAGGATAATCGACGGTGTCCACTCCATCATCGTCAGCACCACTCCCATTTTCATCCTCTTCCAGCATTGCGTCCAGTTTGTCTGGCTCCTCATATGCCAGAGCATCATCCCAAAATCTATGGCGCCTTCTACCCACTTTCTCTATTGGCTCTTCCCCAGGAGACAATCCTTAAATGACGCATCGCACGTCCTTGATAGAGGCATGCCTCGGATCCAGGGTAAGCCTCCATGCAGCCTCTACTCTATAGTAACTGATTCTGGCTGAATTCCAAGGGAGGACCCACGCGCTAGACAAAACGAACTTCCCAGTTCGCAACATCCGTGCAATCGTGCATCACAGACTGGGAGTTCTCTGCCGTCTTCCGTGATATAACACACAAAGTGGCTCCCACGACTGAGCAAATTTCTGTTATCCAAAACCACGCAGTGTTTGATCTCACACGCACCGTACATTGCATATAAGTTCTTCCCACGCTCAAGCTGCTCAGCAGTTACCTCCTTCATGTGATTCCTATAATGCAATTTGCCAACATCTTTCAAACAGTAGCCGAGCATTCCTTCAAAACAGTGTAAACGCGTGTCCTTCAATGCTTTACACATAATCACTCCGCCTGGTGGACGATGATTTGTCCAATCTAGACCCTGCCTCAGACGAATATTCACAGCTGCTGGCGAGGTTGCAGCAACTCGAAATACACACTGCAGGTGTACGTGATCAAGTTCAGAACCCCGCTCTACAGCCACCATGCCTGCAAGGCAACCTGAGTCCAAGATCCGTAATGTCCCGAGCTTTGGGTTGGAATCTGCCATGGGAGCTCACATGCAAGCCATCATCAACCATTGTCTCCCAGCTCCCAGTCAAGGTTCTCCCACTCACCTGGATACTATCTCTCAAGCCTCCACTCGTCAGCCTTCCAACATCATCTCTGCTGTCAAAAACCTCTAGGAAGAAACCTCCCATCCACAACCGTCTTCTTCTCCCCCTCGTGTGCCACGACATGAACCCGTAACCAATGTTCCCTCCTCTCAGTCCACCGAGATTGAAAATTCATGCTCTCAGCAAGTCTCTCAGACTACCCCATCTGCCCGACCACACCAGTCTTTACAAGTTCAACCCTTGCAACTTCCTCTGTCCAGACGCGCCCTCTACCAGTATCAACAGGATGTCCAAGAATGCATGCTCAAACTTCAAGACTCTCAAGAACACTTTATGAATGGAATCCAGCATTACATGGATTCTACGGATGCTCTTCACCATGATCTTCGCCACCATGCAGGTTCACTCCTTGGAAGAAAGTCTACAAAATAAGCATGGTGCTTTGTTGCAGACCCGTGAGGCTCTCCAGGCAGAACAAGAACGGACCACCACGCTAGCAGATCAGCAAGCTCAGTTGCAGACCACCATTCAAGAAATTCTGGCTAAATCCAGGATAAGGATAAGCTCCTTACTGATCTCCCGACCTTATATACAGATATCTCAACCGATTACAACAATCAGCTACAGCAGGTTGCCCTCAGAGATGATTGCATATCTCTTCTAGAAGATCAAGTCTCCGCACTTCAGACTCAGGTCACGCCTTTACAGGCTCAGGTTGTTGAATCTCAAAAGCAGAAGCTCATTGATGACACAAAAATTGCCAGTCTTCAGCTCCAGCTCTCTACTCAAGGTCTTTCATCTTCTCAGGCCACGCACTCACACATGAAGTTCCGTGATCAGTCTCGTCTCCTTGCTGACAAAGATAACAAAATCCGTGACTTAGAACATCAGGTCCATCAAGCTATCCAATCTGCAGAAGAGGCTCAAAGTCAACATGAGACGTACCTTCAGCTTGCTCTCACAATCAGTGTTGGGGAAACTTTGTAGGTCCCATCGGAAAATTGCCTATGGTTATTTTGATCAATCGGATATCTTGTGTTTAGGGCCGGAAATTTCTATTGTCTTAATAGAAAACCTTAAGAAAACTTGTCGGAAAAATTCTTACGATACACTAACCGAACCGGAAAATTTGCGATTTCAACCGGTTGGTTTATAGTGTTCCCCGGACTTTGCCCAACACTGCTCACAATTCCAAGGGATTTCTCCACTCCCTCAAGCTATTTGGATTATGTCGTCACACGCCGTCATCTCTTCCTCCTCAAATGGTATTCAGCACAGGGCAAGTTTCATGAGCCCCTTGGCAGAGCGGATCTCCTCAATATATGGCCTGACCTCTCCATTGAAGATAAAGGATTATTCTGTGCTCTCTTGGTCTATGGTCTTCTCACATGTGATGATCCTGGTCTAGTTCAGCCAATGGCTTATGTTCTTCATGATTTCTATCTGGCTGATACCATGGACAAGTTCGATGATGGGCCCAATCGTGTATTCAATGGCAATGAACTTGCTCAGTGGCGGTTGTTGCCTGAGAATATATACTTGCAGGATCCGACGCAAGCCACCACCTTCCAAGAGGAGTATATGCCAGAGCTCGCTCATCACCTTCCACTCTGGATTGCTGAGACTCTGCAACAAGTGCGCAAGAACTTGTCAGAAGATATGGGCATTCAATTTGCTCAAATTTATTTGCAGCATCTTGGCGGATATAACACTCTTCGTGTTTATCTGGACAACCATACTGTCCCCACGGAATGGGTATCTCCTCCTGTGCATACTATGCTTCCCTGTTCTGAATGGGAACAATGGTGTCAAACCTTGGATGCTGATCTTGTTCGAGAATTCCGAGAGCAGGCTCAGAAACCCACGATGCAGCCCCAACCCGAAACTCATCTCTATGCATCTCTGAAAGCGCCACCACGCCGTGATATCTCACCTCTGACTGGCGTCTCCCGTTTTGGACCACGGTTCTGGCCGGTCATGCAGATTGGACTCCCGCTCAGATTTCAACCGATCTTCGGTAGAATCCACGATTTGTTCGCCGTTCTGTCTGGCCAGAAGGGGATACCTTGGAAAGCACCCGAAATTGGATATACATCCCCGACGAAAGAGGCTGGCAAGCGCCTACTCACGCTGCATGGGGTTTCACGCAGTTCTTGGAGCGTGCTGCCACCTCCCCGGATCCTTCCGTTCACCGTCAAGCTGGTTTTTGTGCTGCTTTGAAATGCCTTCTGTTGTGTTCTCTTGCACGGAAGTGCCCTATTTATTATTGTAACCCGAATGCAAGCGCCAGTGCCTTTAGACTTCAGACCTGTCTTCTGACATTAGGGCGGATTTGGGGTCTGAAAATGGCCTCCTATCAGCCATTCCACGTCATATTTCCGCTCCTTTTTTCCCATGCCACCTAGGATACCAAAATCTCATCATTACAGATTTACTTGGAATATTCTCCCCGAATAAGGGGGGATTAGCATTCATGGCCATATGTATTTAATTACGTTGGTTGTCGACAGGTGATGACATGTGGCACTTCTAAAAAGCCACTTGCATTATAGCATACCTAAAACTCATGACGGTGTCTCTTGGTTTGTCGGATACCAAGCGCATGCGTGGTCACCGATTCTTGCGCTTATTTTCATTTTAGAGGTTATGGCCATACAAGCTTCCGCCTTCCACATTTCAAAATTTGAATGTGTAGGTTGAAGCTTTGTATCGAACTTTATTTCGAGGGCCAAGCGGCCGCTTCTATGGATGGTTCACATGGAGAAGTTTAGGCCCTCCGCTGAAGTTCTCCGGAAGTCAAGCCTTGATTATTAAAATTCAGCTTTGCATCAGCTCATAAAGTTGGATCTTGCAACGGCTGATTTTCCAAAACGGGGCTGAATTTTTGCCTCCGGCCCAAGTTCGTGAGGTTTAAGCCGGCCACCAGATTCGTCCATGTGAACCCAAAGATTTACCTAAATCTTTACTTCATCCCAATACAAAGGCTTCCCGCCCCTACAATTCGGAATTTGAATTTGCTTAATGTATAAAAGCATGGATTGTAGGAGAATGGACTTTTCGATTTCCATATATGTACGTTGCAAACTTCAAAAATGAGGTTAGTACGGACGCTCTACTCCAAGCCGAATTGTCTTTGGGGCATACAAATTGTACACCTTCATTTCGCGCCGTGCGATCCACGCAGCATGGAAGCTCAAATGATGTGTGGATAAGGATCCAACCGACTCACGCGAATATGCTCCAGGTCTTCAACCCAAAAAGGAGGTCTAAAAAATAAGAACTTAGACCTCGGCGTGTTGTGTCTTCGCGGTGCTCAAAAAAGTATCGACATCCGGCGGATGACGGTTTATATCCATTGGATCCGTTGAGTGGCAAGAAACCGCCATTTCGGGGCGTTTCAAGTTTAGTCCGATTTTGTGGTGACCGGTAACTCCGGCCTCGTAGGATATTGTGAGAGATTGAGAGAGGATGAAGGCATTCGAATCGAATACGTTCCTTGAGATGAGCCGCCCCGATAAGGAAGGGGAAATGTCCGTGAAGATGCTAATAAATGACATTATACTTTGCAATGTGAAGGGTTTATACATTCTTGAAGTACAAAGGTGATGGTGTTTGTGTTTAGATACCGCTAATACAAGAAGTCTTTGACTACTTTTAACAATAGATTCCTTTAAAAATCTATTGCTATTTAAATTATAGCAAAAATGAGTCTTGAAACTCTTTAAGTAGTAGAAGAACTCTTTGACTAGTTATCCATTTGATGACCATTTTTAAGAAAATATGATATGTGACATTCTTATATGCAAACATTCATAAAATTTATGAACATTGAAGGTCAAAGCCATCCTTGTTTAAAGAGGATCATATGATCGCGAAATCTTCATCTTGTGGTAGTAATTGCATATAAGAAATTCGCCGGTGTGATCCTTTTTGTAAAAAAGTAAATAGAAACACAAATATTGAACTTACAACTTAGCGTAAACAAATAGTATTTTAATAAACCAACACTTTATATACTAACACTTTACACTTTAAATAAGATATTTCTTTCTTTCCTTTTTACTTGAAAGCTATTTTTTTTTCAAGATGGATCACACCAAGCCGAATAATACATATGCAAAAAAAGGGACACACTAAATTCATGGTGTGATCCACTTTCTTATTTGTTGTCAAATTAAAATTAAACACAAGTACTCATTCCTATTTGTATCTAAAATGCTTTACCACTCTTAAATACGTGTAAGTCATTATCCCTTTTCAAAGAGCATATTATTTTTCAAAAAGGATCACACCAAGCCCGAATAGTACATATCTGCAACAAAAATGGGACACACTAAATTAGCATCGTGTGATCCACTTTCTTATTTGTTGTCAAATTAAAATTAAACACAAGTACCCCTTCTCATTTAATGCTTTACCACCCCAGTGCATAAAGTTATTAGTCCTTTTCAAAAGCATATCTTTTTTTAAGAAGGATCACATCAAACATCCTATTTGCATCTAAAATACTTTACCAACTCTAGTAGTACATAAAAGTTATTAGCCATTTTCAAAAAGCAAACACTTTATCAATAAATGAGCACGTCCACATATCCACACTTAACTTTAAATAAGACACATATATATTTCTTTTATTAAAAGATAATCAAAGTAATTTTACTATAGGAAGTCATCTTTTTTCAAAAAGATCACACCAAGCGAATTTTGTATAAGCTAAAAGGTTGGAATATACTAAATTCGCATGGTGTGATCCACTTTCTTGTTTGTTGTCAATAGATAATAACACCAAGTCCCTCATCAATAGTCTCCCATTTGCATATAAAATATGTATCATTCCAAGTTATATTATTTTTATGAACTAAACTTTTTCAAAGAGGGTCCCAAAGCAAAATACAAACACTTAATCAATAAGCCAACACTTTACCAACAACCAAAGCTTTATTAAATAAGATTTTTATGTTATTTTATCAAACCTAACAATGTTTCCATATGTGACACTTTGAGTTAACTGATCCAAAGGCTCATGAAAGCGACATTTTATACAATATGTCTTTGGAGCTTTTGTGTCGTGGCATTAGTAAACACCTCTAATGGAGCAAATATTTTGTAACTCATTTTTTCAACAACCCTGGATGCACGTCTTATCAAACATTTCTTCATTGCAAGGACACCATTCTCATAAGGCTTGCACAATTCGCTTAAAAGAGATCATGGGACGACTTTCAAGCTCGGCTCCCACAACTTTACAACGTAAAACTAGATGCCCATTGCCCTGAATGTATATCTTGGAAAAGCATGTCTCTTATGTCCATATGTTAGACAACAACGATGCTAGTAATGCTTTTTCCCTAGTCTCAAATCCCAGACGCCCCGATAAATATAGCCCAAAGAAAAATATTTGATTCAGTGAGTGAATATAAATCAAGAAGAGGGAAGAAAAAAGAAGCAAGGATCACATGACGCGAAATCTCACTACACATTTACAAAGTGCATATGCATTTTCGCATGGTGTGATCCATGTATTATTGAGGGTGCAAATTTGCAAATATCCTCCTCTTCAAATCCCTTTCCCCCCTCCCTTCCTTTTTTTTTTTTTTTTTTCAATATACTATCCATAGCATTTATTTTGAACCCTATAGTTCTACCTATTCATTATGTATGAATGTCGCCCTCCTGATGTAACTCCATAGTCACCCTTCGTTAAGGATAGCATTCTCACCCACGAGCCTATGGATAGATATCCTTCCACCGTCAGATCTCGGTCGTTGAATTGTAATAATGAATGGCAGAGAGCAATACGATGAATGGGAAGAGCTGAAAAGTAGGAAAACTTCAGAATGAAAATTTGGGTAGTAAAAACATGGCATGTAACGTGCGTTTGCTTGTCCCGCGTCGCCTACGCCGTTGTTGCTTAACTCTATGCTCGCCCCGCAAAAACACAGACACTATTGGAGACTTGGATTCCAAATGAAGAGCGAAGGCGGAGAGGATGCACGTAGCGGCGCTAATGTGAACAATGGAAATCTTGGTGCCAAAATTTGATAAGGTGGTTGGTGCATGTGGGCATGTGCACAGTAGGCGGGAAAAGTAGCCATTATTTTGGTCCGCGATACGATTTTCGAAAAATGCGGGCCATTAATGTGGTTGCAATGAATGCACACACATGTCCTATGAAATTTCGCCATGTGGATGCCAAGTAAGCCTGCTCCTCTTTCTACTTGCCAACTAATACTGACTTTGGAAAAAAATGCGCAAACATCATTGGTCGCGAGAAACATGACGTGGAATTCTGGCATCCAAGATATGGGCCATTTTGAGACCCCAAATCCGCCCTAATGTGGAATGCCAATATGTTCCTGTAGAGGCTCACTGTGCTCTTGAAGACATGGTGCAGTCCGGTTTCCTCATTGACACCACTCACGCAATTGGTCTTAATACTCCTGAGGCTCTCAAGGAACGGCAAGAGCTGATCACGACATATCTCTCAGGGTCACGTCCCCATAGCAGACAAGATGACTTCTCTACAGCTGGTTTCCCGCCTCCTGAATCTGTTCCACCTTTTCTTTCCACTGAGTGTCATTTGGTGGGGGGGAGTGTTAGTCCTGTACGTCCAGGTATACTATTCATGAAGACCACGGAGCAGGGCAGGAATAAGGCACCAGGTCAAGGTCAACCATCAGGAAGTAGACCCCCGCCGAAGGCCACGCCGAAGAAGAGACAGAGAACAGATAAATGACGGCTCTGCAGAATTACAGCGTGATTCCAGGCACGTAAAGAAGGAACTGCCAGATTCCCGAAAAATCAGGCTTTCATCAAGGAGTTGGTAGCGAGATCTGCCAACCACCTATTTTGGGCCCAAGACCGTTGTACTATATATATGAGTAGAGATAGAAACATGTTTTCTGGATGAGTTCGAGTCCTTGTCTCTAGTCTTCCTCTCGATTTCCGAGAGCTCATGTACACTCAGTGATATCAAGGAAGCATTATTCTCTTCATTGTTTGTTGTTTATTCTTTTCTATTTCCTTCTTTCTGTTCTTTTACAAAATTCCGCGTGACACTCAGCCAGGATTCTCCTGTTTGATCCACGGGTCCTCACAGAGGGCTGTCTTACAGGAGGTCCCGAACCCCGACCCTAAACACTCTGATACCATAATGTACTTTGAGAAAACAAGGACACAAAAGGAGTCGATTACTATTGAATGATCATGATTCAAATACGTAGCATAACAGTGCTCACAATAGAAACTATTCACCGACATGCTATCTCCCGTAACTGTTTCCATGACAAAAGGAGCCCTAATTATATGGCCAACAACAAAAGAACAAAGTACGTAGCCACGTCACTTTGTTCAACTGGACTACAAAGACAACTACAGAAGACAACTGTTAGTTCTTGTAACAGAACATTGTTTTCAACAAAAGGGAGAGATCTACAAAGACTACAGAAGTAAATAAGCGCCGGATTGAACATTGCCCGTGCTCTTTTTCATCCTAGCTTAGCCTTGTAGTTCGTATTGCCATAACGGCATTAATTCAAATATGGGCCAAATAAAAATAATGTTAAAGTAATTATATAACGCAATTATATAACGCAATGATATGAAATATCATTAAACTAAAAAGGTGAGCACCCCGAATACTAGGGATGCCACCTACGGCCTATAACAACACCACCGTTGATGTGGATCAGGCTGCAGTTTCTTTCTCCAGAGATTTTCTCCGGCTTATGGGGCGCCGCCACATGGCCTTGCCATGCTGGCACAGGTTTTTCGAAATGAGGCGACGACTGTGGAAATATACAGGCGAAAAAGGCAGAACAGAAGGGCAGAGATTCGGAAGGCCTACAGAAGAAAATAGACCATGGACTGAGAATTGCCTGTGCTCAATCATTGAAAATATCAATAGCTTGGTTATATTTCAATTGGGCTTTTGTAAAATCCAAATTCCGGCTTTCTATCAGCGGCATTTTGAATCTTAGTTATAAAGGATAGTTAGAGATTGGCGGATTTGATGAAGAAAGAGCATGAATTTGAATCTTTTTAAAGACAATTAAGCATTTGGGTGCAAAATAGAGCCCCAGAGCATTTGAGTGCATTTGGGCGTATTACAGGCAGCTGCTTTTGATTCTAAATATATCCAAATCTTGCATTCTCAAAATGGGCGACTTGGTCGATTATGAACTGGTTATGAAGACTCTGCATTTGTTAGAAACCCACGGACACTTTCTCAAAAATTTTGTAACATTTTGAACCCCCGGCCATGTGGATATGTAAGAATATTGAAATTGATTACACAACCAAGTAACAAACTATTGAATATAAGGCTACACCTCTTTGATAGAAGCTGGAAGACATCACCAACTAAATTGGATGTGTTCATCAGTATGAATCTACTTTTTTTTAGAGCTAAGGAAAGGGTTCGTTTGCTTTATACACACGGCTCAGCGTGCAAGCAATTTTCCATTTGCTCACGAGTTTGCAGAGCTTAGAAGTCTGGCTCTCAAGTTCAAACGAGAATTGAAAACTTGGGCCAGTAAAAATAGTTTATCCCGTTGCGATGCTTCTTCTATTGATTAACATTCAACTGAAACTGGGTTTGATACAAATGGAAAAACTGATAGCTTTTATGGAGTAACAAACGGCATGCTATCATAGATTCCTAAAATAATCGGACCCATGAACCAGTTCCAAGCTAAATCCACACAATTCGGAATCTACAGGGGTCCAAAAAAAAATCTGGTCAAGCAGCTCAATGATCAGAATCAAGGAGCTCCTTTCTAAGCTTACGAGAGAACAATTGGCAAGCCTTAAGACTGAGCCTAACAGCGGCAGCAAGGGCCATGAATACTACATCATCTTTAATACAGGAAACAAATTTGGTACCCAATTGGACAACGGAATGGGTATCCTTTTTCTCATTTTGGACAGAGCAAATCATGACAAAATTGCCCATAATAGAAGCAAAAGATTAAAGCTACCATCCCCACTGCTCTGTGGTGTTTCACCAGGCAAAATGGGTGGGGATAATTCTGTTTGCAATCTTGGCTCTCAAATAGAGGAATATATCTTGGCTTATAATCTTGCTATCTCGGTCGATTGGTGACGATTGCCATCTTCGCGTATTAATTTCAAGCCGTATCTAATTTTCAGGAACTTAGATTCATAAAATTATAGATCTGATGGTTTTAAATAGTGTCATGTCAGATTTTGCTGATGTGGAAGAGACATGTGGATAGGCTAGAATTCAAGAAAAGGTTGAGCCTTGGTTGTGTTGGCATGCTAAGAAGAAAAAAGAAAAGAAATGAAGAAAAGAGAAAGTGCAAAGTTCATCATTCATCAAGCTAAGATCTGCAAATCGTAGAATAGAGATGTTGGGATATTTGGATGGGATGAACTATCATACCGAACATGTTAGTTTGCCAAGTAGCTCTCCTCCCACGACATAAGGGCAATGCATAGTGCTCGATCACCTTGTTAGTCTTTTTTTTTTGAAGAACTGCGTCATCAATATATTAAAAGAATGGTAATGTTACAAAGCAAGTGAGGAGGAATCACCTTGTTAGTCTTGGGAGTATAGCTTCTCGTAATGTAGAATGGAAGGCAACAGTCTTGGAGTCCTGACCTAGGAGCATCATAGATGGCTAAGGCTCCAAGAATGTGGAATTTCAAAACATTCAATCTCATCATATAAAACCATGTTATGGCACTACAGGACTTATGAAAAATCTTAAAAAGATTGTCATTCTGCAAGGACTTATGAAAAATCTTAAAAAGATTGTCATTCTGCAAGGGCCTATAGAGTCCAAGGAAGAATCTTAAATCCATTTTGCTTGAGTTATGGGGGGATGGAAATTCGGGAGCAGATTTAGGGGTCCCATGACCAGCGGGAGCTGATGGCGGGTCACGGAACCGGCGACCTAGTTTTACTCCCCCATAACATGGCAATTGGGAAGGAGGAGATTTACCTTCTAATACCTGCTCATTTTCTGTTGAGCAGAATTGAAGGTGCGTTTTCCATTCTGTAGCCAATAACAAGTTCCCCAGTTGCCATGTCATAATCCCTAGATCAAATGGGATGTGGACTACATTATGATGCAGGCTTAAGATTCTCATCCTTATCGAACTCTTGTGCATAAAGTGACAGTTCTTGTTTTTTATTATCCTTATCAGCCGCTATCAAATACCACACATATGAGTCTAATAAGGCGGTTATCGGAGTTCGCCCCGGTCAACTAAAAGCGTGTGGTCTCAGCGGTACGTCATTGGCCAGATATTTGGCATGTAAGGCCTCAGCCCAGCATTTGGCCCGAGCGGGCTTCGGCTTTGCGTGCCAAGTATTTGGTCTCATATGCACAACCTCTACCACGTCATTTTTGTTATCGTCCTGCTAGATCAATAACCTTATTTTGTAGAGTGAAGATGGTATGAGGGGGTTAATCCCCTTTGAGAACCTGTTATGGCTGATAAATAGGCAAGCCCGGGAGGGCAAGTCTGTTTATCTCAGCCATAACAGGCGAACAAGGGGGATTGACCCCCTTAACTGGCAAGCAATCTGCCTCACCCAAACATGCACCTACAGCTCCGATTA
Organism: Isoetes taiwanensis; assembly: GCA_021234155.1. NCBI lineage: Eukaryota > Viridiplantae > Streptophyta > Lycopodiopsida > Isoetales > Isoetaceae > Isoetes > Isoetes taiwanensis. The sequence goes on along the minus strand of JAJEKV010000029.1, from coordinate 8,466,551 downwards.
TCACTCCCGCAGCCCGGTTTATCACAGGTTTGACATTCTCCAGAGCACACAAAGATGAATTCGACATCTGAATTCAGTCTATTTATCATAGGTTTGGCATCCGAGCTGAATTCAACCTGTTTACCACTGGTTCGGCTGGATTCGGAGGTGACGCTACCTGTTCCCGTGATGTTAAGTGCCTGTTATGCCCTATCACAGGGCTGCAATCAACGGTAGGCAGCAGTTGGATCCGAAAGCCTGCCGGTTAAAGTTGTGTAAAAAACTATATGTTGCAAGAAGTCACTATATTTTAGAGTAATACGTGGCGGTCCGAAACCTACCAGCATGGTACAACAGATAATGGAAAGCTTGTGCTATGATGTTTCTATTATCAAGAATCACCAAATTCTTCACATCTCCAGCCCCGTATAGGGCATATAATTCTTTGCTGATCTTAACCTGCTCGAGACTTACATTGTGCAAATGCACTTTAAAATGCAGCTTGCTCAGATCTTTCAAACAATAGCCAACTATCCCTTCAAAACAATGGAGCCTACTTCCTATGAGGGCTTTACATAAAATCATGGCTCCCGCAAGTCTACTATGGTTCCATCCAAGAAAATTCTTGATCCTGACATTTACACTCGCTGGTATTTTTGCATGCAACCAAAACACCGCTTGCACATGCAAATGATCTAAAGAAGATTATCTCTCGAGTGCTACAATACCAGCTTTGCAGTTTTCCTTCATGAAATCTACAACTCGGTCATACAACGAAACGGGTACATCCGCACCTCCAAACACAGTTGTGACCGACATATCCAAAACTGAAGGGATGTCCACAACCTCTTCTCATGCCTCCCTTCCCGGCAATGTGCGCACCGGGTGCTCTTCAAGCATACCCCGACTCCTCCTTCCTCTCCCTCGCCCTCGTTTTGCACCTCCACCCCTCGTGATGTATGTGATTCTCTCTCACTCAGCTTCTTCTACATGATCCTGCTGCAAACACTCATCACACGGCTCACAAATTCTTACATGTCACCCTCTCCCATGTGAGCCCTTGCCTCGCCCATGTGCGCTCCCTCTAATAGAAGACTTGCCCCTCCACCTCTACCACCTTGCATCCTGCATTTCTCAACTGCAGCATGTGGAAAGAGAAATGGACCACGATCCTCATAGATCACTGGTAATTCCCTGCTTACAGAGCTGGCCTTCCACCCATTGTCAGGCAATCCACCTCCATCACAACACTCTGGACCTAAATCGAAATTGATCCCACTATCATATCTACCCTGTCCACCAACTAAGACACTGAAAGATCCAGGCTCTGCCCCACCCCAACTGACCTCCCCAATTCCAGATCCATCTCTCTTATTCCTTAGCCCACCATCTTTACTACTCTCAGGCATCCTATCCTGCGCATCGAGACAATCCTATAACGGCTTCCTATCACTACCTCTACACTGCAGGCACATAGATTCATCTAAAATGATGTTGGGCACAGCCATCTTGTGTGCTTTCACTTTCAGTCTGGCTGCCCTATGCATATCCATACCTCTAATAAGAGAGAGCAAAGGAAGCAAAGATGGCAACATTTCAAACCAGCCAGCCAATATCGGCTACTTGTATCAGAAGAAAACACAGATGGCAGCGACCTCAGAGCACCAAGGCATGATCAGCCATTTAGATGAGTTGCATGAGACCTGCAAGCCGTAGAGCAGAGCACATGCCAAAATAGATGCCATCCAAGGGCTTTGGAGAAGACTCTAGCAGATAAAAGACAGAAACAAATAGCCCTGACAGAGACTAAACCACAGCAGCAAAGAAACCAGACATGGCATCGAAGATCCTACCTGGATTCACCATTCCGGCAGGATGAGGATGGGCGCAGCAGACTCCCATGCCATTTCAATCGGCATGCAACAAGCCGTTGTCTTCCAAGGCAGCCCGATCATGTGACCTATCAGAATTTCCATATCCAGACATTGGATTTGCCCAAAAAAATTCATATAGTTTCTTTCCTTGACATCTATACATCTTTAAGCTGCTCAAATCCCTCCAAAAATACGAATTCTCATACGATACGACTCCAAAACCTTGGTCCAAACCATTGCGAGAAGCTCCTCCCACAATACGAAACTCAAATATTGCAGGTTTATTGGGTACATTGCGAACCAAGAAAAAGGAATCCCCTCCATTATTCCAATATCAATTCCAATTCCAATTATATAGGCTGCTAAATCTCACATTTTTTTTACGGCCTTTGCAATACGTCTCTGTGCTCATCTTAATTCTGGTCTAGATACCATGTGTTAGATTTTTTTATACTATACAATGGTCCTACGTGGTTAGATCCCTGCCTTTTAATTGATTCAGACCAACATATATAAAACTTTACATGTTGAAGATGCATCCACGGCAGCGCGAAGCCTACACACAAGTCAGAAAGAAGCAATATATTATAGTGTTTCTTTAGAGAAGGAGGAGAGGAGCTTGGCGCGGCGCCCTCCTCCTTTCCTCCATTTGATAAACTTCGATTTTCTTATTCCTACTTGCATTGGTCCTTAATACTTGCCATGAGATCTCTAGTTTCCTTTTGATCATCGCTCATCATTTCTAATTCTTAGTTCCAAATTCCTGGTCCTTTTTAGCCAGATTATTATACAAGCTTTTTCGATCCTCCTGTTTTCTATCATAATTAATCTTTGAAGGAATCCTTCAAGGTGAGATATATTTCCTTGAATTTTTGAAGGTCAGCTTTTATAGGTGATATTTTTTGGATATCCTTTCGGATGGATAGTAGCTTTTATGGGTGATTGAATGATTTTAAGTATTGAGCGAGCTCTTTTGGGTTGTGAGTTTTTTTTTAGTATAAAATTGTATGCAATGCTGCTTGTGGAATGTGTGAATGTTTTTTTTTTCCTATCACTTCTTATTCTTCTTTTCCTCTTATACCTCTTTTCCTCTTATATTTACGCAAATTTTTCTTCATGAATATGTGGTTGCTTACTTTCGATCTTGCTTTTTTGTATCAACAGGTGTTTTTTAGAATATTTATACATCAATGTAACAATTACACGGGAGGTGGTGGTAATGGAATTGCCAATAGTGTGATGCATTCTTGAAAGTTCTCATTTGTTTCTAGAGAGCTTCCTTATAGCAAAGTGATTTTGAAAAGGTTGTAATGCATTGTTTTACTAAATGAGGAAGGATGTCTTTTGTGCTGCAAGTATTTTAGTTTTGGGAAGACGGAGGACAATTCTTATATTCCACAGCTTTTTCCAAGTTCTTATTGTATTCCACATCTTTTAACTACTATGGAGCAGGAAGATGAAGACATTGATCAGTTGTTGGATGAGATCCCAAGGGCCACCTCGGCCCCAGTCCCACATGTAGATGAGCTTCAGCGCATATATGGGGTGCCATCAGATAATTGTTACTTTGGTTCATTGGCACAGATTGTCTCAAAACCCGATAAGAATAGTGCTGTTTATAAGAACTTTTATAAAGCTTATCCAGAGTATAAGAAACTCCCTGGATTTACTGAATCTAGGATGCATAAGAATAATGTGGCAGTGGTGTCAAATCAAATTTCATCATTTTTCAGCGACTTGACCCTAGATGGCTCAAAGGCAGATATGCATAAATTTAGACACCATGGGGGATTGAGAATGGAACATGAGAAGTTGGTTGGACAGCAGCATGAGGCTCATTCTTGCCAAGATGGTGTTCCTCATTTGGCTTACAATTCCGTATCAGATTGTGAACATAATTTGGCGAAACCCAAGGATCCACTTGATGCAAGTGGACCCAATGGGATAGTGAATGCTTGCATGGGATCTGCATTAGCAAATTATCGTATGCAGTCTAGATCTGATGGCCAGTTTTCACGTATCGAACCTTATGCTCACTTGTCTTCCGAGGATTCAGCAGGAGAATCTCTCCTAGGTAGGTTTGAATGTCCAGAGCAATTCTCTTCTACAGGAGGAGAAGGCATTGGCATAGAATCTTTGCCTCTACATGGGCAATGCTTCATTAGGAATAGAAATGTAGGAGGCATGGCAGGAACAATCTATTCAAATACCCAGCAAGATACTATGGGCGCTAAGGTTGTAACAAACACGTCACAAGCATCTCACATTCTTCCAAGATCATCCCCCGAACTCTACCTCTCCTATCCAGAGCTTCATGGTCCAGAATTGGATATGGCAGCTGCCCAGCACATTCAGCAGGCAATTCTCATGCAGCGACATTTGCAATTGAGTCAGCATGTTGAGGACGAAAGGAGACGCCTTAAGCAGCGAATGCAGCAGCGGTATATTCTGCAGAAGCAAATTCAGGAGTATCAGGTGGCCCAGAAGTATGGATTAAAGCAGGCCTCTTTTGAAGCAGCAGGGACACCATATTTAAGTACAACAAAAGACACAGCGCATCTTCCTCTCCGTTCCTCCCAGCATCTTCCTCTCTGTTCCTCCTTGGGACTCAACAGGACTCATCAGTTAATGGCAATGGATGTGAATTGGGTTGACCAGCAGCCTCAACATTCCAAGAACTTGGAAGCTGTGTGTATGTCACCAATGGTGCAGCTTTGTCCATCTTATGCGCAGGGGTACTGTAAACAAGGTGATTCATGTCCCTTCTTGCATGCTCAAGGCACCTACCAAGCTAATAAAAGAAGCTCTAACCATAAGGAAAGTTATATGACTCCTAGTTCTGTGTGGGGCAAGCCAGGATCGATCTGTGGTGGAATAAGGAAGAAGGGTGGGATAGATTGTAATGAAATCCCCAGCGCTGATATTAGTCAGTCATTATCTTTGGGCAATCCCAATCCTAAATCTTTTCCTTTGGACTTGCAATCTTATGCAAGACTAGTTATTGATGAAAACTTAGGTTCAAGCGTTTCTCCATATTCTCAACATCAACAGCCAAAGTATACCTCACTCAAGGAGGTTGAAGGCCGATTATATTCCATAGCTAAAGACCAACATGGTTGTCGTTTTTTGCAAAGAAAATTTGAGGAAGGGAATGCTGAAGAGATCCAGCAAATTTTCTATGAGATTATTGACCATATTGTTGACTTGATGACTGATCCTTTTGGAAACTACTTGATCCAAAAGCTTCTTGAGGTTTGTACTGAAAAACAACGGTTGGAGATCCTCCAAGTTGTCGCTATTGCTGATGAGCTAGTAAAGATCTCTTTGAATATGCATGGGTAAGCATTTGAAAGTCCGATTCTTGTTGGTTAGTCTCTATGTTCATGGATAAGTTAACCTTTAATCTTGATGATGTAGGACACGAGCAGTTCAGAAGTTGATTGAGACTTTAAGGATGCCTGAGCAGATATCTATGGTCATATCATCCCTAAAAGGAGGAGTTGTAACACTTATAAAGGACCTCAATGGTAATCATGTTGTCCAACGCTGCTTGCAATATTTAAGTGATGAAGACAGCCAGGTACATTTGAATCAGTTCAATTTGCTATTCAGACTTTACTCCAAGTGCGAGGTTCTAATATTCGATGCTTTGTTGCAGTTCATATATGATGCAGCAGTGAAAAATTGTGTTGATATTGCAACCCATAGGCATGGATGCTGTGTTCTGCAGAGGTGTATTGATCGTGCACAAGGATCTCAGAAACACCAGCTTGTAGCAGAGATTGCAGCAAATGCCCTTGTGCTTTCACAAGATCAATATGGGTGTACGCCCGTTGCATCATCCGTTTGCATTATTTATGCATGAAAGAAGCCTGTTCTAAAACCCTGTTGTGTGCCTCATCTAGTAATTACGGTGTCCAGTATGTGCTAAATTTGAATATCCCATGGGCTTCAATGGAAGTCTTGACACATTTGGAGGGAAATTTTGTCCTCCTCTCTATGCAGAAGTTCAGCAGTAATGTAGTTGAGAAATGCCTGAAGCAAGTTGAGGGTGAAGGGCGTGCTTGTATAGTTAATGAGCTCATAACTAGTTCGTTACTGGACCAGTTACTGCAGGATCCATTTGCGAACTATGTGATTCAGTGTGCTTTAACAAGCACAGAGGTATTGTGAAGTTGATTTCTCATAAGCATTTATCCTGATTTCAATGTAACTTTTAAGTTTCTCGTGTTTCTAGGGTGCCTTGCATGCTGTGCTGGTTGATGCCATTCGGCCTCATCTTGCAGCCATACGCAGCAGTCCATATGGGAAGCAGATCTTATCACGGATAAACATGAAGTAAGCAGATCCTGTGTGAATTATATACTTCTGATCTTGGCAGTTGATCAGATTCCTCTGATAGCAATTTTGTATGTAATCATTGTTAGTGTAATTGGAATGTACATTGCTGCATTTGCACCTGTATAATTAGGTGATCCAATTGTCCTCTGGATGAGGAAGATTTTTTGGCTTGATGAGATCTAGCCAACGCATAAGAATTATAGCTGGTCTGGTTTTACTGTAATCACTGGAATAAGAGCTACAGCCAGACTTGTAGTGGCTACCCTTTTATCTCTATTAGATGGGTTCAATTGGTTGTACATGAAATCTCGGCCGTAAGGGCCGTAAGGGCTGTTACGCAGCCTCGTTACATTAGCATAATATATATACACTTGGTTTATCTGGCGTCGTTTTCTGTCCTACCTAATGTATGTCATAACTGTATTGAGAAATTATATAGAGATAGTTTTATCAAAAGTACATTTTGTATGCGATGGTTCTAAGTGCGCCCGATTTGGGTTGGCCTCCCGTGGAAACCCTTAAATTTCCATGGAAACCCTTCCAATTTTCCATGAAACCCTTCCTATTTTCCATGGAAAACCGGAAGGGTTTCCTGTTTTGAAAACCGGAAGGGTTTCCATGGAAAATGGGAAGGGTTTCCATGTTTTTTTTTAATATTTTTAATTTTGACACGTGACGGCCTTTATGGACCACGCCTTTCAAGATGGACGCCGCCCATTAATGGGGCACGCATATAAATATGCACGCCACCCAAGAATTCAAAATGTAATTCAAATGGAAACCTTTTCTATTTTCCATGGCATTGGAAAATAGGAAGGGTTTCCACAAATGGGGGAAAATAGGAAGGGTTTCCACACCCCACCAAAAAATTTCTAAGGGTTTATGCTCTTCTTGCACTTGCTCTCCGCCATTGCATCCTCCTTATGGATCCGGGGCTTGATGCATTTGAACAATGCGAGGAGGATGCTTATACAGATTCATCCATTCGGACGAAATTGTAAGTGATTTTGCTTTAGAAAACATTGACAATGTTGCAAGTTTTGAGGATTTACACAATGAAGACAATGCAAGATGGCAATTTGATATGGTAACATCTGTTCAACCTTGCAATACTGATACCAGTCCAAGTTTTGGATTGAAGGAGCTTACGTGATTCACCCAAACCTTATTAGAACCCGCAAAGATATGTATGATGTCACTTTATAATCTATAAGTTGTCATCAACTAGGAGATCTAAAAGACGAAAGCCATAGCCATCAAAATTGCCCAACATTTACAACTACCAGAGCTACAGAGCTACCTTGTCTGCATATTCTTTTACACACATCTAGCGTGCTTGCTCTGCTCAAGCAATGTGCACAAACATACCGAGCAGGACACGTTGAACTATACAAATTTCTAGTCTTCTTGTTATAGTTTACCTCAAAATTTATACTGTTATATGGACCAGCCACATTCACAGCTCCATCTAAGACATAAACTGCCAAATCATATCTACCCCAGTTATTAACTAGGCCACAACATTTAGTTTCCTCGTTACCTCATACCCATACCTTACTCATTAACCAACTCATCTGTTTTCACGTAGACAGTTCACACTTATCCATATTCAATCTTTGCATGACATGTTATTCATCTACTCCTTTAAATATCTTTATAATTCAAGTTGTACCAATTCAATCCAAGATTTTACATTTTTAATTTTAAAATTTACCATTTAACCATAATATCACAATTTTCCACTCGAACTAGATCAACAAAAGCATTCTGCACACAGTCCCTGTACTTCAAAAATCGTGTAAAAATCTTTTCTGGCAGCAATATAGACATTAGCTGCATCAGAAGGATGGTAAGGATCCCAGAAGAAGGAAGCGCTACGGTCGGAGCAAACAGAAGCTTGACCTTTAAAAGGACCACCAGCACCACAAGCAACCTGATTAGCAATCTTGAATCCTGCAAAAAATACCAACATCATGTTAGCTTCAAAATTCCTGTCATATATTTCATTATTTACTTGCTTCAGTTATTATCTAAATTGAAAAAGAAATAAAAAAGGAAACTTCTTGCATACCATAGGCTTGAGGATTTCTGATGGCCTCATAAACTGCATCATAACTGTTGGCATAGACCATCTGAACATTTGGAAGATTGGCATTCAAGTCTGTAACCATGTCCTGCACACCTTTGTTGAAGTTTTGGATCAGCTAGTTTGGCCATTGCGTCGGGCTCGCAGAGTTAATTGATATGGTATGCATCCAATTGGACCTGCACCTGATATGATGAACTTCCTAGCACCATGTTTGCATATACTTAATCTAATACAAATTAGATACGTGCATGTTTCTGCATATCAGTTACATGTTTCAATATGTTTTGCCTATCAAACGCAACGGATCACCATGTTGCCATGGATTGTAACAATTTTTTACACAAAATTTATCATTCCTTCTTGTTAGCGACTTCTTGAAGGTTGATATTACAAGATCTTGAAACCGCTTTGGAGTGTAAACTGTTGGAGTCACAAAGAATGAGGTGCTACGGTTGTTCGGATAGTCATTAGCTCCAATCACAAATGCAAACATTGATTTTCTTAAAAATGCCACTTTGTCCCTTCTTCTCCAAGAAATTCAACCAATCGTGACACTGGGTGTTGTTGAAATATTTAACCTATTTTCCTAGTGGAAGTCTCTGCACTGTAAAACATTTTTTAGGCGTAAAGGGAAAGTTAGCTTGAACGTTCAAAGCATGGCAACATATTTATAATCGGCACATGTAAGCAATATTTTTACTCTAATCTGTATTGCTAATAACCTTTTACCATAATGAACAATGGCATATGAATCATAAATTCATAATAGCAAGGAAGTATACGATGCTTACAAAATAAAGCCCCAATCGATCTAAAATGCCGACCTCCTCGATGCGTAATTCACACCATTAAGTAGCTCTTAAGCCTTTAGTTTGGGGATCAAGGTAGGTTTTAGAAAAGGAAGACCCAACATATCGGTTGCATCAAAAACATGAATTCATATCGGAACAAAAATATATTCTCCAAAATCGAGCGAGCAAATAAGCCTGCATTTATAAATTACACATACCAACAACATCAACAACAGTTCTCCCATTACAGAACCGTCCAGTAATTTTACCCCCTTGGAAATCAACACCAATTGTGAGTAAAATTAGCCTGAGAAAGCGAAGTCAAGTATTTGTTATTTCCGGCATCAACAAGGGAATCCCCAAACACAGAAATCCCCGTTGCATTTTGATGCTGTGCAAAGCCCGGATTCGCCAAACCCATCATCAATGCTGCCAATAACAAAATATATGAGCGCCCCATTTCCGTTCTTTTCAAGACTGGAGACAAAGCTTCAAAGACCCTGAGCAAATGCCTTCCAGCAAGTTCAACCTATTGAAAAATGCCTTCCGGCAAGCTCAACCTATTGAAAAAAAAAAACAGAGCCATGTGAGCATGGATCTACATCGGCCAGAGCAAATTTTTTAAGAGGACTCGGCCTTACCAATTGTTTCCTGAGCCGAAATTTGGAAGGGTTCCTATGCCAACGGAGACTTTGGAGAGCTGGACTCTGACCTGTGTTTGCCTGATGTAATTTTTCGAGCGATAAATCAGAGGAAAAGCCTCTCAATTCTGACACCTGCAGCTGTGAAGAAGAGGCCTCTACCAGTTCGCAACCTAGCCCTCAGAGATGAATATTTTGCAGCGTCTATGGCCTTCTGGAACCCAGCTCTTTGTTTTCGGAGGTTAATGTAATTTTTCGAGCGATAAATCAGAGGAAAAGCCTCTCAATTCCGACACTTGCGGCTGTGAAGAAGAGGCAGCTGTGTGAAGATTGAAAGATTGAGACGCCTTCTCAGCTCCGATAGATCGGCATCGTTTTCCAATCAATAAAATTCTTCTCCATAACTCCGTTTAAAACGTCTTGAAAAGGCTCCTTTCCTTTACCAATCTTTCTGTAAAACTATAATCCTGTCTTTTTGTAAAACTCCCGATCGACTGTAGGCAGGCAAGACCTCAATCCGACTCAATCTTCATTTGCAAAGCGCCGGAGGAAGAGGAAGAACAAAAAAATTTACTTTTCTTTTGGCTTTTGAATCGGAGCCGTAGAAATTTAAGGGCAAGCATTAATTAACGGTGGTTGTCTTGAAAATCTAAAAATACAATATTTTTTTGGAAACCCTTCCGTGCTTCATGGGAAACCCTTCCGGATTGTACGGAAATTTGGAAGGGTTTCCACATTGAAATTTGGAAGGGTTCAATTTTTTTTTTAATAACCCCAATCGGGGGGAGATAGTGTGAGCGTTTTGTATGTGTGCAGTAATTATTGTGATTTTCTTTTACCTTTTATATAAAGAGATTAATATGACTCGAACACACCATGATGGGCCCTCTATTTTTGTAAAACACACTATGATGTGCCCACTATTTTTGTTAAGGCCGATGAGATAGACGTGTATCTGGGGCACACCAATAAGTCAAATCTCAAGACACTAGTACACAAGATAAGGCACTTTTGAGAGTGAACGGCAAGAATTTTGGCATGCACTCCTGACGTTTGGCCTGTTGAACCTGTTTAATGTTTTACTCTGTCACTTTTCGTTTCAACTTGATGTAGGGCTATGTCTAAACCTCTCCTTCACTCTAGTATCAAGTCATGTGATCTTATTCCAGCTTAGCATGTGATGTATCGAGTACAATTGCAACTAAATGGAAATTAAATTATTAAAATCTATGACGTATTCGGTCTATTGTCAATACCTTATGCTGCAAAATAGTTTCTCTAAATGCATTACCTTATGCAGTTGGATATTTTTAAGATAGAATCTGTGATTATTGCTTGTCATTTCTTTTGCTCCTGCTGCTTAATGTCATGTACTTGCGTGCACAATTTTCCCTATAAGTTCCTACTTAAATATAATGCCCTCTATCATGAAAAGCCATCGAATCAAATGCTGGGGCTTACAATGACAAGGCAGATCATCACTATTTTCATGTTATTGTCTATATTGGCACTAAAAGCAAATTGTAAGACCAAAGTGAAAGTTAACCAAGAATTAAATTCGAGATAGTAGTGACATTCCCCAATCTCATATTGCAACATTTTCTTAGAACACATATAGGGAACACACCAAATGGTTTCTCGAAGAAAGTCTTGTTGAGAAATGTGTAATCTCATGACTAAAGTATGGCAAAAAGTTCAAATCTGGCCACTAGCTATCTACTTACATACCATCCATCCAAATAACATTCTTATTCTCATCCATCTGTGAAAAGGTGGGAAAAGGTGGGAAGAAAATGAGGAAGAAGGAGCTATTGAAAGTATGAGATATTCAGATGCCCCTAATCATAATTGGCTCTGAATAATTTTGGTAAAGGTTCGAGTCTCCATATCTCATATTCTAAAACCTTAAGCGAAACAAGAGGTGCTTAAAGGCTCCAACATACGATCTAAGGCATAGAATGGATCTGATGACCAAGAGAGTCCAGGTTGCATCCCATTTAGAATATGTAGCACAATAACAGGGGGTTCCAGGGGGATTTGCTATGGATGCATAAATCACCATTATTTGAGATCATAAACCATACTGCCTAAAACAAGTGAGTGGGTTACTATTAAAAAAAAAAACAAAACATAGATTCACGAGAAGAAATAAGCACATTAGCTCGTTGGATAACTTACTCAGAAAAGTCTCCAAATATGTGTTGCAGATGCAATTTGTCCAGAGCCTCTGCCAACAATCCCATAAAAAACCAGAGAGAAGCAATGTGCACTTAAAAACCTCCAATGTATGTTGAATGCACTGAACTAAGAGTACAATACATGAGGAGATGCTGGTCCTAAAGGGCCTCCACAAGAGTCAATTCCTTGCATAATTCCTGCACGTCACATTTGCATCTCAGAGCATAACAATAGAGCTCCACATTTAATCTATACTTACTTGAAATGTGTTGTAGATAATGCAGACTACTGGTTATAATGCAGAAAGCAACCTTAATCAGAGCTTTTCCAATATACTAATTCTCAAAGCTAAGAAATTAGCAATGCCATACCAGACAGTTTTGTCTGTGGTCTCTTCCTCTTAAGAATGCTGGATGACAAGAGCTAATTACCCTGTTCAAATATAATATTAGGGTAAAGAGCTCCTATGGGCAATAAATATTCTCGTATAATAATAGGCATCTTAATTCGATGCTGTAAAGCTCTGATCTATTTTTTTTTTTAATACCTTTGGCATGACACCTTGGTTTTCATGCATATACGTTTCAACAATTTTTAGAACTCATTGATCTATAGTAATATGTGCTTTCTACGTGGTATGAATTGAAAGCTAAAAACCAAAATTTTAGTATACTAGTTATAGTGCCCGCGTTGTCGGGCTTTATAAGAACTTCAAGAGCCTATTGGCTATTGGAATTGCTATTAAAGGGTCCATATATGAAGTTGAAAAGGTTCTGGGCGATTTGTGTTATAAAATGTATGGTGGAACAGAAGTAAACAATCTGATATTGGAACTGGTATTAAGGTGTGGTGAGTATAAAATAGTCCCTATGAAGTTGAAGTGGGGCTTTGAGCAATTTGCATTGAAATGTATGGTGGAATAAGAATAAATATTTGAGAGCAAGGAGTTCATAGGTATGCTAAATGCATGGCCTTTTTTTTTTGTCATTTGGAATGCAAGTGAGTTTGGAGGAAGGACTTCATCATATTGGTTGGGGATCTGCAGTATGTAAATGATTGAGATTGTACCATAAAGACTGCTACATGAAACATTTGTTTTATAAGTTTACCATGGAGGCCACTATAAACTTCAATAACATAAAGTTCAATGTGGTTGTCTAAGCTAGGCTTAGTGCCTTGCAAGTTTCCTAATGACATGTCTAATAGATACCACTCCATTTAAATTTTATCGATCAATCTAATAATGGAAGGATGGTCTACTCACATCTCGATTAATTAGCATGTGGTTTTGGGTGGGGAAATATGCATTTTTTCTTCTCCTTGCGTTGTTTATGATTTGGTGTTCTTTTATCTAATGTTAATAATGTATTTTGTTAAGGGGTGCATTAATGTTTGTGACACGTACATTCCCTAAGAATAGATACCACATTCGAGCACACTACACTAGGTTGATTAGGCTGCACGGAATCAATTCGTGGAAGCAATAATAAACAAAAATCTCATGAACATCAGTTAAGTTTTGCCCCAAGTTTTATCAACTTAGAGCAGTTCTTGCATTTTATTATCATAGTTCCCATGCAACAGTAGAGCCAAATCAAATTGTGAGATGCTCTACAAGGATTGACATATCTTGAGGTTGTGCTGTGGAAAACACTTTCTTTGACTGAAGGAAACACATTGCTAAACATAGAAGGATGGCTCAAATAGAAAATAAAATGTCAGAAGAAGGCGTGCCATTCTACATCATCATCTATAGGTTTTTAGCTTACTTCAGCTATTTGTAAGGACTTTAGATATCTTTGAAAGTTTCAAAACATTTTGTTGCCTTAAACGTCCAAGCCTGTTTCACTTAGTAATCCACAAATGAATAATATAAGAGATGCAACTTACGTGTGTCTTATGTTGAGGCACATGCAGAAGATACCTAATATGTGTTATATTTTAAAGCATTTTTGTTTAGCACTTTGAAGCACAAACCACAAGATTTAAATTTGGTAATTTTTAAAGCATTTTCGTTTAACACTTTCGAACACAACTCACAAAGATTTAGATTAATCAAATGCATTGTAAAAGACATGCACCTAATCTAAAATACTGAATTAGTATAAACATTTCTAACTTGCAATGATTGTGTTGAATATGAGTAGAATTGTGATAGCTATAAATGTGTTGAATATTCCTAGGATGGGTCCTATGATAGGCATATACTGGCCGAAGTAAAGTGGTGTTCTCATTGAGCTTTGTAAAACATTGAGTACAAATGATCCCTCACTAGGGGTAGATAAATTTGGAAATATGAACTTTAAACGCTCTGAAACTAGACAATCATCGAGAGCATGATGATACTAAAGAATACAACATAAAAGATGGTTTTATCCGCCACTTGGTCGATGCAAAGGTGAGAAGACCTGGTGACTGCTTCTCATCGGCAAGAAGAACCACGCCTCCTTAGGTTTTTGAGGAAAAGCAAATAGTTGAAGCACGACCCCACGCACTCTGGCAACCACAAGACCTCAAAAAATCTTGCAGAGTCAAGGCAAAAAGAAACCCGTCAATGAGTTAGATGCCATAGGCAAGAAGACTCGGAGGCTCCAGGGCCACGCCGAGAAAGAAATAACAGCCGACCAATCGGGAACCGTCCGCGGAAAATGACCCTCGCGGGAAAAACAACCGATTAGTGCTGCCTCGGAGGCTACGTTGCCACGCCGAGAGAAAATGAATAAGAGTTATGCCTCAGAAGCTATAGTGCCATGCCGAAAAAGAGTAAACTAATAAGTATGCCTCAGAGGCTACAAAGCCACGCTGAGGAAATAAAGAATGCAAATTTAAAGGACATAGAAAAGAAAAGGAAATAACGAACACGATCAAATGCAAAAACCATCCAGGGAAGGAGGGTGAGGGAAACTGATAAGATAGAGAAGCAGGAGAAATCTAGCGCAAGAGAACGCCGATGATAGAACAATGAAGAGAGGCTGAATAAATAGGAGGAGTGACAAAGGGACGTCCCCATCCAATAGAACCGTGGCATTCCTAGGATGGGTCCTATGATAGGCATATACTGGCCGATAGAAGAGGAACAAACTCAAAAACTAATCAGCATGGAGACTGAAAAGAAGAGAAGCTAAAGAGAAATATAGTATAAAGAAAGGGAGAAACGAGTCTACAAGGGTCACTGGAGAAGAATGCACAGATAAGGCTAATGGGACAGGGGAACAAAATGGATCTAAAAATGGCAACAACAAAGGCACAAGAACAGACAGAACATCGAAAGAGCCGATGGGGGGAATGACGAGTGAAGAACACATAGAAAGGAAGAATATAATACGATAAAAAGGAGCCAGGTAAGTGGGAGCCAGAACGGATAGTAGCATGGGAAAAAAGGCGACTAAGAAAACAGGCAAGTGAAGCAAAGTAAAAGGTCGGAATAAAAGAGAGTGGAAAAGAAAAAGTGGAGAAGGTGGACGGGGACAAAACTCAGCAGGAAAAGTGGATGGAGAAAAAGGAATCAATGACCCACATCGATAACGAATAAACAATAAAAAAACACACGCGGAACAAATGAATACATGGAACAAAAGGAAGGATAGAAACACGAACCAACAAGGAACTAAAAGAGAAAAAAGAAGTTAACAAAATTGCCAAACAGAGAGTGAACAAAAAATGAGCTAGAGACCAGAAATAATGAGGAGCATATAGCAAAAAGGAGCGCAACAAACCTAGAATACAGCAAGTCGAATCTAAAAAATAGATTGAAAAATGTGGAATAAAGAAAGGGAGAAACAAGTCCACAAGGATCACCGGAACAAAATGAAACAGAATGCACAGATGAGGCTAATGGGATATATGGAGCAAGCGAAACAAATGGAGATAATAAAGGCTCAATGCGAAAAACAAAGAAACATAAAAAATTGGACTAAAAGGGGCCAAAAAGACTGCTTGACAAAAGAGAAAATGCCTAGAAACAAATAAACCTACTAACAAACTTGAATAAACGAAAATAAAGGCATAAAGTACTTGAAAAACTGGAAAACATGGAAAAACTGGAGCAAACTAGGCTAAAGAACAAAATGAGATGAGGAAGCAACGGTGAGTGGATGGACCAAATTGTAAAAACAAGTCTAAAGGAATAACTGGAATAAGGATATCAAGCAATGAAGCAGAGTAACATAGAGCAAAAGGACAACTGTGATAAAACGGACTAAGCATGAGAAAGATTCGCAAAAGACATCAAGTGGAACAATTAGAACAATGGCACAAAAGGAGCTAAAGGGACCAACAATAGGCAAATAGCACCAAGAGATCAGCTGTCTATGTGAAGCCGAAGTTAATGTACTTCGAAAAACACAAATAATGGAAATACATGAGCAAACGAGGCTAAACAACAAATGAGACAGAAGAAGCAATGGCGAGCGGATAGATCAATATAACGAAACAAGTTCATCAAGTATGAAATAATGGGAATAACGACATCAAGCAACAAAGTGGAGTAACCTCGAGCAACACACAATTGTCATACAAGAACAAAACATAGTAATAGAAAACGACATAGTAATCGAAACATAGTAATGAAAAACAACATAGTAATCGAGAACATAGTAATGGGAATAAGGACATCAAGCAACAAGTTGGAGTAACCTAGAGCAACAGACAACTGTCATACAAGACAAAAACATAGTAATGGAATGCAAAAGATGTCGAGCGAAACAACTAGAACAAGGGTACAAATGGAGGGAGAGGATCAACCTAAGGCAATTGGCACAAGGGAATCATCGGTTATGTGAAGCAAAGTCCACCTGAAGCATATGACGGAATAAATGACTGTGGTCTCCATGTACGAAGGGGTCAGAAGAAGTTCTAGAGCAAATATAAGCAAATCCAATGGGACAATGGTTCATCGAAGGTCTCGGGGTGAAAAGGAACTCACCAAGCAAAAGGACCGAAATGAAATCTATATGACCAACTAGACTAAATTCACAGTTGATCAGAAACAAAGAAGCACCACGGGATACAACACCATAAACCATGAACATTCTTCAAGGCCTGCTGGATGTATCTTCAAAAGAACATAAAAACGTAGGATGATTGGGACAACAAAGTCCACGAACAATATAGAGAATATTCCAAACGCGGCACTAGTCTTCAAAAGAAACATAAGAAACCAATGCTAAGAATGAATCAATGCCCATACATTTCTAGAGAAGAAGAATGCATCAGATGAAACCATACAAAATGCCCAAGGCACAACGAAACTTTGCAGTATAAGTATTATCTACCCAATGCATATGATCAAAATAAGCCTCAAACATACTGTGCAAACGTTGAAAGTCAAAAGAAGTATACAAATGAAACTCAGAATCGAGGATATGGAATTATCTAATATGAATATCACCCATCAAATATGTGTAGAACATTACATACCAAGACTTCCACATAAATGAATGCATAGAAATTCAACCCTAGTTAAACCTAATACAACAAGTAATGATGCAAAAGCACTTCCCGAGCGCGTTTTTGGTTCATGGCTCCAACTAAATGCACAACTTTGCAAATATAAGAGAAGACGAAGGAACAGTCTCCTATAGGATCACGAACCTCTTGAATCTATAGAACATGCGAGATGGGCAAACATCCAAGCCAGAAAGGGCAAAACAACCAGTAAGATGTGTAGAGAGAGCAAGATCACATGAAAAGGGGTGAACAAATTAGAACTGATCCAAGATCATATTAAAAAATGCAGTGGTTACCCCCGAATCAGAATGTAAGCATCGAAATGAAAAAATATTAGATAGCTAAACAAATGAAAGCCATCCAACACAGACTAGTATGCTATGTGAAGAAATTAGGAGCAGAGGGCAACAACCTGATGAGTCATAACCATTGGCAGTAAGAAACCCCTAGAATAAACTCAAAGACTGAGCGCATTGTCGATCAAAACACAAGACTACCTCAGGGAGATCTATGAAAGATACGCACATAAGTAACATGAAAATGAACCACCTAGCCATGGAGCATTATACAACATGATGAGCTAAATTAATGACAATAAACAATGTTTGACAAATAAAAATTGTGAGTCTGGTACACGCCCAATGCAAATTTCGGCACTGACGAAGTACATGAATGAAATGAGATAACAAGAAATGTACCTAGGTTGCGCTAAAAAATCCACAAAATTGGTTGGCCGGCTTAGCCAAAATTCACGTGGGAGGTGAATGATAAAAACAAATTTGTCTCAGTTGGGCTCGAAAGAAACCACAAAAACATTAAAGGGCAACATTAAAAAACCCAAAATACGACGCATACCTAAGTTGCTCTCGAAAATTCCACAAAAAACATGGCCCACATTAGGAAAACGAAAATAAAACCATACCTAGTCAGAACTCGCATGGCAGGTGAACGAGAAAAAGCAAATTTGTCCCAAGTTGTGCTCGAAAGAATCCACCAAAACATCGAAGGGCCAATGTGCTCGAAAGAATCCACGAAACCATTGAAGGGTCAACATTAAAAAACCAAAAACAAGACCTATACCTAGATTGCTCTAAAAAGATAGCATGCTAGAACCCCGACCAAGGACCACTCTGGCAAACCAATCAAACCCCACGTCTTATAAAAAGAAACAAAAAACAACCAAAATACAGATAACCATGTAACTCATGGATACCAAAGAAGGATAAAATGAATATATTCGATGATGGTATCATGGATAACAAAGAACGATAAAATGAATATATTTGATGATGTTATGCAAGAACTATGCACCATCTTTCTATCTGCCCCTTCAAAGAATACGTACCTTGGTTCTGTGGCAGGAAACTAGTAGACAAGATCTCAATAAAGAGAAAAAAGATAAAACCAAAAAATGTTTCCTCTTGCACGGGGCATATTCTCACAGTATTTCAAGACTTGTATTGATGGAGGAGAACCTAAACTCATCCATATAGATAACAAACCAAAAAAGCACATGTACCTCTTTCGCAGAACATTTTCCTGTAATATTTCGAGAACTTCATGATACACGAACAAGCGAGACAAAAACCTCATAATCAAAGGCAAAAATGTTTTCATGGCACATAAAACGAGCAAAACAAAAACCTCAAAGATAAAAAACTTACATGGCACATGAAACCCCAAATGAAACGAAACCGTTATATTTACACTTCAAAAGCAACAATTGACCACTCGTGTAAGCGACAAATGACGTAGTTCAAAAAAGCAACAAAATAACGACCTTCTACAGGACATCTCCTTGTAAGACCATCGAGAAGTTCATGATAAATGAATGAGCGAGACAAGAATATTATACCAAAGACACAAAATTCCATGGTACATAAAATGAGCAAGACAAAAAACCTCAAAGACAAAAACTCTCATAACACGTAAAACGAGCAAAAACTCCAACCATAACAAAAACATTATATTTATATCTACAATTCAAAGGCAACAATCCATCATAGGTAGTTCAAAGGCAATAATCCATCATACATAGGTCCTGGAAACAATAACGTTATATTCAAAGTTCAACAGGAAATAAAATGCCCTTCAGTGTAGAACTAAACATTACTTTTACGGGAAGATCAAAGGCAACAAAATGACCTTCGGTGTAGGGTCTAAATACTACTTTGATGAAACCGGCCAAACACAACCAAATGGTCCACATACTACTTTGACAAGACCAGCCAAAATACAACCAAATGGTTCACATACAGTGTATAAACTTTTAAAAATGGATCATGAAAGGACCATTTGGATAATGTAAGGGGGAGCAGCAATCTGAATACGAAATTCACAATCACATAATCTACACCCAAAAATTAGAAAACACCACAATAGTAACCAGTTATGAAGCGATGAAAAAGATAAATACATGCGTATCTGGAAGGAAGAGAGACGTCAAGCAAGATGCAAGCCAGATATAAGGATAGAGCAAAACATAGAAAGAAAATGAAAGTGCAAATGGCATAATGCTGCTTACAATCCCCAACCAACTTGAACCAAATCAAGGACGTATTAGGCAAACAGCTTGCAGCAATGGCAACAAAATGAAATGAAGGTGCAAATGGCATACTGTTGCTTACAATCACATATGCTGCCCAACCAACTTGAACAAAATCAAGGATGTATTAAGCAAACAGAATGAAGGTGCAAATGGCATACTGCTGCTCACAATCACATATGCTGCGCAATCCACTTGAACAAAATCAAGGACATGTGAAGCAAACAGCTTGCAGCAATGGCAACACAATGAAATTGTGGATCCTGAGGCCAGGCGTCCGAGGTCAATAGGGGCTTGCTTGTCGTAGAAGATTCCAAGGAGAAGGCTAGGCTCTTGGATATCAAAAGGTACTCTCGATCTACGGTCTGCGCTGCCTGAACGGGCTAAAAAACATGGAGAAAAAAGCCGATTCATGCAAAATTAGATTGCAAGATTAGACTAGAAGAATCGAGAATCGAAAAAAACTAGTCATACGGAACATAAAAAGCCAAACGAAAAAACGTGGACAGATTAATAGAAAAGCAAAAGGGTCTGATAAGTAGGCTAGCCTCTGCAATAAAAAGAAGATTAAACAATTTCTATTGCCTGCATGGGGCAAATGCCTCAAAAATTTGTTGCAACATGGCAAATATAAAGAAGACGATGAGTTACAGCTCAACCAGATACATCAAGAATAATCATCAAAGGACATACCTCCTCAGCGACCAACAACTTGCAAAGCTCAAATCCACAGGCGTACAGAGGCAAATTATCAGAGATGCTCCAGAACGAATACCAAAGAGCTTACCTGAGCTAAGCAAAACTTTAAAGAAAACTATTAGAAACAACCAGCAGGAAAAGCGCCCAAACCGTTAGAAGACGTTCAGTCGGATCTGCGGCAGAGTATAGAGAAACAAGCTTATAAACTGTGCTGGATTCCGATCCACTCAGAAAGAAAAATGCCCAAGGAGAAAATCGCGGCTTCCCAAGCACCGTTGCACATCGATCTAAGCACTGTTGGAAATCGATCTGAGTTCTAGTTGCCACAAAAAACCCTAGGTTAAGTCTTTTGAAATTTCCAAAACCGGCTGTATCAAACTGCAGGGTCGCACAGGAATCCAACGAATCGAGATATTAAACATCAAAGCACAAACTGGAAATTTAAAAATAAACAAAACCGGTTAGGGCTACAATCATCGATTCATGTCAAGCCATGATCTGCATCTCCAAACGGAAACCATGGCTTGGGATCAAGCCCTATGCCAAAAGTCGTACTACAGCATGAGATTGAAGCCAGTAACAAACATCGAAAACCTAAAAATTTCCTAATAGTTGACAATGAAACTGATAGGATAGAGAAGCAGGAGAAATCTAGCTCAAGAGAACGCCGATGATAGAACAATGAAGAGAGGCTGAATAAATAGGAGGAGTGACAAAGGGTGGCATTATGCAAACCTACATCAAGAATCATTAAACTGGACAAACTCATTAAGAGCTATTCTCGAACAATTTGTTCTTAACTATTGCACCACCAAACTCCAAAGAAGCACCCATGAAAGCCCAATGTAGAGTCTATGTAGGCTCATTAACATGTAAAATGTTACGGATTTATGTCTCTTTAAGAGGCATGCACCAAATCGAAAATATTGAATTACCATAAAAGTTTTCTCTAATAGTGCATTGGAAATTTTAGCATACTATAAACTCTCACAGTGCAGCAACTTTATTATGCACATCTAGATATCTAGAATAATTAAAATGGACAAACTCGTCAATAATTGTTCTTGAATAATTTATTGTCCTGCTTCAATATACAAATAGCAGGCAATGGTTTAACTGCAGATGATTGAAATTATGATTTTTTACATGAAAGATGTCGTGAATCTCACTAATTCTCATAGAATATTTATATCAGAGATCAGTGTTTTTGCGATCACAGACATCAAGCGTGATCTGAACATGCTTTGCAGTACCTTTGACTTACAGGATGCATACAAAGATTTTGCATAGATTGCATGCACATACCAGAAGACGAGCATGTTTGCAGCTTTCTAGCTAAGTTCGATGTCTTTGTTACATTATCCACCTTGCACTGCGACTCGCATGAAAACAACAACATCCCGATAGATAGGCTTTTCATTCATCTCAGCAGTTTTTTCTACAATGGTATAGGGTGGGTAGCTGCACATCGCAAGCTACCCAAAAAATGAAAAACATAGGGAATATCCAGTTATAACACCTGGACCCCAAATAAAATTGTGTGCTACGATGTTGGCTAGTGTACCGCCGAGAGCTTATCACGGATTAAAAACCCCACCCTTTCGGGTTTTCGAGGAAAAACCCTAGCGATAAAATCTCGGCAAGAGGCTTGGACAACGCAGGGCTGCTAAACGTTCCCACAAAAAAACCCACGCTCCACAGAGAATACCGAAGTCGCGCATCACCCCTGGACCTGCACATCACCAATAGAAAAACCAATAGCGAAAAAACCTCGAAAAGCGAGGGGCTGGTCTCGCGTGCCACGCGACAAAAACCAATATTTACACCTCGAAAAAGCGAGGGGCTGGTCACGCGTGCCACGCGACAATTATAACAAATATGAACATATAAATAACAATTCCAAGGGAGGGAGGGTGGGAGCCACGGATACTGCTGAGAGATGAGAAAGCGTCGATGTAACGTCGATGAAGAACTCTGCAATAAATAGCGATCCCCCAACCTGATGAACGGCC
This sequence comes from Isoetes taiwanensis, assembly GCA_021234155.1. Taxonomy (NCBI): domain Eukaryota; kingdom Viridiplantae; phylum Streptophyta; class Lycopodiopsida; order Isoetales; family Isoetaceae; genus Isoetes; species Isoetes taiwanensis. Next base: position 8,443,954 of record JAJEKV010000029.1, on the reverse strand, counting down.
TAAAAATGCATGGGATGCATGCATGCATGCTCGTCTTGTGCAAGAATCTCGATCCACTACGCGAATCGATGACATTCTTGCACTGCGACTCGCATGAAAACAACAACATCCCGATACCAGAGAACTTCAAATACTAGATCCGAGGAGAAAAGTTGAAGATTATCTTATGCCGGACAAAAGGGTAGAGATAGAAGAGGTTAGAAAGGATATGAATGGTCAAGAAAGAGTAGCTCATGCAAGAAGAAGTTTCTCCTCCGCATGAGAGCAAAGAATAGAAGCCATGGATACTGCTGAGAGATGAGAAAGCGCCGATGAAATGTCGATGAAGAACTCTGCAATAAATAGCGATCCCCCAACCTGATGAACGTCCTAAAAATGCATGTAATGCATGCATGTGACGCATGCAATGCATGCATGCTCGTCTTGTGCAAGAATCTCGATCCGCTACGCGAATCGATGACATTATATGTGTTAATGTGTTTTTGTGTTCATCAGATGAGATGAAGGTATCATCCTCATAACATGCTAGATCAACGGTGTCAGATTTTACACCTCACACCCCCTATATGAACACACTCCCCATACGCCTCACATACGTACATCAACAACACATACAAAATAAACAATAGATCCACATCACACAAGTATTTACACCAAGAAACAACATGGAATACGCAAGGGGTTCACAGTTTTGGGCATATAACCCATCTGCATGCACGGGTAGGGGGTTTTTTGGACCCATTTTCGTACATATACGGTCACCAGGGGGTCCTTTTTCTGGTATTTTTTGCACTATCCTAGGTAATTTTTATTCGAAAGGGGTCAAAATTTGCCTTTAAAGATCCGTATACAGGGGGGTTTTTTGCCACCCCATGCACGCAGATGGCATATCCCCCTTATACATGAGTGAATCCCCCTTGGGAATACGTATATGAACTCCAAGTCACACATAAAGACCATAAATTTTTACATTGAACACGGCCGTAGCCTGACAAAACAGCAAACTAAATCACATTTACATGGCCTCCCATCTGCAGAAAGCACAGCTGCCCCATCCTAAAGCATTTCAACTACTCCAACTGTACAACTCTACCTCGCCTCGGCCCTCTAACAGCCATATCTCCATCCACACAGTAGCGATTGGAATAGCAGTCGCACAACCGATGTACTTTCCAAGCAAGTTCGTGGATGCAACAAATGATTGTTGTTGCGTCTCTACCATCTCCAGCAGAGAGAACACAGACTCCGGAAGAAATCGTTCCACGATCAAACAATCGAATAACACAGCTGAGGAACCCTCAATCAATCCACATGCCACAAAACTCGAATCACCTACATATTCCTTCTTGAATATACAAAAAAATTTCTTCACGTGGCAAGCAAGCACCCTGCAAAATTCTGACAGTCCCATCTGAAGCCCGAGAGCAAAACACCAACACACCAAAATCCTACTTTGAAGAACACCTAAGAAGCCAATCTTCAGTGCGTTGAGCCCTTCCAGTTCATAACAAGCGGAATCAGACAACAAAGACAGCAACAAAACCAAGGAATTCAACACCTCATGCTTCCCATGCATCATCAAATCGCTTCGAACAGAACCTAATGACATGCTGGTTCTGGCAAGGTGCAGTCAGCAACATCTCCACAGCCCGCTACACGCCGAAGACTGCAACCGCATCTCCAGCTGCTCCGGCCGCTTCCATTGGGCTGCTCTTAGCAGCCCCCGTGAACAGAAGCCCTACTATTTCCGACCATGCAAGGCATACACATAGAAAACTCGGACTCCCCTCAGACCATACACAAACAAAAAAAACCCCCTTCTTCCGGCCCACCTACGCCAAAATCATAGAAATCTGATATTTTGGGGACGTAATGGAGCTTATATTTCTCTATTCAAATCACCATAAATTCAGCAGACTTGTCCATGACCTGGCCATGACATTCAGCAGGTCATCTGCTTCTAGCAGTCATCCAACTTGGCTTATGCAAGTATAACGATCCACAGTTATTGTAATAAATGATGGTTTATCATAGTGAAGTAACCTACCAATAATATCTTCATGGCTACATGCAATGATAAGGGGATTAACTGCCCCTCTGAGGCCATTCCAGCTAGTAAACAAAGGAGCCTGCTCACCAATTTACTTGCTGGTATCACCGAGCAGGGCAATTGAGCCCTTTAACTGGCAGGCTGCAGAATTTCACCACATTTCTGCAGCAGACCTGTTTATCTTGATAAACAGCCCGATGGAGCTAATGATGGCTAAGAACCACACCATGATCATCAGTTCACAGTCCATGCTGCTTGATTGCTGCAGAGGTCAGTGACGCCGATAAATGCAACTTTAGCTGGATTTATCCCATCCACATGCAACTATCCGCAAAAAGGCTAGTGTACGTCTTAGTTAAGCTCCACTTGGTAATAACAATAAAGGCAAGATTACAAACAGAGACCTATTAAAGTATTTCAAAATGGTGGAGTTTGAATTCAATTGCTGCTTTGAACATAATACAGCACAGAACTCCCAAATACACTGATTTTCTCCGTCTTTCCGTGACATATATGTAAATTCATATTTTGTCGAAAAACACTGAGGGGAATTCAATGAAATCTTACCTGTTGCATGTCGGCATATCAGCCATTCCTTCTCAAATTGCTGGTACATCAGAAGAAATGAATGTAGAAGGAAACAACTCCCCACACAGAAGTCAGAGCACCAACAGATTATGTTCCCTGTAGCATTAAATGTAATGCAACACTAAATTAAACAATTAAAATGCAAAGAAAAATAAAGCTTCACTAAGTTAAACAATTAAAATGCAAAGAAAAATAAAGCTTCTGAAACATCCAACAGTATAAACATCATAATTCATTTGCATACATTTAGTGGGAGCAAGTTATTTAAAAAATGAATATGTCCGAGCAATGCACAAATTGTTGCTCTTGAAGTCGCCCAGGATAAATTATATGTTATTACGTAAACAAGGTACAGTTTCTTTATCATCAACTCAAGAGAACCTACCTGTGGACACACACCTAGATTAATCTTAAATAGCACACGAATTGTCTCCCAAGAATCAAGCAGTTCCTTCAAGAAGGGGGAAGCATTCGGATATGGACGAAGCTGATAAAAGAGACACCAAGGAAGAATTGCCCTAAGTGCCGGTTTCCCAAAAGGAATACACTGCCCAAGTGCTTGTGCAACCAATCTCATTCCAGGCGAATGTACCATGCCCGCCAAGTAGCAACAAATGAAGTTAGATATCATAATTTTACTCTGTAAATGAAAGTCAATCATACCTAGACCTCCAGCAAATCTTGGTTTGATACATGTGGACCAAGCGACCTTCACAACTACACTTGTCTTAGTACCTGCCCAAATGAAGTTACGGACAATTGCAACAACCTCTTGAAACAATTATGACATGGATAATTGTTGACCTCTTTTTATTTTATGTCTCATGTTGCATCAGTATTTGTCATATAAGTGTGATATATTGGGTTTATGATTTTTCTTTGGTGGTATGTTTCTTATCGGTGTTGCAACTGCATTAACACCAACGTGTCTTGTCAATTCTTTTGTCACATGTTTCTCTCATGGAAACGATACCTTGTGGTTGACTTGCACGGATCTTATATTATAGGTTTTAGGCATGATATCTGACATAGAGGTTATGTTCATAATATAGTCTATTTCTCTTCTAGAGTGCTTACATTGCTTGAACTAACATTTTCTCATATGTTTAGCAGCAATGATGTTGGACTCGTTTTCCCCTAGTTCTATGTGGTTTGGTATTCTTCTAAATTCCTATATTTTGAGTTTTAACATGATGCATGTTTTTAGAACTCCAAAGTTGCACGATTTCTCATGGAAACTATAGCTTATAGTAGATGTGTACGTATCCAAGTTATGTGTATTGGGCATGATGTTTGGCGTGGGGTTATGCAGTAGCATTTTCGTGGTTTGGCAAGCGTATTATATCGAGCATGTATATATTATGGCACTCTATGCTATGCTTGCAAAATGCTCTAAGATTGCTCTGTATGATTGGGATCTTAGGAAAATGTTATTTAAAACATTGGTTCAAACAGTGCTTTTATACGGAGCTCCAATATGGGGGCCTAGTCTCTCCACCAAGCTGTGGAACCGGATAGAAGCGGTTCAGAAACTCTTTCTGAGAAATGTGTTAGGCATAAAGGTTCAGACCCCTTACGCAATCATGCTCGCTGAAGCAGGTATGTTCCCTTTGGAATTAGAAGCATTGTTTCAGAGTGTGAATTTTGTGAACAGGATCAGAGGTCAATCACCAGAACGCCTATCCTTTCAAGCTATGAAGATGTCAGAACAGCAAGGTTGGATCACGGGACTTATAAAATGGGCGGTAGATGGGGTTTGCATGATGGAAACCGGCCGGATTGTAAATCGGATCACGAGAATTTTGCCGGAACGGTTGGCACTAGAACGGTTATGGCAAAGATCAAGGTAGCGAGTTGCTTCATTATAGAACTTCGGATCAATCATATGGATGAATACAAGAGTCAAGCATACCTATCGAAAGACATGCCGACATCCCCGAAAGCACATCATTGCGGATTCTGACAGGACAAGCTCACACAGATTGGAAATCGAGACAATGGTCAAAGACACCGCTTGAAGATCGAATTTGTAGAACATGTGATTCGGGCCGGGTTGAGGATGAAACACATGTTTTCTTACAATGTGAAGCATATAGGGATATCAGGGAACAATCGGAAATTCAAGTAGTTGATTTTTATTTATTGCTTTCCATTTCTAGCTATGAGTTAGGATTATACTTAAAGGCAGTAGATGCTCATCGAGCCTTTTTGTTAAAACTAATATTTTGTGTGTAATTTTGTGCTCCGTGCCTCAAGGCCATAAGTGAGCAAGAATAAATAAATAAATAAATAAATAAATAAATTATGTTTGACGTGGATAATTGTTGACCTTATTATTCTATTTCTTATTTCATGTTGCATCAGTATTTGTTATATGTATATGATATGTTTGGTTCATGATGCATTGACATTTGTTATCTGTAGTCCATCTATCTCTTTTATGTTTTTTCTTATGTGGTATGTTTCTTGTCGGTATTACAATTGCATTAACACCAATGTGCCTCGTCAATTCTCTTACCGCTTGTTTTTTCTCATGGAAACTATAACTTACAATAGACTTGCACATATCCAAGTTATAGGCATTATGCATGGTCTCTTGTATGAGGTTATTTTCGTAGATTAGTCTATTTTTCCTCCGGAGTGCTCGTTGCTTGATCTGACCTTTTTTCATATGTCTAGCAGTGGTGATGTTAGACTCGTTTTTCTCGAATTCTATATGGTTTATATGTGTCTCTTATGGGGTTTGGTTCTTCTCGATATTCAGCTATCCTTTTTTATCTTATTTATTTCCACTGCCTTAGTCGTTTTCTTCTCTCCGTGTTGCCCATTACATACTTAGTTTTTGTCTATTATGGCTCCATTTGTCTCTTATAGTTCGTGAGTCTCTTTAGTGGTTGCTCTATTTTTGTACTAGTTTCAATTGTCTCATTTCTTCCTTATGGATCCTTGCAGTTTTCCTTGTGCTTCACCTGCTTCCGTAGTTCTTAGTTACGCCACACCCTCTATCTTGTTTTTACAAAAGACTACAACAAGCAACCCATATGTGATCTATAACTCAATGTGCTTTTTAACACAATGTGTCCTTTTTAATGGCTTGTCAACGTAAATTTTATCTGCAAGGTCTCTTCTCATCCTAAAGCGTGCAACAGGTTGATAAGCATTCCATTGGTTCATACGGATATCTCGTCGCTTGATTTGAAGTCCAACCACGTGACGTTGCAGAAATGAGAGGATGACAGACCTTATACTGGCTTGTATAACTTCTGATAGTAAATAACAAGAAAAAGACTGGTTAGAAGAGAAACACAAACCCTCCGACACAATGTTCCTGGATTGTTGATTGACACATTTGAATGTAGAATATGCCTAATGAGTGGCTATATATAGGTCAAAAGTAATAGGAACAAACATCTTTTTAGTACACAATGGTTCCTGGATTGTCTGATTGACACATTTGAATGTAAAATATGCCTAATGAGGGCTATTATATAGGTCAGAAGTAATAGGAACAAACATCTTTTCAGTTGCTTATTTACAAAAACTAGTCTTCTTTGTCACTTATTATACACTATAGACCGAGATTTTCTACCATCAGGGTTCCCTGCAGACTGAAGAAATATTTCAGCGATTGTGATATGTGATTTCTGGATGAGGAATTGACATTATATGTAATTTTCTGCCAGAAAGAATAAGAATGAGTATGCCATATAAGAAGGTAATCATGCCATTTCCCAAAAGCTGTCCGCTGTTTAGCCATTGTGCTGTTAACAATCAACAACTATAAATGAGAGATCAGCAGTTGCTAGAGACAACAATAAGAACATAAAAATTACCTTGTAAAAGCAATAAAGTTGAACCACTTTATTCCCATCTGATTTCTATACTGACGTGAAAAACAGTTTAGAACTTTATTAAAAACCACTTCGTTGCTAATATTGGAAAGCTAAGAAAAATGTTACCATCTGAGATAACAATTCTTCACGATATGGCCTTTCTGCATTAGTAGAAATTCGTCAACAGCTTATGTATCATCTCTCTGCATACATCAGCAACATATCCCACAGCCCAATCTGAATCTAGAGCCTCCCTAACTCTCTTTATCAATGCATTCTGCAAGCACTCAAAAGTGTTCCTCAGTCACGACAATTTGGCTGCAATTAATCTTGGTTGCTAATATTGGAGCTAACAAAAATGTTAAAAGTCTTCACAATATGGTCTTTCTGCATTAAGATAATGCTCATATAAACGTTCGTCAACAACTTATATATCATCTCGCTGCATAAATTAGGACATATCCCACAGCCTTATCTGAATCTAGAAAAAAGATTTCATTAAACCAGTGCGTCCCTAACTCTCTGTTACTATGCATTCTGCAAAATAGTGTTCTCCAGCCATGATAATTTGGCTGCAATGGATCTCTCCAGCTTCCTTCAATAACACTACACGGCCTAGAAGATCAACTGCATAACTAGAATGGACTGCATTTGCAGTTATGCCATAAAATTCCTTCATAGATTTCATATGTCCTGCTTTCATCAACTAAGCCTGCACGACTGCATGCACTAAAGATGCTAGTGACTTTAAAGGATCTGATCGTGAATGAATTTGCCTGATTGTACAGCTTCAATACTACCACATGCCTTTACAATACTGGTAACTGTAGCTAAGTTTGGCTTCAATTGAAGGCCTTCTCCATGCTGGGCATATCCAGGAATCATTGAACTCCATAGCACCACGTCTTGGTTAGCCAAGCCCTCAAATGATTTGCGTGCATCCTTCAAGTAAATCCCATTTGCATACCAGCCTTTTGAAATGCTACAGTATGTGACCCTGTCTGGTTTTATGCCTGCAAAACGCATTATCAAAACACTTAAGGCAAGAAGGCCCTCACATGCACGATCAAATTTCCTTTGCTTATTGAAGCCGCTCCAGTAATGAACGAAATCAAAACGTTGTCAATGCACCACGTGCTAAACACATGCACCACAGGAACGAAACTAAACCATTGCTGAATCAAGACACACCATAAATGCAACTGCCCAGTCAAGTATCACCTTTAAAAATTTCTATTCATCAAAAGGTCATAGCACATGGATTACTTTACATTAGAGTCGAGAAACGCAGCCGTAATATTCTACCATCACAATAACAGGTTTTAATACGACGGCTGGAAATATCAATATGGGCGAAATTTTCTCGCAGCTCTCATTTTCGCTATTCTTTTCTTGTCATCTTCAAACCTTTTCTGTAGCTCAAGCACGTCTGCAGAAATCACAGCAATAATAAATAAAACTTTCCTAAAACTCAACTAACTCTGAGACCTAAAGATTTATTACATATTGGAAAATGAAACGTGACTGGCAAGCTCCAATAAGCACAATCTATATCTACAATCCATTCAAATCAAACAAACAACAGCTTACCATTTCGACGAGCTTCTCGCCTTTGAAAACGGTAGAAGTCAAGGGCAATTTGTTGCTTTTCCTTCCTTGAAGCATTAGCTTGGGCAGCTGCAGCAGCTACACCACCAACTTTAATACCACTTAACACATCCGTAGTTTTTTTCCTGCCCCCTTTATGCTCCACAACAGTCCAACCATCATCCGCAGCTGCAGCCACTTTCTCGCTTTTTTCCTAGAGATCAGTCATAGGTTATTGCATGAATAAAACTTCAATAACAAGCATAAATTCCTTACCTGGTCAACGCGGGCTTCATAATCTGCAATAAATTTATCCACTTGTTGTTGTAATACAGCGATTCCTGGTCTTTTAGCATAATAAGTAGATAACCATTCTACAACCATATAAAAGAAGAAAATAAAGTTAACATCAGAAATGAACGAATATTACGAACAACAAAAAAACAGTCTGCCATACGCTTGATTTGTTTTAATTGCATAATATGTTTTATTACTTTTAACTTAAGTTTGCATTTCTATGTAATGTGATTGAAGTATACCTTCGCAAGTTTAACTGGTAATAAAGGTTTAGGAAGAAAAACATACTTTTCAATCCTCTCAGCTCACAATTTGTTGGGTCTGCCATTTCACGTGCAATTTCTACTTGAGTTTTCACGCCATCTTCGTGTCTCTCTTGTCTGAGAGAACTCTTGCTATCTCCGTCGTCGTCCCTGATCGGCTTCTTCTTACCTTTCGCCATACCGACTCGGTTTAGGGTTTATCGAGAAAGGTCAGATTTTGAAACATCCAGACATTGTAATCTTACCCCATTTAAATCCTTCTAGAGTTTTGATGGGTTGGATATCGTAAATGCAACATGGGTTTTATTTTGCCTTCTAGGCTAATGCAATCTAGCCACGTGTCCAATATTTTCTATCTAAGGCCCAGATTCCACCAGGCCGGCAGATTGCAACCTTGCTTGCAACAAATACCAGGTTATTGGAATCAAAGTGCCGGAATCAGCATTCCACAGAAGTCCTGATAGTTTTATAATTGAAGCTTTCTTGAGCTTAGGTGGCATCTTTTCATGCATCTGCCAGCCATCTGCCGGGCAACATCCCCCGTCACAAAAAATCCCTGTAACTGACTCCACCTCAGGAATTTCCACCCTGCAGTGGAATCCCAACAACAGCGTCAGTTGCTTATTTGTTGCCCATGGATTTGTCCTCACAGCAACTGCCGGCCCAGTGGAATCTGGGCCTAAGAATAGATGTTAAGTTTGTCTACTAAATTTGATGTATGTTATTTTTAACGTTGCAGCACTTTTCTAAACATTATAATTATTATACAATAGCATCTTGGAATATTCGTGTCACCGGGGCACCAATCCCGGCCGTCCATTCTGGTGTCTACCATGTGCCGATTTGAGCTGAGAAGCTTTTGTTTGAAGCAACCGTGGGATTTTGAGCGCCACTGGAATTAGTATTCAAAGTTGCTTGCAAGGCAAGCAAGCCGAACTGACGACCAGGTGTTTCTTCTTCACCGAAAAAAGAAACTTTTCTTCCAAGCAAAGCTTTAGACAGCAGGCATCAATACTTATATAATCGATTCTTATAGTTCTTTCGTTCTTTTTTTTTTTTGTACTTTGGCAAGGTTATTTTCGGGAAGGAATCAGGCACCGCCGAATCTGCGCCATATCTGCGGCTGGACCTCGACTGTTGCTAGAATAAGCCTCTCTTTCGTATGGTACATTTTTCCTTTTCCCTAGTTCTTTGGTGCAAATTTGTTGGTTTCTTGGTGCAAATTCTTAAGCTAGGCAATTCGAAAGTAGATAAAATCTTCTTTGACTTGATTGTTTGAGCCACCTTGTCATGTTGGAGCCTATGTGGCGTATTTGAGCCATATTGGAAGACTTAACCTGTCAATAACTTTCAGGTCTTTGCTCAGCTATGGCTATTCCATATATTATTCATCACAGAAGCAGAAGCAGTTATGCCTGGTGTGGGATGCAAGATATAAGAGCAAGTATGTAATGATCAGAATTGTAGTTGCATGAATACAGGAGCTTGGTGGGCTTGAGATAAAAGATGGCTTGTTGTAACTTGCTGAGACTCTTGGTTTTCTGCACAACAATGTGCATCTCGTACATCGAGCAATATCACCAGAGGTATGTTCATTGGAGGGTTGCTTTTATTTCTTTGTTTTGTTCTTCATTGTGTCTTTCCAACTGTTGGCATTCTTTGTCACTTTTTCTATAGCATAATAGCTGGCTTCATTTGGATATGGGATTAACATTGGACTTGCTGTTAGAAGCAATGCATATGGGAGATTTCATTATCATGTATGTACTCTACTTTGCAGTCAGATGTTGTGGTTACCTATGCATGTGTATTATCTTTGATTATAGTTTTTTTTTTTTTTTTTTTTTTTTGGTTTGTCATGAGACACTCACGATGGAACACCCAGGTTACTCCAACCACTATTCGGACAACCTCTGCAATCCTTAAAACTTTTTGGCCAGGCCATATGGGTATAAATCGATGCTATTTCTTGCTACTCTCTATAGAGGATCATTATATGTTTTAAAGCGGAGTTAGATAATAGAATCTATGCTAGTTCTTAATGACAGGTATAATTTGAGTTTCAAATATTTGTGCTATCAGTCGAGCTCTCTATTTCAAGATGTTATGATGCTATGTTAAGGTGGTTGCTGCCAGTTCCAGAAATTTTGCACTATATCTTTGTTTGGCTTTTTCTATTTGTGATTTATAGAAGGGTTGTTGCTCATATTTTTCGTTTTTCTTTCTTTGATATTCATTTCATTTCTAACCCGTGTCACTTGATGAAAGAAAATTTCTCATGCTCAATAATAGAAAGCTGCTTTTAATCATTCTGCATGTAAAAAATCCTCCTTCTTTTTCTAATGCGGTATGTTTCTCCTTGCAGATATATGTTTCAAGGTTAGTCAAGATTGGGTGCAGTTGGCATAAGCACATTGCTGAAATTTTGTTGAATTGTTTCATGCAAGCTTTTTTCAAAGATTCTTTTTCTGGCCCCAGTATGTTTCTTGAGTATGTTGGCACGAGGCGCATTAGCTTGGACGTTTGAGAACAGAGTTCCATTCTATCTACACTAATTGCTGGAAATATAGTAATTGTGTATTATATCTGGTGGTCTGGATCTGAAGCAGAGTTGCAAAACATCAAATGTGCAGGTTGTCTCTATATTTTTGCTTCATTGGTTGTTTGTTTTATATGTTCCAGCATTGGGGACATCATCACACATTGTTGGCAATAAACATGCTCAAGCCCATCCACATGTGCATCATGGATTTGTTCATCTAAGTGAATTGGCATGATCGGGTTGAAACGTTTAAGGACCAAAGCAATGAGGTATTCTTGGATAAGCCAGTTTTTGTTTGTTAACATTCATGGTCATATTTTGTCTCTCCTTTGGTTTTGCTGGTATTCCCATCGTATAGGGTGGCGTTGTCTATGTAATTGCTGGCTACTACCTAATGGATGGTTTATTCTTTAGCTTTTATTGATGGTTATCAATCGATATTTCAGTATACATGTATATGATTGATCTGACCGATGGCACTAACACGATGACAACCTTGAAAAGATATTTTGTTTGCCCAAAGATGTCAAAGAGACCTAAATGATAGTCATTGATTCTGTGCCACACCTTAAAAACTTGCCACGCGAGGTGCTAAAAAATGGAACATTTTTAGTAAACTAAATATGGTAGCTAGAATCTAATTGTGGAAATTGTATAAGTGATTGGCATGTGTAAGATTTGATTGGATGTTGCAGAAAAAACATTTTTTATGTTCATTTTTTATGTCATGAAGAATATTTTAATTTATTTCAATTGTCAAGCATAAAGCCAAAAGAGCATTACTTTTTAGGGCATAAAGTGGCCCAATTGTGAAATCGTATATTTCTAACTTAAGATTTCTATGGTTATGTATAAGTATTGTATAGAAAAACCGTAGAAGTACCCCAGATGACTCTAGGGTTTTGAGTGCCGGTGAAGCAATCTTAGGTTGAATGGTTCAGTGTTCAGGTTATTTTTGGAAAGCGGTGGCGATGGCGGTGGAGCAGCGGAGTGGCGATGGCACTGGAGCAGCTCTGGACAAAGGGATGAATGGGCCTGAAAGGCCGAAAGGGCCTAAAGGGCAGTTTTCTCTCCGTATTTTCTGTTTTTTGTTTAGTTCTAACTACTCGATTCAGCTTCTTCCACAGACAACATTGTATTATCCAGATGACAAATTATCTAGCAAAGATAGGGCACCATCTAAGGGATTTTGCCCGGGCAAAAATTTGAAGATTTCTGAGCCACGCCAAAATTTTTGAGCATTTTGCTTTGTTTGGTGCGATTTCTTGCAGTGCTTTTGTTCAAGCTTTCTGGGACTTCCTACGGCAGGAGGGTTCAACGCCCTTGGCTTGGAACTGTGTATGTACACGATACATTGAACATTCCTTTCGTAGTGGCAGGTTCCTATTTGAAACTGTTATATGTTGTGAGCTTGAGCTATAGCAGAGGTCAGGGAGCATGTTTGAGGTGTTATAAATGTCCCTTGAAGCCATTTATCTGATAGAAAGCATTGGCAGATGGTTCTATTCTATAAGGCAAGAAGAGATCAGAGGTGAGTTAAAACACTTCATGATTATGCATCTAATTTTTCATTATGCAGTTTTACATTTGTATATGCGAAGGGCCTTCTTTTCTTTGTTTTGAATTTCAATAGTAAGTTGCACATTGGTATTCTACTACTTTCTAGATATGTGAGGGCCATAGGGATGAGGCACGTAATGATTTTGTTGTGCCCTTTATGCTGTCATATCAGTAAGCTGATTGATGTCCTTATGATTTCGCTGCACAATGAGCTTAGCTTTTCTTCTCATTTATTTACTTGCAGTGTGGCACCTTCTTAGCGATCTATTTGTTCATGCAGTCTGCCCTGGTTACAGTCCTATAGTAAGTGAATGTGTTCTTTCAAAACTGTATGTGCATTGCTGCTTTCAGAAGCAACAATGGTTATATGTTACAGTTCTGCGTATATCCTATGGTTGAAGGCTTGATTTGCATGATGAATTTCAGGCACACCTTCACAATTTAAGGCATTGATCACGTACTTTTAAATCTTCCCAAACTCGTTGGCTCTTTATAGATTATTGTTTCTTATTATTGTTCATGCAGTCTGCCCTGGTTACAGTCCTATGGTAAGTGAATGTACTCTCTCAGAACTGTATGTGCATTACTGCTTTGAATAGCTTTGCAGGCAGAAGGAGTGCATTCGTTCACGTGGATGGACGCAGTGGTAATAAGAAATGAACAATAGTATTGATACCCAGGTAACAAGCTGGCACAAGCACATTCTGTTTGACAAATTGTTGTGTGCACAGACATGTTATATGGTACTTGGTCTGCCTCTGATGGCAGGGGGTTCAATTCCCCTCTTTTGCATGAGTATTTGTGACACAGATGTATGTTGACTGTGGACAATGGTTAATAAATCTTGGGCTGATGTGGAAATGGCAGTTTGACCCCATCACGGAGTCAAGGGACGGTCCACAATGCTCTATCAGGAATAATGGAGGGAATATTATAGTGATCAATGGTCAGAAATGAACGATAATAAGAAATGAACGATGGAGAGGCTATTCTTATACATTACGCCCTAGCCTAATATGGAACGTGGCACAAGATAATCATGCACCATAAAGAACATGACCACAACTTTTGAATACTGGATCTCTCAAACAAAGTTCTAAACTGGCACAAACTTTCTTTTGCAATGGCTACATTTTCTACTATTTAGGCCGCCGCGATAAATTTCTTGTACTTTTAAACATTCCTATTTCGCATTGCTAATCAATCAATCTTATTAATTATTAATTTGAGATTTTTCAGTGTGGTAGAAAATATTTTTAGAATATTTTTTGGGCAAATCCTCGCTCATGTGGGTTTTTGGCGTATTTTAAGTATATGCTAGATTATGCCTAGAATATGCCAGAAACCGCTCCAAACCTTGTCTGTAAATTGGCGGTCGTCTGTGTTGCTGGGCGACTGCTGTGCAAACTGGCTAACCGGTTATGCTGTTTCTACTGAATTTGGGCATTTTTATACTGAACAGGGTCGGATTTGCTGCTCAAGAAGGCCCCCTTGCTTATTGTCTCTGTTATTGGAGATGTTAGATCGTTGCTCAGAGTCGGAGTGCCGGATTTGCTGCTCAGGAAGGCGCCCTTGCTTATTCTTCTACATATTCTCTGAGAAAATTCTACCCGGTCTTTGATGTTGACAACTTGATCTACGCCAATGAGTTGTTTATTTCAGGTAACTAATGGTTCATTTGGTTTGTTGAGAATTTAAAGGGTCGAAAAGCCTAAGGAGAAATTGGGAGAACCTTTAATTATATTATATTAGCCTCGAGTCTTCTAATCAAAGCACAACAATCACAATTTGTGCTTCAAATTTTAATTCATGGTTTAAGAGCAGGTTGTGGCTCTGACCACGATGAAATAGGCTCCTAGGTAATGGAGTTAAATGAAATCAATGACATTTTAAAAGCTTATGGCTAATAACAAGGCCTGATATTAGCCAATCTGACTTTGTCATTAAAAGGAATCGAGCCCTAGTCTTTGGCTTGAAAGACTAAGTGCCTAACCAAGGCACTAACCTTAAACTTATAAGAGAAGGGCTATCCTTCTAAAAATGGAAAAGACAAAAAGAGAATTTACCTTTAAGAACCTCTCATGAGACTATAAAAGAGCACACATAGCACCGCCTTAACAATACTTCTCTTCCTCTCTTGATTCCGCTTCTGCTTCCAATTCTCCATAGCCAAGCTTGTTGGTCTGAGCGGGTAAACATTTCCTGCTCCAAGATAAAGACTTCCTGGTGAATTTGGTTGGGTGGATCGAGCTTCTCCCTCTAACTAGATTATTTCTTTAGTTTCTTTCATTTCTACAGGTGATTTAGAAGTGATTATAACAATTGGTATCAGAGCAAAGTTTGATCTTGAGTAATAAATTCCTGTGCTATGGCCGTTAACCACTTCAATGTATCTGAAAGTGCCTATCTGTAAGCTATGCACAACGTTGGCTTTATCGCAGCTCAAATTACTCTTCCTCTGCTAGCCAGTCATGCCAACTACCAGAGGCAGCTAGAGCATCTAGCGATTGCCATAAGTTCTTGCCAGATACCGCACAGATAAATCCGGTCGTGAATGATTCCTTGCCGCCTCCACCGCCAAGTAACCCTCCACCTGAAATTCCTCCTCCACCTCCGGTTCAAGATTCTGATGTCTCCGCCAATGTTGAAAATAATCCCAAAAGAGATAGATTGTGTAAGTGGCTCGAGAAAGTGGATATGCCTTACTTCAAAGGGTGTTCTGGAATGAAACTGAGATAGGTTATCAATTTCTTAGGAATTTGCAAGAAATTCTTTGAGCCTGTCAAGGCGACTAAACAAGAAAAGTTACAAGCCATGGATACTTACCTTGATGACTAAGCGCATGTTTGGTGGCAGGAAAGGAGATAGATGGAACTTCAGATTAATCTATGGTCTGAGTCCAAACATACTTTCGAAGCAAATTATTTGCTCAATTATTATAGAATTCTACAGAAAGAATGGGATCAAGTCAAACAGGAAAACGAGGAATCTGTAGATGATTTTATCATGAAGTTTAATCATTTAGGATCCCAGGTTCACAATCTCAGCGAGGCTGAGGTTTTGCGAAAGTATGTCAATGGACTACGAGAGGAAATCTTTGCAGAGCTGGATCTTTTAGAATCAGTGGATATGGCAGATGCGATCCAAAAAGCAGGAGAGCTGAAAGGAAACTTAATCCTAAAGCTAAAAGGTTGACATGGGAAGGAGCACCTTCGAGAGAACAAAAGAGGATGAAGAGAGAAAAGTTTGAAAATAGAAGAGATAACAAGGGTGGAAGAGGAAGGGATGAAAAACCTCGAAGGAGAACACGGTTTGATAACCGAAAGAGGAGTAATGGGAATAAGCCCCAATAGCAAGAGACTCCTAAGGGACCAAGAACAGGTTGTTACATATGTGGTTGTCCACATTTTCAAACTAACTGCCCAAAGAACACAATAGTTCCCGAAAAGCAGATAAAAAAGTACAATTTAAGGAACTTACTCCTAAGGGACGCTCTACTGCCCCATAATCTGGAGGATAAGCTTGAAACATATCAAGCATGAGAAGAAAGAGGACGTTTGAAAGCAGTGGCTTCAGAACAAGAAAATGGCAGATTGCAAATCGCATATACGAAGACATTAAGTGCAACAACAGTCCATCCTCATAGTTGTTTAAGCTCAAAGGCAAAGTCACAGTTAGAGAGATCGTTGCCCTCCTAGGCGAGTCATGATTTTATCTCCATGGATGTAATAAATGACTTGAAGTTGCCAATTTATGATTTGCAAGCTCAGCTTTCTGTGGTACAAGGGCTCAAACTATGTTATTGCGCCATTGCAAATAGAAACTTACGCTGAGCACAGGGCACTCTTAGTAGCTGATTTGGGAACTGTGGATGTAATTCTTGGAATAACTCAATATGACGTTCAACCCAACTATCGTCAAAGGACTATTCAAATGTTTGTTGATGGGCAGTAAATAGTTCTGAAAGCTGACTATGTAAATGAATGTGAACCTTTGCTTTCATATTTTGAAGCAAATACATTAATACAAAATGACATTGAGTCATATTTTATCTGTTTGAGAGACTCTGATCCTCCATCTCAAATTCCTTCTGAACTATATGGCTTCTTTAGATAATTTGCTGATTTCTTTAAAGATGAGGAGACTTTAGATACAATATCCTTGTGTCATATCCTAGCTATTTCTAAGATCATAGCCCGTGAAAACAAAATATTCATATCAAATTGTGGAACTTTTCTATATTCTATATATTCAGTGTATTGAATTTATGATTGATCATGCAATCCACTATATTTTTATTACACGTAAGCTTCAAATAATTAAATGACAAATAGGTAAAGAGGTAGATGATAATGTTCATTTAGAATCAGATATGGCACATGTTAGAATGTATGTACAATCAGCCAGATGAATAGTGTAATCAGCCAGATCAGTCCTATATAGCAATCTAGCATAGCTAGTACCATATAGCAATGTCTTCATATTCATTCTTAGTTGGCCTATTTTCTTGTGTGCTTCGCCTGCTTAGATAGAGTACGAATTTCTCTTTGATCTGATGCCCAAATCAATATACTGCTTCCAGAATAAATGACACAGCCAAGTGATTATGACTAATCTTGAATCTAATGCCCAAGTCAACATACAGATCCCTGAATAAATGACATGGCCAAGTGGTTATGACTAATCTTAAATTTGTAAAAAACATTCTGTTGCCTGTCTGATATTAAATAAATAGGATCACCTGTAACAATGGAGATAATTAACTTGGTGGCGTTTATAGTAGATATTAGACCTTGCTTTACTTCTGCTATATCCAACTCCCATAAAAAGGCTCCTAATCTTTGCATGCCAGGTGGTTCCCTGCAAACCAAATCTTCATATTTTGTAAACCTTGAAAGCGGTCCATATTAAAATCCTTCTGCATGTTGCTTTTCAAGAACAAAGACTTCACATCCAAATGGCTGCCAATGCAATCACCACTGTAATATGTTTTGCTACTGAAACACCGTCCTACTCTAAGCTGGTGATCAAAACAGCAAAAACATAAGATGAACTAATTAGTGTGGCATAACATGCCTTTATAGTATAGGTCACATTAGCAACGTATGTTGAGCAAGTGATAGATCTGCTCTAATGCTACAGTTTTACATGTCCCAAATTCCAATGCATTTTGTTATGCAGAACGTAGAACATACGCTAGTATTGCCATGAGCATGATAGTTTGGATTTCAGAACCAATTGCACTTGCAAACCATCTCAAGAATATTCGTATGTGGATACCCCAAAAAAGACAATTGTTCCTGCCACAAAATAGATATGCCAAAATATGTCACTTTTATATCATAATTTTTGAGCTTGCATGCCATCTTTGTTAACAGAAAAATATAGAACATAAGGATTCGAGCAGTGACCTCCCAAATCATGCAATGTTATTGTATCTTAGTCCAATACATGGAATTCGCATAGAATAGATGATGTTATAATATTTAGCATTGATTTTCCTTGCAAATGTTTTAAAACAGCAAGGGCCAAATTTTCACAACCTATCTAATTTAAACAGACGAATGCCAAAACAAAAATTTCCATAGCACATCAGCATACAACCTTAGATTGTAAGAAGTTGTTTGCTTCTTCTGAATAGAGCTTACAACATTCAAACTCATCCTTAAAGAGCTTTCATTACCTATTATAAAAGAAGTGGCAAAAGCAGAACAAAAGCAATAAATTGGCAAACCTTATCTCCTGAAATGAATGTGGCTTAGCATTTCTAAAGTCATATAATGTGTGCCTTATAGTCTAAAATGTTGGGCACGCAAAATAACTTGATGTAGCCTACGACTGCAGCGTAGTTCTATTTGTTCCAATAGAATGTGTACCATTTCATCATTTGAATATAATCCATCTAAGTAGTGATGTTCGGCAGACTTGCCTTTTTAAAATACAAACTTTTGTGAGGTAGATGAGAGATTTCAACATATGCGGGGGTATATTTTCGCACCTTTATTGCTGCGAGATTGCTAAAGGAAGAGTGTTGTAGATGATAGAGGTAAATGGTTGAAGATAGTCGGCATGGGGTTATGCACGAGCATTCTTTATGGTTTGTCAAGCGTATTATTTCGGAATTATGACATGGATATTGTTGACCTCTTTCTATTTCATATCTCATGTTGCATCAGTATTTGTTATATGAGTGTGACATGTTAGGTCTATAATTTTTTCTTGGGTAGTACGTTTCTTGTCGGTGTTGCAACTGCATTAACACTAATGTGCCTTATCAATTCTTTTATCGCCTGTTTTTCTCATAGAAACGATACATTGTGGTAGACTTGCACACATCTTATGTTATAGGTTTTAGACATGATATCTGACGTAGAGGTTATGTTCGTAGTATAGTCTGTTTTTCTTCTAGAGTGCTCACATTACTTGAACTAACATTTTTTTTTCATATGTTTAGCAGCATTGATGTTGGACTCATTTTTCCCTAGTTCTATGTGGTTTGGTATCTAAATCCCTATATTTCGAGTTTTAACATGATGCATGTCTTCAGAACTCCAAAGTTGCATGATTTCTCTATAACTTATAGTAGACGTGTACGTATCCAAGTTGTGTATTGGGCATGATGTTTGGCGTGGGGTTATGCATGTGCATTCTCATGGTTTGGCAAGCGTATTATATCGAGCATGTGTATATTATGTTTGACATGGATAACTGTTGACCTTATTCTATTTCATATTTCACGTTGCATCAATATTTGCTATATGTATGTGATATGTTTGGTTCATGATACGTTGACATTTGCTATATCTAGTTCTTTTTTATGTTTTTACTTATGTGGTATGTTTTTTGTCGGTGTCACGACTGCATTAGTGTGGCCCTTCATTTCTCTTAACACTTGTTTTTTCTCATGGAAACTATAACTTACAGTAGACTTGCACATATCCAAGTTATAGGCATTAGGCATGGTCTCTTGCATGAGGTTATTTTCTTAGATTAGTCTGTTTTTTCTCCAGAGTGCTCATTGCTTGATATGACCTATATGTTTAGCAGCGGTGATGTTGGACTTGTTTTCTCCAATTCTACATGGTTTATATGTGTCTCTTATGGGGTTTGGTTCTTGTCGATGTTATAGCTATCTAAAAACTTGTGTCCCTTCAATCCCTTTTTATCTCGTTTATTTCCAATGCCTTAGTCATTTTCTTCTCTCCATGTTGCCCATCACGTACTTAGTTTTAGTTGTCTATTATTGCTTCATTTGTCACTTATAGTCCCTGAGTCTCTTTAGTAGTTGCTCTGTTTTTGTACTAGTTACAATTATCCCGTTTCTTCCGATGGATCCTTGAAGTTTTACTTGTTTTCCACTCGTTTTTGTAGTTCTTGGGTACGCCAACTTTTGTCGTCACGATATCCTTTTTTCTATTGCCTCTACTCTTATTTGTCCCATATTGCTCCTCTTCCATGGTTGGTTGGTCTTTTTAGTTCTTTGAACATGTTCAATCTTTCTTTTGAAAGTTTCCAAATCCTTGTGGCTACCTTCTACCTTCTTAGCCTTTCCTTCCTGTTAGTTTGGTAGCTCTGTTCTTCTTGTTTATTTGTTGTAGTTTTCTTCTTTTAGTCTCATTAGTTTCGTGTTTGGCTCTGTTATTTCATTTTGTCCTTACTCACGGTCCTTACTTAGTTTGCTTAATTTCCTAGGAGAACTATAATCTACAGTAGACATGCACAAGTTATGATAGTGTTTGGCGTGGGTTTATGCATGAGTATTTTTTATAGTTTTGGCAAACATATTTTGTCATGCATGTGTATGATGTCTGATGGATAATCGTGACTTTATTTTGTTTCATGTTGCATCAGTATTTGTTATGTGAGTGTGATATGTTTGATTCGTGATGCATTGATATTTGTTCATGTAGTCCATCTATATTGTATATGTTTTTCTTATGCAGTATGTCTTTTATCAGTGTTTACAACTGCATTAATATCAATGTGCCCTGTCAATTCTTTTATCGCTTATTTTTTTCTCATGGAAAATATAACTTGTGGTAGACTTGCACGTGTCTAAGTATAGGCATTACGTATGGTTTTTTGGCATAGAGGTTATTGTTATGGATCACACCAATGAACCATATCTTTTATATCCATGAACCCTTATTCAAGACTTCTCAGACAATTCATGGTCTCGCAATGTGTAATCCATCCAGAATTGCTATATAATGCACAATCAAACTATTAGCAATGACAAAAAGATCCCTGTTTGAAATAAACACAGAATATGAGTTACACGAATCAGATAGCTCTAGATATTATAACCAATCTATGGTAGTTCACCGCCCAACTGGGTCATTCTGTTCTAAGAACTAGTAGAATTATGGCAAGGCCTAACAACCAGCTTCCACTGATAACGTTGATATAGTTTGGGACCCATATGAGACTATTCGAGAGGATTTTGGGGACGCGGCACCTAATTATCACATATGGAGGATCAAACCTCAAAGTCTAGATTCTTTTGCCCAGTTGATTGGGGCGTGATAATTAAGGTGTCGGATCAAATGGTATCAGAGCCGAATCTCGAGTTCAAGTCTCCATGGGAGCGTCCTAATTGGTAAATTGCCTCATGGACAAAGGATGTAAGTCCTATATGCTCGAGGGTGAGCATTTCGAGGAGGGCATTCCGAGGAGGGGGAGGACCATACGAGACCACTCGAGAGGATCTTAGGGAGGCGGCATCTAATTATCATATATAGAGGGTCAAACCTCAATGTCTAGATGCTTTTGCCCAGTTGGTTGGGGCGCGATAATTAAAGTACCATATCAGTTATGTATGAGCATTCTTTATGGTAGTGAGCATTCTATATCAAACATGAATTAAGATGTTTTTCTTTAAGTGCAATTTTTTAACTCATTCTACACCACTGATCGTTATATGTGGGGGATATGTTTAGTTCATGATGTATGGGTATTTGTTTCGTGTGATTGATCTATCTTATTTTGTATGGGTCTCTGATGTGGTTCTGGTCAGTATATATTACGCCTACCTTAAAATCAATGTGCCCCCATCAATTTCTTATCTTGGTTAATATTCTATTACCGTACTCGTTGTCTTCTCTCCGGGTCGCCCGTCACGTCCTTTAGTTCTAGCTATTCTTTATTGCTCTATTGTTTTGTAGTTCATGTGTCTTTTACTGTTTGCCATGGTTTCATATTTGTTCTATTGTCCCATTTCTTCCTATGGTTTCTTGTAGTCCTACTTGTGCTCCATTTGCTTCGTTAGTTCTTGTTTTCACAATTTTGTTCATCTAAGTTGACACTTATGTCCTATGTCTTCATGGAATCCTTCTTTGTCTTCTCTATTGCAGTGTGTTAATGTATTCCAATTGTCAGATTTGTTCCTCTCACCCTTCTAGTTTTGGCGGTTTTTCTATTGCCTTTATCCAATTTGATCCTTTTGCTCCTATTCCATAGTTGGTGGTCTCTTTAGTTCTATTGATGCTTTCCACCTTGTTTTTTGAAGAGTCATTGCTTCAATGCATGATCACCAATTTGCCTTTTCATTTCTTCGATCTCGATGTTCCATTGCCCTTACTCATTTTTCTGTTTTTTCATGTCACCCTTCATCTCGTTTATGTTGTGGCGGTTTTAGGTTGCTCCATTAATCGCCTATAGTTATGTACGCCTCTTTAGTGTCTGCCCTGATATTTGTTCTTGTTCCGATGGTCCTGTTTCTTCCCTATGGACTCCTGCACTTCTGCTTGTGCTCCATTCACTTCCATAGTTCTTGTTACGCTTTTTCTTACTCAATTTCACTTGGCTCCTTTCTTCCCCACATATATATTATGTTTTTTTCTCTCAGTTCTCATAGGCGTTCTCTTTGAGTTGGATCTTCTTGGTGTCAGTTTCCCTCCCCTTCCCTCTTTTCCTTTTGAGGTCGTTGAGTGATTGTTTGTGTGTAGTCAGTGTTGCTTGCATAGGGAGGATCGATGTGCATGTGGTTGCTCAGCCCTCTTTGTTCTGACATTTGTTGTCATGATGGGTTGGGCTGTGGATTGTGGACTTGGTTCGTCATCTCACATGTTCTTTCTCGGTGTAGTATTGTGACTTCCGAGTAGCACCTTTGGGGTTCTCTCTTTTCCTATGGGGTTTTCCCTCGATTTTTTTTTCCATTGGTCGTGCTTCTACTCTCTCTCTCTCTCCCCCGGCATAGCTTGTCACTTCTGGGTAGGCTCCAAGGGGTTCTTCTATTGGATGTGCCTATTTTCTATTCTTGGTGTAGCTTCAAAGTCTCCGTAACTTCCAAAGTCTTTTTCTTCTCGGCGCAGCATTGTGGCTTCTGATTCTCCTCCTTGGATGTTTTTTCCTATTGATGTTCTAATGTCCTTGATCTTCTTTCTCAACTTCATGCATGCGTGCCATCGAAATCTTATTCGATCTTTCATATATCTTCCATTTGGGGTTTTTTTCTTTAAGTCGGCACTTCGTAAATGGCCGATTGCTTCGAACTCTAATATTTTGACGATTGACATGGTTGATTTTTCCTTATTTTGCAGTTTGGAGCGATCGTCGAGGTGATGGATTTCGGCATATGGTTTGGGGCTGCGTGATGCAGAGGTCGGTGGGTTTCGTCGAGTTGATACTTTTCGTGGACTATCATGGGCGTGGGAGTGACTGCTCTTTGAGTAAGTTATTTATCGTTAGGGTTTTCCTTGAAAACAAAAGGGGGTTATCCCGACGATAAGTTTTTAACTCAGGGACGGTTTTACCTTCGACGGTGTTCTTCAAATTCCTGAGCCCTAGTGGAATTATTTGTTGATACCCCATCCATTTGACCTCGGTGATTGTCTAATTCCGAGGCATTTGATTTTATTTTCACTCATTTGGGATTCATTGTGTGTTTCTCTATGAGTTATTGTATTTCTTGATCCAGGTTCATCAATAGAACACCACTTCACTTGGATGTTGATGTTTTGTGCATATAACCTTTCCCAAGAATTGTGGGTAATCAACAGTACGTCAAGCATGCAGAGCCATACAGAATGTAATAATTAAATAATTATGCAAAGGATAGTCCGGATAGTGTACTTTGTAAGACCTAATGAACAAATGGTGTTGGAAGTTGTGCTCACACCTGGAACAAACTAGTCCAATGCCCATTAAAGGATAAAGGGACTTCTAAACATCTTCTCTACTTACTCCATCATTGCTTGCAGCACTTGGACGTTGTGAGGCATCTGCCCATTACGTACTATGCTAGGTGACTGCTTCAATTAGCATTGATTTTTTAGGATGTTATTTGTTAGTGTATAAAAATTATGTATTGTTCCATATTTGCAATTGGATACCTTGGCAAGGTTCCCTCAAGATTTCAGTATTACATGAACAATTTTTGATCTTATCATTACTTGAATGATTTTTCGAACGTTATCAAAATCAAAGACATCCAATTTGGGAAACAAATAACTAGAAAGACACAAATTATACTATTATTCATGTTACTTGCCTTTGGAACTATTTCATTGAGTTATTCAAGCCTATTATTCTTTCAAGATGGGTTTACATTCTTAGCTAAGGTTGTATTAGTAGAGGAGAGGCAAAGATAATTAGAAAACCTTTCATTCCTTCACAATTGGTGTCTTATTGGTGCCTACATCAGAATTTTCAAAAGTTGCAGACGTTTGACCATGCAATAGTTGTAAATGTTTGGCAACAAGTCTTGCAAATGTTTGACCATCCAATAGTTGTAAATGTTTGGCAACAAGGACGTCTGTTTCATCTCCAAAACATGGCAACAGTTTCACATTTCATGAATCGATTAGAATATCACTTTATCGTCGTACTTTACCTAGGAGAAAACATAGGAACATCCAACTTGACAATAACATAAAAGGAATTTGATTGAAAACCATACATGTCTAATTCCTTCTTCTTCATATAATTCTACAATAAAATTGTATTTATGCCTGGCAATGCCGGGCACCACAACTAGTTTACTTGCATTCTGTAATCTACTTGACATTCTGAAATCCACTCCACAGAGAATGACAACAGAGAATACAAATCTTATTTTCATTCAGAAAATATACATCATTATTAGAAACGTAGATCATTATAGATCATTGTCATTCAAAAAACATAGGTCATTATAAACCATTCAAAAAACATAGATCATTATAGATTTGCTTCATTATAGATCATAGATCACAAAACGTAGTGTGTTTGAAAAAATAAAGCAAATCCACTTATTACCTCATGCATCAGGTATAAGATGTTAAATATTACTATTTGGATTGGTCAAAATAACACTATTGATGACAACTATACAATTAGTGAATAAATTCTTAAAAATATTAGGAGCTTGAGACAATTGAAATTTTTTCCCTTCTTACAGAACCCCTTATGTTGTATACAATTAGGAAACATTCTTGGCATGGAAACATGCCTTTGTGGCCAAGAACATTCCCTAAGAATGTTCCTTGTATACCACATGGCTGGATATATATCTATTGTTTAAATTTGGTTTTTCCGATAGCTGAAAAACTTTTTAGATTTTTTTTCTGGTCAGTTTTCTACGGTTGTAGATTTTGTGAGATGGAAAGTTTTTTCGATTGTCTAAAAATCACCAGTTTTCGACATGATTTTGGTGAGAAATATTTGGTTGATAGATGGGACGTTGCAATAGACACTGGACGTGGACGTCCAGGGAGGGGTTGCATGCATGCATAGAGGGGTTGCATGCATGCATAGAGGGCTGCTAGCTATAAAGAGGCTCGAGGGAGAGCTCAAGGGGCATTCAGTATCGGTGCTGAGCTCGTGGTTGGGTGGCGAGTGTAGCTAGCACGTCATTTGTGCGTTTCAGACGTAGAGCCTAGATGTTTCATATAGATGCCATATGCATCTGGCGGCATCTCCAAGTGCATTTCAAATTGCATGCAGATGCACTATCTTGAATAATCTGTAGCTTCTCAACTCGTCCCAGATCTTGCATTTGCTCTTCTAAATACTTGAAACTCCAAATTAAGCCATGCTCCGGAAGAGGCACTGCTTTTGATGGCAAAGCCTTGATCTACATTATCTTCTTCTTCTCTGGTTAATCAGTAGCATGAAATGTATAAGCTATGGCCAATATAACCGCTCACGACAACAAGAGTTACATTGGCTTCCAGGTGAATTATGGCAATTCCTTCTCCCATGACTATATGTTTTTGTTAGGGTACCACGAGAACTGCCTAGACCAGACGGCAATGAAAAAGGAGAAGCCTCTTCTATGAGGCAGGAGGCACGGGTGAAGGCCGAATCAACGAGGTGAGTCTGATAGGTAGCTGACTACTGCTCAGGTCCGAAGGTAAACCAGATACCAACAGAGGTCTTCAAACAATTGGAGGCGAGAATAGAGAGTAACAACACTCGCACTACAGGCCTAAGAAAAGAGATTCAGTCCTCGGTTGCTCAAAAGATAGCTGGCAATGGAGAAAAAGTGGATTGCAGTTCTTACCATCAGATTTAATTACAACATAGCTTCTAGCATAACAGCGCATGTTTAAACCACCTTCTTTCCCAGCAGAAATTTTCCCCTCTTCTTCAACTTGAACTTGTAGAGCAGTGTAACCATTCCAAGTCATCATTTTTTTTTAATGAAGGATTGTCTGCAAATCACACCTCCGATATTGCCATAACCCAAGATTTTATTCTTCAAATTAATGCGCTCAAAGAGTAAGGATCTTACTTGTTTTGGAGTAAACCCATAGGGGTACACAATAATGAACCCCAAATGGGTTAAAAACAATTGCATCCCTGGCCTTCCAGCGAAATCCGATAACACAAAATCATTCATAGTGAGGGTAACACAAATTCATTTATAGTGAGGCTAGACTCTCAGTAAAATGTCAAGCCAGACGGAAGCCAAAAGATTACCGTCACACTGCCCAAATCGCAACCCCAAAAAATACTGCCACTCGTCAAAGCTGCACCCCAGCAAGTCTCACTAAGACCATCCAAGTTGTAAACATGTCTTGCTATAGTTTTCGCCTCAACTTCACATATTCGCCTTGGCAACTCGTCTAAAAAAGCAACTCCATCTGTGCTAGTGAGGTCAGAGCTTCAAACTTTGGCAACTTGTCAAAACATGCCACTCCATGAGCATTAATGAGGTCAGAGCTCCAAAAACTGCAAAATATCAACAACATGCTAATAGTCCAATGTGTAAGGGTTAGAGCCATCCACGAGGCAACTATCAGAAGATTATAAACATGGATCATAAATACAAGAATCCTAGTATCAAAAAGGAGAAACGATCCACGAGAACCCTCGGAAACCACCGGGCTACACCGAGATCGGGAATACAAGAATCACAGCATCATGAGGATCCTCAAAAGCCATGGGGCTATACTGAGTTTGAGAATTCCAATATATGTACAGGCTCGAATGATGGTTTTCTTCTATATAAGAAGAGAATCATAACATTCTAGGGAAAGGTCCTTATGCACTATCAGCATCCGACAGAAAGAGAAATCCTCTCAAACTCAAACACAATCAGGGCTATGGGACACCACTGGGAGGAAGGAAGACATCTTGTGACATACCCAAGACCAAAATCAGACGTCAAACAGATGAATAGGCAAGTAGAGAGGAAGAAGCATGGTATAGAAGGACAGGAATGGAGCTCCAAGGCAAGTGATAGCCGAATTGGATCGAACGTCACTTATTGGAAGGAATAGAAAGACTACCTCAAAAAAAGGTAATACAGAGAGGAGACGATTGAGAAACATAGTGGAATGAAGCAACATTATTATTTGGAGTAGGATCACATGCGAAAGGCATCACGAAAAGCAGTACAAACTAAAAAGATGAAATGCATGCCACCATTTAAAACAAATGCAATAAATCTAAAACACATCTAAAGGCAATGGTTTGGCAAAGTGACAATTTATGATGTGCTAGGAAAAAGACAGAAAGGGGTGTCCCACAGGGGTAGAAAGCAAGCTAGATCACTGTAAGGGCAAGCAACTTCTTAAAGGCGGAAATGCATAAAGATCCATCATGGGAAACAACTATAAAACTTAAGAAAATTGTGTGATGAAGAAATGACTTGGAATTAGAATGACCTGGTAGGGAACAACAAAGAACAAAAAGGAACAACCGATACCCTGGGTGTGCCAAAGGTGGAACAACAGCTGAATGAGATTGGTGAACCAAGGGAGCCGAGGCAAGACAATAAGTCAGAATATTGAAGGCGAACAAACTAGCCATCGAGTGCAAAACCTAGCAAGGAACAGTGGAAGGGAAGATGGAGGCATAATGATATCAGACTTTGTAAAGAAAATGTGAACCAACCATGATTAACAAATAAGAAAGCCGAGACTAAGGGGCAAAATGGAATGTGCAAAAGACAAACAGACATGAGCACTGAACACAAACAACAAAATCCACAAAAAAGCGCACATGAACAACAAAACAGAAGAATCAATGTACCAACAAACTAGAACGAAAGCAATAACGACAAAACACTAAAAAAATCAAAGACTAAATTCTAATGTATATCATACATGTATAATGGTCCCAAGCAAACTTTCAAGCATAGCAACAACATACAAGACAACCTGAGGCTAATGAAGCAATATAGATGACTAGACAGAACTATAGAGACTGGAACAACGAATCCCAAGAAGTGAAATGGAACTATCTGGCACATACGGAAGACGACGTCAAGGGACTACAATCTGAAAGGAACAGCTAGATCGAATGAACAACTAGACAATACTAGATAGAACATACACGAAAAATGAAAACTTGGGGGGAGAGGGGCATAGAAACTTGCTGCCGAACCTAGGAGGATAAGAGGAACAAACTCACAATTGGACGAATAAAATAAGAAGCCTACAAGAAAAAAACACCAAGATGCAACCAGACATATGGGGCAATTCCGACGAGAAGAGTGGTGTAATATGTTGTAGTGGGCGACTAAAGGAGCAGAGACGCTTGAGGCAGAAAGCAAGGCAGAACACAGAGATAAAAAGTTTGTGTTTAATTATAAGTGTGAAGGCTAATAGTTTGTGTTATGTCACCACTTTCAACCCTTTATTGTTTTGTCCTTATGTCAGTGGAGCCAACCGGTCCATATAAATTTCTTTGCTTCTCTGAATTCGGATGCATTTTTGGACAAATCAATATTCCATTATCTGTATCTTACATCAACATGCTATATCTTGATGTATATACTATGATTCGAAGAGCATAGTACATAGATCATATGTATATATCCTGATGTATATCTTTCAAGATATATTAGGATAATGGATGCTTTTGAATCATGATGCTTTTGAATCATTTAGTTGAAGTTGTTCATGTTTTTGAGTTGAGCACGAGCTTTTCTAATAAATGCACCAGGCATTCAAAGAACCAGATTCGGGTTACATTCATCAGTACTGTGGAGGCTTGACCAATTTAGAGGCACTAGAGAATGGTATTTCAATAACATTTGAGTTTGAATCAAATACGATCATTGGTGCTGCATTTATCAAGATGTATGGTAAGTGTGGAAGCTTGGATAATGCACTTGAAGTGTACTACAAAATGCCCAATCCAAATGTAGGGTCTTAATTGTGGCAATGCACAAGCACTCTGCTTATCGGACTAGTTCCACGCTCCAAATGCAGAGAAAACATTTAGATTAGTTGTGAATGTTTGAAACAAGATGCTTCTGTATGCCTTATAGATCTTAAATCGATGCTAGACTAAACGAATAGCCATTTACTTGCTTGTGGGACTTGCCTAGATTTCTTGCCCACTACACAGGTGATGACAAGTTAGAAAATTTTGTATTTCTCGTGTTTTGAATGCAGATCTGCTTGTGTTCTACTTTCTTTCAATCATTGTGAACTTCTGTTTATCTTATTTGAATTGCTCATGGTCTATGCTTTAGATATCATATGATGAAATTTTAACATCCATGAGAAACTAGATCCGAGTATACCTGCATATGTGACATCTATCTTCTGGTGCTAGGTTTAAGGTTAGAATAGCAAAATTTGAATATAGACTTTGGTTATGGCAAACTTTAGAATACACGACATGATATCTGTTATCTTTAGTCAATGTTTAATTGTCTATCTGGATAAAGATGATTTTATTGACTTAATGTGTTGATAAACACTCCCTATTTTACACTCTGTTTTGCAGATATGCCGATTCCAAAGTGCGATTCAATATAAATTATTTCTTGAAGGTATCTGCAATAAATTTGCTCTAATTAAGTTGCTCCCTTGGACTAAATATGAAAACTATATAAATTTTGAAATGTGACGGGCAAGACATGCTTGGCATCAAACCACGGCAATAAGATAAAGAAATGATCCATAATATTCAAAATGCATTCAATGAATTTCTATCTTTTTTCAAGAAGAAGCCAACTTGACATATTTTTTCAAAAAGCAATCAATTGAGTGACATGAGAGGATGACTAATTTCTCCAATGTTATTACCAGATAATTCTACTTTGAGTTGCTTTACGTAGAATCAACTACTCTTGTAGGTAAACCATTAGTAAATTAATGCAAAACACAAGCTTTCTCTTGTTAACGCAGAGATGTGGAATTTGCACTTGTCCAACATGTTCAAAAGGAGGATGACTGCAAGCACCTTGCTAACTGCAATTTTTACTTCCTGAATATCCCATCTTATAAGCTTTTTGCTGTTAAAGCAGAGATGTGGAGTCACTTGGCCAACATTAGAGGGATACGACTCCAAGCATCTTGCTAAATTTACTTTTTACTTCCTGAATATCCAACCTACCAAAATGTACCTTGTATCCCTTTCACTCCAGTTCATATTCACAAATTTCATTCCACTTCACTCGTTTCAATCAAAACTAGTGTGAATATTATTGCCTTTCTCATTATGGAGATCAAGTTTACACAAATGCTTTCATGTGCAATTAGATGCAACATATAAGTACCCAAATACAACAAAAAGTCCCTGGTTAG
The DNA here is from genome assembly GCA_021234155.1 of Isoetes taiwanensis. Taxonomy (NCBI): domain Eukaryota; kingdom Viridiplantae; phylum Streptophyta; class Lycopodiopsida; order Isoetales; family Isoetaceae; genus Isoetes; species Isoetes taiwanensis. Next base: position 8,413,265 of record JAJEKV010000029.1, on the reverse strand, counting down.
GCATAACTTCAAATACTTTACATGCACCAATTAATGTTCCATCTTGTGTATGAACTGCAATTACTTCATTCTAAGACATAGCCTTACAATCAAGCATTTTATTAAATGCCACTTCTATGTGTTTTCAAGTTTTGCACATTTGATATACACAAAGAAAGAAATTCCCGAGTAATGTGTTTGTGTTACATCCACTTGAAAAGATGCGAGCATGTATTAGTCTGACTTCTGCTAATGCTATCCAGCTATGACACGCATTTAGTATGTTGGCAGCAGTAACTCTAGTTGGTACTATGCCATTTGCCAGCATTGCTTTGGAAAGCTACATATCCCTGGCCATAGCATAAGCATTGGCAATAACAGAACATAACAACAAACCTAGTTCATGTGCCCAATCAAATGCATCACGCATGCTTCTATACTTCCAACACATTTTCATGATATGAGTGCATTTTGAATCACGACCACATCCAATAATGCATGTGTGCATGATCTTATTCTGAAATAAACAGATCAGATTTTAAGTTAAAGCAGTGGAGAATATAGTAGTAAAATGCTAGATGTGAAATATAAAATATAATCAAACTTAGAGATAAAAAAGGGGCAGTTGGCGATGAAGAAACCGCCAGACTACAATCTACAAGATTATTCTGAAACAAACATATGCAAAGGAACGTCTATGAACAAGGTAAACTTCACTTCTGAATAAAAGTTGACATGCTCCCATGCTCAACTGCCATGAAATATAGTAGTTTATGACCATCTGGTTTTTGAGTTGCGCTCTTTTGAATACTTCTGCAGCAATGCGCTCAGGAAGCAGTTACTGTCGACCTAGCTAGCACTAAAAGCTTCAAACCATTGCATATATGGCTGCATTCTTTTCCACAAAGCATTCCACCTCCCGGAAATACCAGTTTAGCTCTTGTGCTCCAAGCCAGATCATGTAGTATCAATAAGAGCACTACGTACTAGCTAGAATAATGTGTACAACCGAGAAAGTAGTTGGAACACTCCATATGCATCGAATGGTGATCACTGATAATAGTAAACTTTTCTTGTCATGTCATGAAGAAAGCTCTTTCAGAATGTGATACGATAGAGATGTTTACGTGCAAGCTGACCTAGCTTCCAGCCTTTCCAAGCTCAATCCATACCATAGACTTCCTTTCTCATGATAGAACATGAAAACTACTTGAACGATTAGAAGCTTGCGTCTGTAACAATTGAAAAACTGTAGAAACAACCTCGTGAAATTGCTACATCTTGAAGTCTTCTATCGAGGGAATTTGTTAGCATCAACTAGGGGCATGGACTGAAGCCATAGAGATCTGCTATGATTTCTGATAACAGAGATGGAATGCTCTAATTAAGTTGCTCCCTTGGACTAAATATGAAAACTATATAAATTCTGAAACGTGACGGGCAAGACATGCTTGGCATCAAGCCACGGCAATAAGATAAAGAAATGATCCACAATATTAAAAATGCATTCAATGAATTTCTATCTTTTCTCAAGAAGAAGCCAACTTGACATATTTTTTCAAGAAGCAATCAATTGAGTGACATGAGAGGATGGACTAATTTCTTCAATGTTATTACCAGATAGTTCTACTTTGAGTTGTTTTATGTTAACACAGAGATGTGGAATTTGCACTTGTCCATGAAAAGATGCAAACATGTATTAGTCTGACTTCTGTTAATCTTCTTTTTTGAATAAAGGAGCTTGTTGTCTGCAAATCACACCTCCGATATTGCCATAACCCAAGATTTTATTCTTCAAATTAATGTGCTCAAGGAGTAAGGATCTTACTTGTTTTGGAGTAAATGCCCCTCTGCGACTAGCATGTACCCTAATAATTCAACAAATAACTTCTGAATGCAAGCTAAACATACCTGCTTCTCACCAGTGACGGTTTTCTGAAGACAATAGGGGCAGAAAACATTTGCCACAAAACGAAAGAACCCTTCAAATCAAAAGATGCAAACAGAATAAGACGTGGCAAACGACAAGAGGTAAGGAAGCCTTGAAGAGCTAGACTTTGAAAAAAGAGATTTAGTCCGATGAGAAGATATGCACAAGGTAAATTTTGGGAGTTTTTGTGATTTCTTTTGCCATCGATGTGAAATTGGAGAGATCAATAATGGTCCTGAATTAATTTAACTGATGTGTCAAGCCACATGGATAGGCTAGAATTGAAATCGTTGTAAGGGAGGTCTGCTAACAAGAAAAGGTAGTAGACATACTTTATCAAGGCAGGTACACATGAGCGTGCCGAGGCAATACAAAACAAAAGAAGACTAAGAACCAGTTACTGGAGATTGCATCAGGACATTACCCCCCTCTAACATCACAACTTCAAAACGAATCAGGTCCAGGTCAGTTTTAACATGTTAGACTCTGATTCAAAATCTTTTTTGGGACAATTCTATGTTAACACCATAAAGAACACTAAACAATTCTTGAACTAAACCTCACTCATGCACGGGCTATCCAACAAGAAGCATATGCTTTACAAACAAGCTTCCATGGTAACGACTTTTATGCTTCATTCTCAATGGAAGATCGCTTTTCCCCTCTAACATGTTTGGCAGAAATCATCTAAGCGAATTTTTGGAGCCTATAAAGCTTCTGAAATATCACTTCTAAGCCCACTATTATCTTTCTTGTATTGAAGTGAGCTTGATTCATGGTAACATTCCCTACCAGTAATATGCATTGTTTGAGTATATACATTGGCTTCATGAAAGGCCACGCCATTGACTTGGACCACTTACAAGGGCAACAGAAACACTATCACATCTGGGATTGCACCACAACGATCTGATGCAACTGTAAGGATGCTTACCAGTAGCTTTAGAGCACACGACCTAAAGGAGCATTGAAGATCTACCCAATGATCATCATAATCTTGCTGGTTGCCCACCACAATCATCTTTGAATCCAAATATTATCTGCAAATGGAAAATGATTTGTTATAACAGAGATGGAATGATGTTTGAATAACGATGTCATTTGTGTGCTGTAACAGAGATGTAGTTTGTGTGCTGTAAGATCTCTGTTACAGAGATCTACTATGATTTGTGACAGAGATGGAATGGTATTGATGTGAGAACGCCATAACCTGCAACATCATCCAAGTCGCATATTGAACAGTAAGAATTTCCTCTTCAAGAAGGTACAAATGGGATGAAATGATTTGTATAGCCAAGATTGAAACAACCTGCAAACAACATCATCTGAGTCGTATTATATGGAGTAGCGGGAGTTTCGTGTTCAAGAGGGACAATAAGAGGGAAAAGAAATTTCAATCTGGGGATTAATTTCCACCATATTATGGCCATCTGCCTATTGATGTTTTGGGAATAACATAAATACAAAACCTATAAGAAAGAGTTATAGTAACTTAATAGCTGACATGCTATTAAAATTTGGTACACATGAGAATGCCAAAAGTAGATGGCAAAGCTGCATATTTAGGTTGGCATAAGAGATATAACAATGACAAGGCTAGCATACATAATTATGTAGATCTAAAACTACAATCTCACAACTTTCAATCCTTTATTGTTTTGTTCTTATCCCAGTGGAGCCAACCGTTCCGTATAAATTTCCTTGGTTCTCTGAATCAGGATGCAGGTTTGAAGTGAGCATTGACAAACAACTCCTTTGATGGGCCATCACAAAACAAATTAAGTCGGGGATGCAGGACAACCCTGTCTAATAGAGTCAATCAAAATGCACAGAAACGCTTCAAGTACAAACCTTGCTTACTTGGCAGACAGCACAGCGTCGTCACCTGTGTGCCCCAAATCGAAATGCCCTACTAAGAAGTTAAATTCCGAAGCAAATTTCGGAAGCCCACCTGGCAGATATTGCAATCTGGCATAGCTAGCTACCACTCAAGTTGCCGGCAAATCGAGCGACTTGTTGGGTAGCATAGCGGCGGCCGGCGGCCAAGGAAATCTAGAGAATCCAGCGAAGTAGAAATTCGACCCACTGTTTCTGTCGCGTTTGCAACAGCCAAATCGCCAAAAAGCAAATATTTGTCTTGCTTTGAAGTAGTTGTGAACCAAACTCATTCTTCACTTGATGCATAGGCTAAAAAGCAAAGTTGTCTTGGTGTGGGCAAGTTGAAATAGTTGTGAACAAACTTATTCTTCAACTTGATGCATGGGGCCTAGAGACAACTTAATCAACTTGACACCATGATTGCACTTCTATATATACCCACATTCTCAACTATCCAAAGTTCATCTTATTCTTGTTCAATTTGCCTATCTTCTTCTTCTTCCTCATTGCCAATATGGGTTTCGATGGAGGCTTTCATCCAATCTCCAAAGTAGTATCTCTTGTTGCATGGGAGTATAATCCTGCTGGTGGTGAGGATCAAAGGTCTGTCCACCAATACACCCCAAACGCACCGGTCTCCATGGAGCATTTGAAAGCTTTGGGGGTGCTTTACTGGCATTTGAATGCCAGCAACTGGGAAAATAACCCAGATCTTGATAAGATCAAACGAGAGCGAGGATACAATTACTCTACAATCAAGACAGTTAGCCGTGATGCATTGCCTGATTTTGATGACGTGATTAGGGGATACTTTGAGGAACATACCCACAGCCAAGAGGAGATCCGCTTCATCCTCGAGGGCAGTGGTTATTGGGATATCCGAGACCAAGATGAGAAATGGATCCGCTTCTATGTACAGAAAGGAGATGTGCTTATTTTGCCACCGTGAATGTTCCATCGCTTTACAAAGGATAGAAATGATTACATCAAGGCACTTCTCTTATTCACAGAAGCACCAACTAGAACACAAGAATCCAGATCAGAGGAATTAGCTGTTAGGAAGCAATACATTCAAGAAGTCCTCAACAAGATGCCAAAGTCCAAATATTACCAGGGACAAGCAATGATGGTGCAATAACCATTTAGTGGGATGACTTGTACACTATAATATATGGAAATGAAAACTTTTGTCATATCTCTTGTTAAGTTTGGTTTTCTCGACAAGTGATTCTTTTCTTTTCTTTTCAAGTATTCTTGCTTTTGGCTGATAATATGAAATGGTTCATTTTGGGTGCAAAAAAAAATTTGTTTTTCAAAAGTTAAGGTTCAAAATGTTACACTTTGTAGGGGAAAAAAAAAAGAAAAAGAAAATCTAGGTTGGAAGCTCAATATCATGCAACAGCATCATTCTAGAAATGCATAGATCCAACTCTAGCATGCAATTCCGACTATCCGAAAGTTCTGAGCCCGATTTAGCACATGAGCATTAAAAGCAGAGATATAGCAAAGAGACCAAACCATCATGACGCACAACCTCAGACAGTAAGCCAACCTACGTGCAGGCCTAGTTAGCGAGAAATGCCCAAATAACTTACATTCCAAGCCCTATAGCAGGAGTGGTGGCGTGAACCTCGTATGCACACACCCTTCTCATCCCACGCCCGGCAATCGGCGACCCCTTACCATGGAGTCAAGGAGTTGACACATATCCTCACCAAGAAGCTATGCCCATGAGGAAGCCATGCCCGAGAACACAAATGTCATGAGAATGTCGGAGCAATCTGGGCTACCAAACCTAGAAGCCCGACGGCAGAGGATCCAAGAGCATATATAAAGACAATAGTGGGATGGTGCAAAGCAAAGACCATGACATGTGACATTCATTATATTTTTATGATATACACGTACCTAGATTGTACCCTTGTCGAGGTTGCCCATACAACCTAACCACTTCGAAGTAGCTAAATGAAGATCATGATCACAAATTAACATTTCAAGGAAGTCACAAACCTGACTATCATATTGATGTAGATCCAACATCTATGTACTTCACTGAACAAAAAGATATACTAACATTTCCCAATCTACGACTTACCTCAAAACCATTCGCCCATGAGAAATACAACATCCCATACCGTTTATATATTACCATGATACTTACTTTTCCTTTACTCACAAGGATTAGAGTTCTGCAATTGTTTTTCAAATCCTGGTTTTATTGTGGAATTCCAAAAAGACCGTGGCCGTCCATTTTGGCTGCACTTTTTTCCCTGACCTTACAGTTGTAGAGGGCCTGGCGGGGCGCCGACTCGGGCGATGCCGGGCTTACCTGAGGGATGGGGGTCGTGTAAATCCTACTGCGTGTGGAGATGTGCAGGTGATCTCCAGATGGTTTTCGGATTTGGTCCAACAGGATGCCAAGTTCGGATTTGCAGATGGGTGCTCCTAGTTCCGAGCGTAAGAACAAAGAATGGCGCGGAGCCTCATCAAAGCCGGCCCCGCTTTGTAGGTACACTTTAATCCTTTTCATCATGTTGAAGGCGTTTAGCTAGGATGCCCATCGACTTTGTCGCCCGACGAGGAAGGGCGCCCGCCTGAGAGTAGCTCAGCCGCTGCATCTAGGTGTGTCAGGGATTCAATTAGGCTTGAGTGTGACAGAGTCTTCCACAGAAGCAGCTTTGTGGAGGTGGCATCTGAGGCCCTCGAAAATCGTCAGGACAATAGGCTCCATGTTCTTGCAGATGTCTGTGATGCCACTGATTACGCTCCTAGGAAGAGAGGCGTGCCTAGGGAAGGATGTTGCTTTGAAAATCGTGAGAATGATGAGAAGGCGGAGAAGAGGATGCAGACGCAGAGGGAGAAGGAGGAATTAAAGCAGAGAAAAGAGAAAGAGAGGACAGAAAAACGTGAAAGGGAGAGAAGGCAGAGGGAGGAAAAGAGAGAGGCGAATTTGGTGAAAAGGGGGAAGTCTGCAGGCCAGAAGAATGACACTGCCGAGAAGTCCACTGTGATTGATCTCAGCGTGACAGTCAGCATTGGGGGAGCTGATGTATGGGAGGATCTGTATGTGAGGACGTGTGAGTTTCTTGAGGCTGAATGCTTGGCTGGGATGGTCTCCATTGAGCGTGGTTCAGAATTGGACCATTTGCACCTGCAATGTGTGTTCAGGATGCCTATGACCACTCCGACAACTGTGAATATTCGCCTCAAGCATGCTTTGAACTGGGTGGATCACAGACCGCCTGGAGGTGTGATTCTTTGCAAAGCTCTTAGGGACACCCGCCTGCACTGCTTTGAAGGCATGCTAGGCTATTGCCTTAAAGATATAGGCAAGATGCACTTCAAGCACCATATGAAAGCGGTTACTCCTGAGCAATTAGAACGAGGCAAGAACCTTTACGCTCTAGACAAAGAACTGTGTAGTTCTAGACAACCGAAACATCCTCGCTCGTGCACGGCATTTCGTACTCTATCATGGCAGGAGGCAAAGAACTGCTAGCCTGTGTTACACACTTGCTAGAATGCTCCGGACAGGCCGCTTTGTCCTTTCAAGCGCTTGGGTGCTGCCATTCAATAGCAACAAAATCAGTTATGAGAGAGTTGAGGCAGCGTGGTGTCTTGCATTGGATCCAATGCATGCGTCCGTGAAGGACATGAGGTGTGTCATCTATGGTTTGCCAGCTGGTAAGGACCCAATTGAGAAAATTGGAAAGAGGCGAAGACGATTTTGGGACGATGCAGTAGCATCCAGGGAATTAGACAGACTGGACGCAATGCTAGATGAAGAGGAGGCTGTAGACGATGGAGATGAGGAGATGGACATGGGGTTTGTGGATGGTGAAGAGTGCTTTGAGGAGACCCCGGCTTTCCAGCCTCCTGAAAATCACGAGCTGATCCCGTTCCAAGACTACATTCCCTTGGATGTAGTTGATGGGACGTTAGCTATCTCTTAGTGAGCAATTCAATTGCATTCTTGGACTTACTGGTTCTATTCGTGACAATGTGTGGAGCTGCCAAAGCCTGATAAGGGCCAAATTAGGCACTAATAATTTTACAACTACCAAAGAGCTCCTTAGTTTTCAAAGCATCAGAATGCTTGAGCTTATTAGTAACAATCTAAATGGCAGCAATTAAGGGGATTTTGATGCCCTTAGCTTTAACTTCTTGGACTTCTCAAGAACCAGATTCATGTTACTCTTCCTAATCATGTTAAATCAATTTTAGGCTTTTTCTTCTTAAGGAGCTAGAATTTTGCTCCATATTGGAACTTGTATTATCCCAAATATCTAATGAGAAAGGCATATACCTTGTATCTATTATCATAACAATATAAATCTAAGTGCATTACTGTGTGTGTTGTTTATATTGTTTATATTTATCATGCACATAGTTGGATCACTTTTTAAGTTGTTTCCTTTGGAAGAATGCCATCGATCCGAGCCATCAGATCGGTATTCTCGAATGGGCGAGCATGCATCTCTTCCATGCATGCATGCATTGCATGCATTTTTTGGGGCTTTGGTTTGGTGATCGCTATTTCTTGCAGGTTAAAATTCTTCCATCTTCATGCTACACCAAATGCAGCCGCAAGGATGGGGTCTTTTATAAGGGTGGTGAACAATGAAATTTTTCGATGAGCATGCATCGTTGGAGTCCTTGGAGCCCACGTCGTGCGGCCATGTTTGCTGTTGAATGCGGCTGCCAATATTTGTCAACGACCGCAAATCAAAACAATATGGCTGCGGCGTGACAACGGCCAGTGTCTGCGACGATGCGAAATGCGACCCCGATGAAGGATTGGCGGCTGCATATGATCACTTTGCGGTCACGTCATCTTGCATCTGCATTCATGTTAGGATGCTTGCATTTATATTTAAAATCCTAATAAGTAACTAGGCTTCAATTTTTTAGAGTGGTAATAAAAAAGAGCGGTTGTAATTAAATGCTCTAACTGCACCCAATTTTAGGCCATAGTCTTGCTTGAACTTAAGCCACCCATTGCTTATGTAGAGATGTAACTCTAATACGCATAATGCCATCAATTCACGTAGCGGATCGACATTTTTGCACAAGACGAGCATGCATGCATTGCATGCGTCGCATGCATGCATCGCATGCATTTTTAGGCCGTTCATCAGGTTGGGGGATCGCTATTTATTGTAGAGTTCTTCATCAACGTTTCATCGGCGCTTTCTCATCTCTCAGCAGTATCCATGGCTTCTATTCTTTGATCTCATGTGGAGGAGGGGCTTCTTCTTGCATGAGCTACTCTTTCTTGACCATTCATATCCTTTCTAACCTCTTCTATCTTTGCCCTTTTGTCCGGCAAAGGACAATCTTTAACTTTTCTCCTCGGATCTAGTATTTGAAGTTCTCTGGTATCGGGATGCTGTTGGTTTCATGCGAGTCACAGTGCAAGAATGCCATTGATTCGCGTAGCGGATCGACATTCTTGCACAAGACGAGCATGCATATATTGCATGCGTCGCATGCATGCATCGCATGCGTCTTTAGGCCGTTCATCAGGTTGGGGGATTGCTATTTATTGCAGAGTTCTTCATCAACGTTTCATCGGCGCTTTCTCATCTCTCAGCAGTATCCATGGCTTCTATTCTTTGATCTCATGTGGAGGAGGGGTTTCTTCTTGCATGAGCTACTCGTTCTTGACCATTCATATCCTTTCTAACCTCTTCTATCTTTGCCCTTTTGTCTGGCAAAGGACAATCTTTAACTTTTCTCCTCGGATCTAGTATTTGAAGTTCTCTGGTATCGGGATGTTGTTGGTTTCATGCGAGTCACAGTGCAAGAATGCCATTGATTCGCATAGCGGATCGACATTCTTGCACAAGACGAGCATGCATGTATTGCATGCGTCGCATGCATGCATCGCATGCGCCGCATGCATGCATCGCATGCATTTTTAGGCCGTTCATCAGGTTGGGGGATCGCTATTTATTGCAGAGTTCTTCATCGATGTTTCTCGGCGCTTTCTCATCTCTCAGCAGTATTTATGGCTCCCATCCTTCCCGCCCTTAAAATTATTCTTTATATGCTCATATTTGTTATAATTGTCGCGTGGCACGCGTGACCAGCCCCTCGCTTTTCGAGGTGTAAACGTTGTTTTTTGTCGCGTGGAACGCGTGACCAGCCCTAAGCTTTTTCGGGTTTTTCGCTATTGATTTTTCTCATTGGTGATGTGCGGTCCGGGGTGATCTTGGCGACCCGGTATTCTCTGTGGAGCGTGGGTTTTTTTGTGGGAACATTTAGCAGCCCTGCGTTGTCCAAGCCCCTTGCCAAGATTTTATCGCTAGGGTTTTTCCTAAGGGCGGGTTTTTTAATCCCGGCGATAAGCTCTCGGCAGGTACACTAGCCAACATCTGTAGCACACAATTTTATTTGGGGTCCAGGTGTTATAACTGGATATTCCCTATGCTTTTCATTTTTTGGGTAGCCTGCGATGTGCAGCTACCCACCCTATATCATTGTAGAAAAAACTGCTGAGATGAATGAAAAGCCTATCTATCGGGATATTGTTGGTTTCATGCGAGTCGTAGTGCAAGAATTGACCCTAATTATGCGATTGCTGCCAATTATGCGTACTAGAGTTACGCCTTATATATGCATTGGATGGATTAAGTTTGAACTAGACTATGGCTTGAAATTAGGGCACGTTCTCACACTTGAAGATCTAGTGCACTACACTTTTTACTTCATTATTGTCTAGTCACCATTCAAACGTCACGCAAGAAAGAGCAAAAAAGGAAATGTAGAGAACCACTAAGCTGCATTTTCCCAGGTAAACAATAAAACAGTGTACGTAAAATTCTTGTTACTGCAAATGCAATCTGCCACAACTTCAAAAGTGAGAGATCCCCAAATTTTAAGCCGCAGTGCCGTTCAAGCCTTTCCATCCATTGCAGTAGTAAGGCATAACTCTGGTATGAGTACTTGGTGCCAATTATGAGTACCAAGATTATGCCTTGTTGCCGCAATGGATGAAGAAAATTAAGCAACACTAAGACTTGATATTAGAGATTCTTTTCACTTTCGAAGTCGTACGAGATTGCACTCAAAATTTCCATGTTTAGAAGGACCAAGATTTCCTCTGCCTAAGTCTTAGAGCCTCTCTGGGTAGTGGAGCTCACATTGACCTAGAAAGGCATCCAAAAAGATGTAGAGGAAACACACACACCTCCCCAAAAAAAAAAAGGAGGTAACAAGAGTTCCTAGAACACTCTATTGTGAGTCGTGAGAAGATGTAGTGTAGCTAGTTAATACGTTTCACTCCCAATAATAAATGGCATTACAGTACCATCATGAAGATGAATATCAATCTTTTTAATTTGGGATTTTCCGATTTGGTGAGAAAGTTTTTTGGAATTTTTTCTTATGCGATTTCCTAAGATTATTGACATTTTGGTCGCCGGCAAATGTTTTTGATTTTCCAAAAATCGCTAACCCTTTTTTTATGGTTTCGATGGGTAGGTGGGATTGGAATAAGGCGTCGAAAATGGTGGCCGGATAGGAGTTTTTTCCATACTAAGTTCCTCTGCATGGATGCCACATGCCAAGGCACTCTTCGTTCTTCATCGGAATTGGATTTTGCAAAATCATTAGAAGGAATTTGTGTCCGTGAAGGGTTTTTTCTTTCAATTGAATTGCTTTGAGATTGCGAAGGATGGATTATCTTCTTGCAGCTGGAAAGGGATAATAGCGGGTCTTCCGCAGTGCCAGAATGTGAGACGATCTTCTTTTCCCCTGCAAAACAAAATTTGGGATGCGTTTCTGCCTATTGCTGAAGAAATTTGAAGCAGAAGGTATCGGATCTGAAGCATCTGAAGCTTAAGGTCGGTGGCTATGGCAGCCCACCCCAACCCTTGCTCTGTTATTTGCTCCTATTCTGACCATGGGGTTTATTGTCATTTACAGACGGATGGATGCAGCATCTGCCGAAAGCTTCGCCATAGCTAGAAACCGTCGCCATAGCCAGAAAATGGGCAATCTGGCGAATGGGAAATCTGGAAAATGGCAATCTGGAAAATGGACAGGTCGATGCAGACAAAATATAAAAGGGAATGTCTGGATCTGCAAGATTAGCCTGTTTTGGGTTGCCTGCAAGGGTATGCTATTTAATCTTCTACTTAGCTTTGGTCTCTATTGTGCTTCTTTGCAGGATTTGTTTTCACTTTGGATCACCATCAAACTTGCACATCAAACTTGCAGACTAAATCTTGAGCTGTCAGAGTAGAGTACAGTGATTGATTCTTGCATGTTCTTTTATTTTCATCCATTCATTATGGTTTGTTTATGATCAATCACTCTCAATCATATTCTATTCTATTCTATTCTTAAAGTGCCTTTTCAAGATTTGTGCATGCATGGCTTAAACAAAATCATGGCAGCTACGGTAATCTGCAGGGCTTGATTCGTGAATCTGGAGAGTTTGGTTTGTGATTGAGTAGCCAGTTGTTTTCTTTCATTGCAAGATATGGCTTCGGGATGGCAAAACCTCTTCTTGCGGATTTTGCTTTGGTTGGGAGTCCCACTGCTCTGAAAGATCATGTTCAATGTTTATGTTTTTGTTGTAACTTAGATGTTGAACATATATTAACACTCATGTGTGTGATAATTTACTAGAACAAGCAAGAACTATCTTTGTTGGCAGGTCTTCTGGATTGTTTCTACAATCTTCTTTTACATGAATAACAGGCAAGCACTTGATTTATTTTAAATATTTAATTTGTTGGTATAAGTTTTTGCCTGCAAATTTTGTTTTTCCAGCTGATATTCTTGAATGCACATCATTATGTGTTAGAATTAGGCAAATGATTCAATGATGGCTCTTCTTTGACCAAATAGTTCCCAAATAGTAAAGTCACCCGGCAATCGATGTGAAAATTCATAATGAAGGAAGTAAAGAGCTAATAAGTAAAGAGTGACATTAAGGAAGTTACTCTTCGATTTATTTGAGGTGATATTTCTACCTTGATGCATTTGCGGCAGAAAGGTATGACTAATTCGTGGTTTTACTTCCCTAAGCCACCATAACTATTGATATATGTCTTATTTATTGGGATGTTCAGTCATCCAACTTACACATTCACCTATAAAACATGCGGATCATGGAGGTAGATTCGCAAGTTATGCCATCATGTATCTATGTTGCATAGAAGCTTCTCTCCAAATGAATTGATGTGGCTACACCAATGAAACTATCACCATCATAAAAGTAGCTCTGTATTTTTATTCTCGAGATGAAGGTATGATTCACTACATGATTCAACAAATGATAATTGCACATTTTATTTTGAAAATTGGTCGTGATTTGTAACTTCGGTTCGAAAATGCCTTAAATGTTGGATGTGGATGCAAGTCATGATTGCTAAGAGGGCACTTTCAGCATCCCTTTACATTCTCTCTAAGCGCAATTAGTTTTATTGCGACTTCACATATTTCTTTGTGATTTACATCTAGGAAGAGCCCATCAGTTTGAGGTAACCATTTTGTTGTTATATGTTGTATCGGGCTTGGACTTTAGAGTTATTTTTATAAATCATGCTCTATTGAAACCGAAATGAACTTCCAATGTACTCTGTGCACTCTGTGAATATATATGTATATTATGCCTATTTATGCTATGATGATTCATTTGTTGTACATGATTGCTAACATGTTCTGCAGTTAGACAATGAGACTAAGATCCTGCAGCTTATAGACGTTAACTCATGAGTACAAGAACTTATTACTGTGCATAAGTTCTACTGCATTTGTTACTGTTTAAGGTAATTAACTAACTAAACATATTGATAGTCCTATGTGCTCCTTCAAAATTGTCTCATTATCTTTAGCAATAATAATAATGTGTCTAGATCCCTTCACTTGCAGGCCCAAAATCTGACTCCAGAGGAAGAGGCAACATCAGTTGTCAATGGCCCCGAATTACTCTAAAAATGACTTGGTAAGGCCACTTGCCATGGTAAAAATGATAACTGCTATGTGCAAGAAGAATGTATTGCAAACATAGAAATTGCTCTTGAGATGGATGTTTGTCTAAAGTGCTTTCAGATGATGTTGAAACTAGGGTACATGGATACGAACACACAAAAGTGGCAGGGATAGTATATGGAGGTATGTAGCTTCTCATCTCATCATTTCAACTTCTGTGTCAGACTTCCTCCATTTGTTTATTAGATCCATGTACAGCCATTGCTGGAGATAAATAGATCCATCCCAACATTAGCTATAATTTGCTTAATATTTAGTTGTTGAGGGATGTTATGTGTCAATCTATCCATCTGTGAAAATAAGCATCTTAGCATTGCAATTTTGGCTCCAATGGCATGGTGCCACCTGCCATCTTCCTGCATAAGTTCTATCTGCGGCTAGATGGCAATATATTAGGCTGATTACTTTTGAAATGTCAGGAGCATGCCGCTTAGGCTATGAGGCTTACTATTCTTCTTAAGCCTTGCTTGACTCGCAAGCTGCAGTTACCTTTTTACATGGTATATTGCTACATTCTACATTCTACTTCATTGCAGATCTGTTACGAACAATGATTGCTATTTGAGGCCACCTTTAGTAGCTATTAAACTTTAATACCGCAACAACAAGGGTGAAATGCATGTCTACTGTAATGTGATACTTTGAAAGGAGCATAAATTATTTATACTGAAATTATCATGTATTTTCCTATCATAAACGTGTTCTCAATCATTTTCAGGTTATGGAGGATCACCTGTTTAATAAGGCTTTCTATTGGGAAATTGAATATAGAGCAAAAGCAAGGAGGAAGTTGAAGGAAGATAGTTGGGTTTAAGAAAGGATCAAGATCCAAGACATGCATGATTGTTTTATATACGCCTTTGCTTTTGCTTATTAGACACTATCTGTTTGCATGTAATCCAGTTTGTGCGTGTTCTTAAAGTAGTTATATAAATGGTTCTCCTTACTCTTCAAAGGGAGGATGGAGTTCATATGTAGAAATTTGCAAATTCAAGTTTCTATGTGAAGAGTTATCTCTTTAAGCATTCATGCCACAAATATCTTCATCGCTTGGATTTATTTGACAACTTCTTCTTCTTTGTGGCTTAATGGGCCTCATGCCAAATTGCCTAATAATGATCAATTAGTTGCGAACCAGCAATTTGAGCTCATTAATTCCCCGACGTTTTGGTTTTGATTTTTTGTTTAGATTATTTGCATGTTGAAACACAAGTATTTTGCTTCAAGCCAAAAGGAACGAAGATGCTTGGCATTTTGAACCACGAATATTTTTGAAGCTTCAAGCCAGTTGTTGCACTGCAAATGCCCAAGCTTTTGTGTATGAAATACGTGTGGCAAGAATACAAAATGTGTGTTCCACTGCAAATGCCCCAGCTTTTGTGTGTATGAAATACGTGTGGCAAGAATACAATTTGTGTGTTCCATTGTTGCACTAGAAATGCCCAGACTTTTGTATATGAAATACGTGTGGCAGGAATACAAATTGCGTATTCCATAGTTGCTCCTACAATCTTCAAATCCAAATTCTCATGCTCCAAATCTTTTTTTTTTAAGTATTAAACAACCACCCCTTCAAATTGTCACGAAGCCCGGCAACGCCGGGCACCATAACTAGTTATTCATATTTAGGAAATAAATGTTGACACTCAATTCAAAGAGAGTCCTCGGAACCCTTGTTACTTCTGGCTAGAAGGACCAAGATTTCTACAGGCTTCAGTTTCTAAGTCTCTCTGTATAATGAAGCTTAGCAAGGAGCTAAGCTGCATTGACCAAGAGAGACGAAATAAAGAGACATGTGGAAAACTCGTTGCATCCAAAACAAGGTAACGAGAGTTTCCAAAACTTTTTTGATGATGTGTTGCACTATACAATGGCATCTATACCCCTATTAGACTGACCTCCTTTGCTTGCAATGGCCGCAACAACCAAGATTCTATCGTGGATCCAAGGTACAGAAGACCCGGACTAGAGGTACAAATGCCATTGTACGTCATGCTACAAAAGAATTGAGCAAACATATCCCAACCATGAAAATCAATACCATTTCACAAGAAAATATATAATATACTATTTCTGTACACCTTGTAAAAATGGTATTGACTTTCAAAGTCAAGACACGTGATCCAAATTTATGATTTAGCTTTTAATATCATCGATGGTTTAGAGCGAATGTCCACAAAGCAATCAATTGTCAATTTGTTTATTGAGTAACTGAGGTAGAGAGAGTTGAGTTGCTTTAGAAAATGATTTAGTTTATTTCTGATTTTCCTATTTGAAAGATCCAGAATACCACCTATAGTGAGACAAGCTGGCTCACAGCCGGAGGCATTTTAGATCAGTCAAAAAGGACAATCGATATAGAGAACTATAAATCAAACGAGTCATTTCACAAAACTTTGTTGAGTGATTGAGGTAGAGAATAGGAGATTGTTTTAGAAAATAGTTCATCTTCCTATCTGAAAGGTTTAGAATGCCACCTACAATGAGACAAGCAAGCTCACAGCAGGAGGCATTTTAGATGAACCAAATAAGAAAGTCAGATGTAGAGAGAACCCTAAACCAAGCAAGACATTTAAAAATCAAACTCATTTCAAAATTGAGTCTCGAGAATGCATATATGGTTCCTAGCATATAATATTTGCTAATAAGGTTCAGGATTCAAAGTCAACAAGCATAGAAAGAAAAACATAATCAACTACAAATATTTTAGTTCCCATTATCTCCAATTTCAATTAAATCCTCCAGATGCAGATCTTTCACCTGGGAGCTACCTAAGATGTTTAACCATTTGCCCAAGCATCAAATAGGGTATCATAGCTTAATAGAATATCCTCAAGTAGAGCACCTCGATCATCCTCTTTCTGTGCCCTGAGATTCTAGAATATTAGCTTCGAGGTGTTCCCATGTCGCAGTGGCATTTTCAGCAACCTTTTGAGGGCCCTGGCAGGAACCACACCTCCATCACTGGTTTCTCCTCTATCTCACAATCTGAAAGAGCCTTGCCAGCCCCAACTACTAGAAATTTAGGCTGGCGAATTCAACTTTCCTATGGCTGAACTCAAGACTTAACAAATTCTATTGCATCTCGTTTGCATGGTCCAGCATATGTAGAACAATTTGCAGTTCGGCAATAAAGGTAATTGCATTGCTCTGATCCATTTCTTTTTGAATGCCAAATCCGAACTTCTCTCCAAATATCTCTTATAAAAAATTGTAGTCAAAGTGACACGCTAGCCCTCACTCGAAAGTTTAGTCTAAAACGAGTCCCAAACAGATATAGTCTATAGTTTAGTCTACAGGTTTTCCCCTTGCTTACATATTGTTCAAGTACTTACTGTCATATACTCCAACCCCCTGTTTGGAGCGAGGGTATAAGAGGGCAAGTGCTCTCTTAACGTCATCAAGACGATGCCCATATAGAACATCATAGAAGTTCACGGTAATGCAAGGCAATATACCGCCAATCCTGCACTGATCATAATCCATTAAGTTGACATGGTCAAGTGGCCCAAGCTTGATGACACACTAGAATAAACCACAGTGGAGCCAAGTTAGGTTGGCCCATGCAGCCTAATGGACAAAACCGAGAAGTCAGTCTTTTGTGGAGCACTGTAATTGCCAAGTCGGAGAATGGTTCCTATCAGCGTGTACTCGAGGTGCCACATCCATCCGATCCATAGCTCAAGTCTCTCCATGATAACAAAAGAAAGGTACATGAAAAGCCAGAACAATTCATGCAAACCATCGAAAGCTCCTAACAAACCATGACACACCCAAACAAAGAAGGAGGCACCTCTCACAAAAATAAAAAACGAAGCCCAATCTCAAGATGCGACCATGATCAACATAACGGGACCAAACGCCAAGTAACTAACATGGAAAAAATCCCTACATAATAGCGTACCATAGGCAAAAAGCATAAACACGAAACGGGCAAAACAAGAAATAACCCAAACCGGGTGTACAACCTGCGATTCATGCCAAAACCAACCCAAACAACCAGATGGACCCACAAGTAGATGCTAAGCTCACGCCCAACCATAAACTAAACAACCCACATGCCAACAACCGATCGCGAATAAACATCAACCAAAACAAGGAAAAGGAGGGTTTTTTTTTTTGTGGGGTGGGGGGCCAAGCAAGGCGACGACGAAAATAATGCGGGAACAAGACCGATCCACTGCACACAAACACAAATCAACCAAGCCCCTTTAAGATCCTACACTCCATACAAGCCCCCCCTCCCCCCCCACAAGCCCCATACTTAAGACAAATATAATGCCCTATAATCTAGTAGAACATATAGCAAGGTGACAACAACAAAAATGCGGGAACAAGTCCGAGATACTGCATACTGACACAAATCACCAATCCTATCACAAATCACAACCCACACAAGCCCTGTAGCCCCATACCTAAGACAAAACCAATACACTTATGCGACAAGAGATACTACTTTGGAGATTGGAGCACATTCAAATTGTCCAATATTATTTATGCTCTTGCTCTTTGCATCATCAGGCCGTTCTTTCCTCCTTGAAGCCTAGTGGCCACCATCTTCTCATTGCTGCCGCTTCCCCTCCTTTCTTTCAAGGTCCTTATCTATTCCTTTCTGTTTATCCCCTCTCTCTATATTCTAGCCATTAGTTTTAAAAAATAATCTAGTTTTCAAAAATACTCTTTAATTCCAAAGAATGACTGTAGAGGCCCGTATGTTATAATCACTTCTGGATTCACAAGGAAGTCTTTATCCTGGAGCAGGAAATCTTTATCCCGCTCAGACCAACAAGCTTGGCTATGGAGAATTGGAAGCGGGAGGGGAAAACAATAGAGGAAGAGAAATAGTGCTAAGGGGGTGTATGTGTGCTCTTTTATAGTCTCACGAAAGGTCCTTAAAGGTAAATTCCCTTTTTGGCCTTTGCCGTTTTAGAAAAATGGACAACCTTTCTCTTATAAGTCTAAGGTTAGTGCCTTGGTTAAGTGCTTGATTAAGCCAAAGACTAGGACCTTGGTTAGTGCCTTGGTTAATGCCTTGAATAAGCCAAGGACTAGGGCTCGATTCCTTCTAATGACAAGGTCAAATTGGTTGATATCAGGTCGCATTATCAGCCGTAAGCTTTAAAGCGTCATTGATTTCATTTAAAGTACTTGTTGGTTGTGAACCACACCCCCGAGCTAGTATTTTGTTCAAATATCATATATTTTGTTCAAATACCGTAACAATCCTTCCCTTTCCAAAATAGAACGTCCTCGTCAATCGTAGAAAAAAAAACTGTCCATCTCAATTCGTTTAGAGATGGCCTCAAGTCAATCTGAGGACTTTCATCTCGATTCATTTAGGAATGGCCTCAAGTCAATCTGAGGTCTTTGAGCTCGAGTCGTTTAGAGATGTTTGAGCCTTAGGCAATTAAGCCGACCAACGTATATCAATCTTTAGATATTCCATGCTGGAATTCCTTTGGTTGTCATGGCCAGACAAATAATATTTGTTGCAACAAGTTAATTGTCAGATAATTGAAATAACTTCAATTTAATCATGTCTCAGAGTTTGTTCATACTCATCCACAAGTGCTTGATACTCCTTGAGTTGGTCCTTGGAGTACCATACTGCACCAGAAGGTGGATGAAACTTAAACTTTACTAGATACCTTCGATAAGAAGATATGCATGTCTCCTTGTCCTGATGTGTAAGGATCTTCTCAGGTTCTAGTATCTCCTCATCTCCTTTAATGATAGGAGGACCTGGATAGTCCATTTTTGGCAAAACTTCAGGAGAAATTTCCCCACCCTTGAAGGGCTTTAGTACCACAACATTAAATACTGGATGAAGGTTAGTCCATTTCCCATATAGACATAGGCGATAAACGTTCTCACCTACTCATGTTCAATTTGAAATGGTCCGTAGTACCTGGGTGCCAATTTCACATACCTTCTACACATTTTTTGAAATCTCTTCTTAGGAAGATGTATTCACACCTATTGTCCTTGTTTGTATTCAACTTTTCTCCGCTTCTTTGCGTACCTGGACATCATGGCTTCCTGACTCTTGAGAATGCGAGATTGGACTTCTTTCAAAACTTTATTAAAATCATGAGCGACTTCATCTGCAGCGGGAACTTCACCTTCAATCTTTGTAATGGGTGAATATAATGTACATCGACATATAATTTCAAATGAAGTTTTCTATGTTATCGAATGAACAGTATTGTTATATGCAAATTCTAACATATATAGATAATCTTCCCACTGAGTTTTCCTTTCCGTTATATAAGCCCATAACATATCTTCAATAATTCTGTTAACAACTTCTATTTGGCCATCTGTTTGAGGATGATAGGCCGTAGAAAACTTCAAAGTAGTACCCAAATTCTTCATAAGTCCTAACCAAAATTTACTGCAGAATAATGGATCCCTATTTGTGATAATTGCATCAGGCAATCCATGTAACCTAAATATCTCCTTCAAAAGGAGTTTGCTCACTTGAGGAGTTCTCATGGTGGACTTACAAGGAATGAAATGAGCTTGTTTAGACAGTCTATCTACTACTATCCATATCTGATTGTTCTTATGAGAAGAATTTGGGAATCCCTGGATGAAATCCATCGTAATGTGCTTCCAGGGCGCTTCTGGAATTGATAAGGGTTTTAACAATCCATCCGGCTTACTAGTTGAAGCTTTAACCTGCTGACAAACTGTACAAGCTTCTACATATCTTCTAACATCGCTTTCCAGTCTAGGCCAATAGAATCACCTTTTGATAGTTGCAGGTGTAGCTTGAACTCCTCGATACCCAGAAAAAGGAGGTTCATGACATTCTTGCAACATTTTTGGCCAGTATGCCTGTGTAACACATAAGCAATTTCGGTACAAGAGGGAACTATTGTGCAACTTCTATTCTCCAAGAGGATCTCGGCCTTCCTTTTCTAAGTGATGGAATGGTACTGTGAAAGAAGAATCATTTATATAATCTAATTTCATTAGGTCCAAATCAATGATCCTATCAATAGACATTGCATGTATAAAGATCCTGCTTAAAGCATCAGCGATCTTGTTTTCTTTCCCTGGTTTATACTCTAGCTGCATGCCCTCAAAGTCTTTTATAGTACCAATGAGTTAAAAAGCCTTGGTGAAGTCGACGAAGCAATAATACAAATCTTCCCAACGGTTCTTACTGTTTCAACCACTGCAGTGTAAAGATATGGTCGTCATGGCCTGAATTCCGCCTGCATGACGGCTCGCACCTCTGCTGCTTCTGCCCATCTCATCAACTGCTTTTCGAGAACGCCGGCTAGCGATTTTGCAAACACTGGATTGGCCATGATTGTTTGGTAATTGGCTAGGCAGTGTGGGCTACCTGCCTTCTAGATGGGAACTCTGCTACTAGTCCACTGCAGGGGAAAGCCTTCATGTAATGCACTATTGGTACACGAGCATGTTGACCATCATAGAGCTGCTGCAAGTATTGTTCCCACTGCTCGGAAGTGATGTTCCCTGTAAGCTGTATTGGCTTTCTGAGCATCCTTCACCAGAAGATCCTGGAATGATGATCTCGGAGATAAAACATTTCCCTTTGATGCTCTGCAATGTACCTAGCTTTCTTATCCTTGAGGAAAGCACGGTACTATCTGATCGCGTGTGGACGTAAAGTGGGATCCGTGATTTGGCAAAGCCAGCATTTCAGTTCCTTACACTAACCATCGGTTACATGGGAAGGTTGAAGTCTCCAAGACCCATTGCGGGCGACTTCTTCCGAAGCATCTTTCTGCAGCAATCCCAAGCACTTCAATCAACAAGTCAATCTATTGCTTTAGCGTGTTGAGCCGTTTAGCCAGAAGAGCCATAGGAAGCTTATGGGGGCTTCTGAGTAGGGCTATGGCGTGGAGCATTGTTGGCATAATAGAGTAAAGTATACTATATCCTTGTGAGTAACGGAAAAGTAAGTATCATGGTAATACATAAACGGTATGGGATGTTGTATTTCTCATGGGTGAATGGTTTTGAGGTAAGTCGTAGATTGGGAAATGTTAGTATATCTTTTTGTTCAGTGAAGTACATAGATGTTGGATCTACATCAATATGATAGTCAGATTTGTGACTTCCTTGAAATGTTAATTTGTGATCATGATCTTCATTTAGCTACTTCGAAGTGGTTAGGTTGTATGGGCAACCTCGACAAGGGTACAATCTCGGTACGTGTATATCATAAAAATATAATGAATGTCACATGTCATGGTCTTTGCTTTGCACCATCCCACTATTGTCTTTATATATGCTCTTGGATCCTCTGCCGTCGGGCTTCCAGGTTTGGTAGCCCAGATTGCTCCGACATTCTCATGACATTTGTGTTCTCGGGCATGGCTTCCTCATGGGCATAGCTTCTTGGTGAGGATATGTGTCAACTCCTTGACTCCATGGTAAGGGGTCCTTCAGTGCCAGACGTGGGATGAGAAGGGTGTGTGCATACGAGGTTCACGCCACCACTCCTGCTATAGGGCTTGGAATGTAAGTTGACTGGGCATTTCTCTGCTAACTAGGCCTGCACGTAGGTTGGCTTACTGTCTGAGGTTGTGCGTCATGATGGTTTGGTCTCTTTGCTATATCTCTGCTTTTAATGCTCATGTGCTAAATCGGGCTCTGTAACTCGGATAGTCGGAATTGCATGCTAGAGTTGGATCTATGCATTTCTAGAATGATGCTGTTGCATGATATTGAGCTTCCAACCTAGATTTTCTTTTTCTTTTTTTTTTCCCCTACAAAGTGTAACATTTTGAACCTTAACTTTTGAAAAACAAATTTTTTTTTGCACCCAAAATGAACCATTTCATATTATCAGCCAAAAGCCACTAAATGGTTATTGCACCATCATTGCTTGTCCCTGGTAATATTTGGACTTTGGCATCTTGTTGAGGACTTCTTGAATGTATTGCTTCCTAACAGCTAATTCCTCTGATCTGGATTCTTGTGTTCTAGTTGGTGCTTCTGTGAATAAGAGAAGTGCCTTGATGTAATCATTTCTATCCACTGTAAAGCGATGGAACATTCCTGGTGGCAAAATAAGCACATCTCCTTTCTGTACATAGAAGCGGATCCATTTCTCATCTTGGTCTCGGATATCCCAATAACCACTGCCCTCGAGGATGAAGCGGATCTCCTCTTGGCTGTGGGTATGTTCCTCAAAGTATCCCCTAATCACGTCATCAAAATCAGGCAATGCATCACGGCTAACTGTCTTGATTGTAGAGTAATTGTATCCTCGCTCTCGTTTGATCTTATCAAGATCTGGGTTATTTTCCCAGTTGCTGGCATTCAAATGCCAGTAAAGCACCCCCAAAGCTTTCAAATGCTCCATGGAGACTGGTCTGTTTGGGGTGTATTGGTGGACAGACCTTTGATCCTCACCACCAGCAGGATTATACTCCCATGCAACAAGAGATACTACTTTGGAGATTGGATGAAAGCCTCCATCGAAACCCATATTGGCAATGAGGAAGAAGAAGAAGATAGGCAAATTGAACAAGAATAAGATGAACTTTGGATAGTTGAGAATGTGGGTATATATAGAAGTGCAATCATGGTGTCAAGTTGATTAAGTTGTCTCTAGGCCCCATGCATCAAGTTGAAGAATAAGTTTGTTCACAACTATTTCAACTTGCCCACACCAAGACAACTTTGCTTTTTAGCCTATGCATCAAGTGAAGAATGAGTTTGGTTCACAACTACTTCAAAGCAAGACAAATATTTGCTTTTTGGCGATTTGGCTGTTGCAAACGCGACAGAAACAGTGGGTCGAATTTCTACTTCGCTGGATTCTCTAGATTTCCTTGGCCGCCGGCCGCCGCTATGCTACCCAACAAGTCGCTCGATTTGCCGGCAACTTGAGTGGTAGCTAGCTATGCCAGATTGCAATATCTGCCAGGTGGGCTTCCGAAATTTGCTTCGGAATTTAACTTCTTAGTAGGGCATTTCGATTTGGGGCACACAGGTGACGACGCTGTGCTGTCTGCCAAGTAAGCAAGGTTTGTACTTGAAGCGTTTCTGTGCATTTTGATTGACTCTATTAGACAGGGTTGTCCTGCATCCCCGACTTAATTTGTTTTGTGATGGCCCATCAAAGGAGTTGTTTGTCAATGCTCACTTCCAAACCTGCATCCTGATTCAGAGAACCAAGGAAATTTATACGGAACGGTTGGCTCCACTGGGATAAGAACAAAACAATAAAGGATTGAAAGTTGTGAGATTGTAGTTTTAGATCTACATAATTATGTATGCTAGCCTTGTCATTGTTATATCTCTTATGCCAACCTAAATATGCAGCTTTGCCATCTACTTTTGGCATTCTCATGTGTACCAAATTTTAATAGCATGTCAGCTATTAAGTTACTATAACTCTTTCTTATAGGTTTTGTATTTATGTTATTCCCAAAACATCAATAGGCAGATGGCCATAATATGGTGGAAATTAATCCCCAGATTGAAATTTCTTTTCCCTCTTATTGTCCCTCTTGAACACGAAACTCCCGCTACTCCATATAATACGACTCAGATGATGTTGTTTGCAGGTTGTTTCAATCTTGGCTATACAAATCATTTCATCCCATTTGTACCTTCTTGAAGAGGAAATTCTTACTGTTCAATATGCGACTTGGATGATGTTGCAGGTTATGGCGTTCTCACATCAATACCATTCCATCTCTGTCACAAATCATAGTAGATCTCTGTAACAGAGATCTTACAGCACACAAACTACATCTCTGTTACAGCACACAAATGACATCGTTATTCAAACATCATTCCATCTCTGTTATAACAAATCATTTTCCATTTGCAGATAATATTTGGATTCAAAGATGATTGTGGTGGGCAACCAGCAAGATTATGATGATCATTGGGTAGATCTTCAATGCTCCTTTAGGTCGTGTGCTCTAAAGCTACTGGTAAGCATCCTTACAGTTGCATCAGATCGTTGTGGTGCAATCCCAGATGTGATAGTGTTTCTGTTGCCCTTGTAAGTGGTCCAAGTCAATGGCGGCGGCCTTTCATGAAGCCAATGTATATACTCAAACAATGCATATTACTGGTAGGGAATGTTACCATGAATCAAGCTCACTTCAATACAAGAAAGATAATAGTGGGCTTAGAAGTGATATTTCAGAAGCTTTATAGGCTCCAAAAATTCGCTTAGATGATTTCTGCCAAACATGTTAGAGGGAAAAGCGATCTTCCATTGAGAATGAACGCAAAGTCGTTACCATGGAAGCTTGTTTGTAAAGCATATGCTTCTTGTTGGATAGCCCGTGCATGAGTGAGGTTTAGTTCAAGAATTGTTTAGTGTTCTTTATGGTGTTAACATAGAATTGTCCCAAAAAAGATTTTGAATCAGAGTCTAACATGTTAAAACTGACCTGGACCTGATTCGTTTTGAAGTTGTGATGTTAGAGGGGGGTAATGTCCTGATGCAATCTCCAGTAACTGGTTCTTAGTCTTCTTTTGTTTTGTATTGCCTCGGCACGCTCATGTGTACCTGCCTTGATAAAGTATGTCTACTACCTTTTCTTGTTAGCAGACCTCCCTTACAACGATTTCAATTCTAGCCTATCCATGTGGCTTGACACATCAGTTAAATTAATTCAGGACCATTATTGATCTCTCCAATTTCACATCGATGGCAAAAAAGAAATCACAAAAACTCCCAAAATTTACCTTGTGCATATCTGATGTCCTCTCATCGGACTAAATCTCTTTTTTCAAAGTCTAGCTCTTCAAGGCTTCCTTACCTCTTGTCGTTTGCCACGTCTTATTCTGTTTGCATCTTTTTTTGATTTGAAGGGTTCTTTCGTTTTGTGGCAAATGTTTTCTGCCCTATTGTCTTCAGAAAACCGTCACTGGTGAGAAGCAGGTATGCATTCAGAAGTTATTTGTTGAATTATTAGGGTACATGCTAGTCGCAGAGGGGCATTTACTCCAATACAAGTAAGATCCTTACTCCTTGATCGCATTAATTTGAAGAATAAAATCTTGGGTCATGGCAATATCGGAGGTGTGATTTGCAGACAACAAGCTCCTTTATTCAAAAAAAAGAAGATTAACAGAAGTCAGACTAATACATGTTTGCATCTTTTCATGGACAAGTGCAAATTCCACATCTCTGTGTTAACATAAAAAACAACTCAAAGTAGAACTATCTGGTAATAACATTGAAGAAATTAGTCCATCCTCTCATGTCACTCAATTGATTGCTTCTTGAAAAAAATATGTCAAGTTGGCTTCTTCTTGAGAAAAGATAGAAATTCATTGAATGCATTTTAATATTGTGGATCATTTCTTTATCTTATTGCCGTGGCTTGATGCCAAGCATGTCTTGCCCGTCACGTTTCAGAATTTATATAGTTTTCATATTTAGTCCAAGGGAGCAACTTAATTAGAGCATTCCATCTCTGTTATCAGAAATCATAGCAGATCTCTATGGCTTCAGTCCATGCCCCTAGTTGATGCTAACAAATTCCCTCGATAGAAGACTTCAAGATGTAGCAATTTCACCGAGGTTGTTTCTACAGTTTTTCAATTGTTACAGGCGCAAGCTTCTAATCGTTCAAGTAGTTTTCATGTTCTATCATGAGAAAGGAAGTCTATGGTATGGATTGAGCTTGGAAAGGCTGGAAGCTAGGTCAGCTTGCACGTAAACATCTCTATCGTATCACATTCTGAAAGAGCTTTCTTCATGACATGACAAGAAAAGTTTACTATTATCAGTGATCACCATTCGATGCATATGGAGTGTTCCAACTACTTTCTCGGTTGTACACATTATTCTAGCTAGTACGTAGTGCTCTTATTGATACTACATGATCTGGCTTGGAGCACAAGAGCTAAACTGGTATTTCCGGGAGGTGGAATGCTTTGTGGAAAAGAATGCAGCCATATATGCAATGGTTTGAAGCTTTTAGTGCTAGCTAGGTCGACAGTAACTGCTTCCTGAGCGCATTGCTGCAGAAGTATTCAAAAGAGCGCAACTCAAAAACCAGATGGTCATAAACTACTATATTTCATGGCAGTTGAGCATGGGAGCATGTCAACTTTTATTCAGAAGTGAAGTTTACCTTGTTCATAGACGTTCCTTTGCATATGTTTGTTTCAGAATAATCTTGTAGATTGTAGTCTGGCGGTTTCTTCATCGCCAACTGCCCCTTTTTTATCTCTAAGTTTGATTATATTTTATATTTCACATTTAGCATTTTACTACTACATTCTCCACTGCTTTAACTTAAAATCTGATCTGTTTATTTCAGAATAAGATCATGCATACATGCATTATTGGATGTGGTCGTGATTCAAAATGCACTCATATCATGAAAATGTGTGGGAAGTTTAGAAGCATGCGTGATGCATTTGATCGGGCACATGAACTAGGTTTGTTATTATGTTCTGTTATTGCAAAGCTTATGCTTAATATGGCCAGGGATATGTAGCTTTCCAAAGCAATGCTGGCAAATGGCATAGTACCAACTAGAGTTACTGCTGCCAACATACTAAATGCGTGTCATAGCTGGATAGCATTAGCAGAAGTCAGACTAATACATGCTCGCATCTTTTCAAGTGGATGTAACACAAACACATTACTGGGGAATTTCTTTCTTTATGTATATCGAATGTGCAAAACTTGAAAACACATAGAAGTGGCATTTAATAAAATGCTTGATTGTAAGGCTATGTCTTAGAATGAAGTAATTGCAGTTCATACACAAGATGGAACATTAATTGGTGCATGTAAAGTATTTGAAGTTATGCCTTAACCAGGGACTTTTTGTTGTATTTGGGTATTTATATGTTGCGTCTAATTGCACATGAAAGCATTTGTGTAAACTTGATCTCCATAATGAGAAAGGCCATAATATTCGCACTAGTTTTGATTGAAACGAGTGAAATGGAATGAAATTTGTGAATATGAAGTGGAGTGAAGGGATACAAGGTACATTTTGGTAGGTTGGATATTCAGGAAGTAAAAAGTGGATTTAGCAAGATGCTTGGAGTCGTATCCCTCTAATGTTGGCCAAGTGACTCCACATCTTTGTTTTAACAGCAAAAAGCTTATAAGATGGGATATTCAGGAAGTAAAAATTGCAATTAGCAAGGTGCTTGCAGTCATCCTCCTTCTGAACATGTTGGACAAGTGCAAATTCCACATCTCTGCATTAACAACAGAAAGCTTGTGTTTTGCATTAATTTACTAATGGTAATAAGATAAACAGAAGTTCACAATGATTGAAAGAAAGTAGAACACAAACACGTCTGCATTCAACATGAGAAATACAAAATTTTCTAATTTGTCATCACCCGTGTAGTGGGCAAGAAATCTAGGCAAGTCTCGAACTAGCATCGATTTAAAATCTATAAGGCATACAGAAGCATCTTGTTTCAAACATTCACAATTAATTTAAATGTTTTCTCTGCATTTGGAGCGTGGAACTAGTCCCATAAGCAGAGTGCTTGTGCGTTGCCAGAATTAAGACCCTACATTTGGTTTGGGCATTTTGTAGTACACTTCAAGTGCATTATTCAAGCTTCCACACTTACTATACATCTTGATAAGTGCAGCACCAATGATCGTATTTGATGCAAACTCAAATGTTATTGAAATACCATTCTCTAATGCGCCAATGCTTCCAACGTCCTGACCTCTGACTCTAATGATATAGAGATGAAAAACTCATTACTGACCTTGTTAGAGGGAATAAACCCTTCACTACATGTAGGGAGAGTCTGAAGGGCGGCGGCTAGTCGTGGAATCGTCGAGAGACTCCATCTACTTGGACCGTCTCCTGGAGTTTTTTGACTGATTTGGGTGCTTGATAAGACATTCATGAGCGATATGGCCAGCCCTACCACAATAGAGGCAGAGCTTAGCCTCTATTCGACACGGTTTCTCGGTCGCAGACAAGGGCCCTCCAACCACACGGTCAATCTGCATAGGTATTAGGCCATCTAATTTAGGGGGTATGGGCGGTGCAAAAGCTACTGTGACTATTGGAGATTGCAGAATTTGGGAAACAGACTGATTCCATCTTTCTTGTCTATGCTCAAAAAGACGGTTATCACATTGAACTGCAAACCTGATAGCTTCATCCAGAGTTCTAGGATCCTCCATGGTCAGCAACATATCCTTCACATCCTTGCGGAGCTCACTTTGAAAACAATCTCGAAGGGCAACATCATCTGAGGCCACATCTATAGCAATCTGCGAAAACTCAGAGGCATAAACTGAAGCCGGACGAATGAGGTTGCCAAGCTTGGTAACTGCTGTACATGGTCGATCGGTGTCTCCAAAACATGCCTCAAGTTCGACAGTAAACGTAGCAAAATTCTGCAACTTGGAGGACCTCCCTTTCCAGCAAGAGGGCAAACCAACTTAAAGCTAGCCCAGAAAGTAGGGAGCCAACTAGCCCGACCTGTTCACGATCCGTAAGATACCTGTGAGGGTGGAGCCGAATAACAAGAATCTGATTTAAAGCTCATTGACACTATAAAGGATTTCGAAGGATTACAGTTTAAACCTGGAAAGGAGAATCAGGTTGCCAATGCACTAAGCCGAGTAAATATTTAGGTCCCAAGAACCAGTGTGACAAATATGTGATAGCTCCTATCCAAATAGAGCAGTATTCAGAAGATAGAGTTTTGATTCTAGCTCCTTTAGAATCAATGGATGTGATATTTAGGATTCATGGAATGCCAGATACAATCATAATGGATAGAGATCCTTTATTGTGTAGTAGGTTTTGGCAGAACTCATGAAAAATCTAGGCACAACCTTAAGGTTTTCCACAGCCTATCATCCTCAAACGGATGGCCAAACTGAGGTTGTGAACCGTGTTATTGAAGATATGCTTTGATATCAGGATTGATACGATAACAAATAGTCTTAGAAATACAAAGAACGAAAACAACAAAAATACTTCAATCTTTAGGAGATAATTCTGCCTCCCAACCGGACTCAGATCCAGGCAAGAATTCTTGATCTTGCTAGATCAACAAATATGCTAAAATTGAACATCTCTAATTTAATTCAAAGCTCAACAATGGTGAAGCAATAGCACTAGATTCAGGATTGAGGTGATGGAGCTTAGTTTTAGATGGAAAGACCAACGCTAATTTATAGTGGAAGATAAAGGTCTTTTCGTGAAATCTCCTTTATTGCCGCGGAATAGCTCTGAAAAGGCCAATGTATGCAATTAGCAGTGATTCGGTTAAGAATCGGAAGGATTCGGCCTGTGGTAAATTCAGATCGGCCTTTTTTACAGATCCGAAGAGGTTCAGTTGCTTCTGAACTATGAACGGGCGATGACTCCATTATATCAGCCACATAATAATTATAAAACCTAATGTCCCATGGTTTAACCTTTTAAAATAATTATCCTATACGGAGCCCATATAAATTGTTCTCTAAGCTCTCAAAGTAAAGTGGGTAACAATGTGTTGAGTCCGAGCCACTCCCCCGAGCCGGCATTAAGCTGTAACAATCCTTCCTTCCCGAGATCAAACGTACGCATTAATCTCGAGGAAGAACTGCGCATCCTAATTCCTTTAAGGATGATTATTCCAATTCTGCTAGGAATAGCCTCAATTCATCTAGAGGTCTTTAATCTCTTTTCCCTCAGAGACTTTTATTTCAATTCAGTTAGAAATGGCCTCAATTCCTTTAGAGGTCTTTCATCTCAGTATTGTTAGATATGGCCTCAATTCACTTAGAGGGCTAGGTATCTTTATAGTCGTAAATAAAGAATTTAAATTACCAATAAATATCAATCTTTAGATATTTTCTTTAAGCAATTGCAATTTTAATATTAAAGTATCCCAAATACAAAAATTCAAATGTCTCCTAACTTTGCTTGTTAATCTTGCAAAGTTTGTTCATATTCCTCCACACATGAGTTGTATTCCTTAAGTTGGACCTTAGAATACTATATACATCAGAGGGTAGGATGAAATTTGAATTTCACAAGATACCTTTGATAGGTGGAAGTTCAAGTCTCCTTATCTTGGTGGGTGAGTATTTTCTCTGGTTCAAGCACCACTTCATCATCTTTGATGTTGAGAGGTTCTAAATGTTCTATTTTCTATAAAATCTCAGGAGAAATTTCATTTCCCTTATAGGGTTTTAGTATTCCCACATTAAAAACTAGATGCAGGTTAGTCCACTTTCCATATAAATTTAAACGATAAGCATTCTCACCAACTTTGTCATCAACTTGAAATGGACCATAGTACCTAGGTGCCAGTTTTACATACCTATTATCCATTTTCCTTAAGTGTTTCTTAGGAAGATGAATCCAAACCCATTGATTTTTTTTTGTAATCGACTTCCTTCACTTCTTTGCAAATCTGAAAACTATTAATTCTTGGCTCTTTTGGATTCAGGATTTTACTTCTTGTAAACTTATAGTTAGGGTTCATTGATTAGGGTTCGAAAACCAAACTAAGGGTTCTAGAATGGCTCTACTAGAGATACAAAATGCTAACTGAAATCCTAACTTCCAGATGGTCTACCAAGGAATATACTCCAAATACCTGCTCCGGAGGACTTCCACTCGCTCCCGGTGTCTCCACAGCTCTGCAAGTGATTCGGAGTAGCTCCCACTCCTTCTGATGCGTGCACATTCCAGGAGCTGCTGAGCTATGCTGTGCTGCAATAGATGATTCTCAAAACGGAGTTTCGAGCGCGAACAAGGTTCCAGGACTGTTGGAGCCAGAAAATGGCCTAAGGTTAGGGTTTGGTCATTAATAGGTTGGGGTTGCGATGTTACGCCATGTGGCTCCAATAGGGTGCATCCATGTGGGGGGTTGCCAATAGGATGGAGCCATGTGGAAATGGTTCCATACCTAAGGTTGGTTAAGTTATGTAAATAACTTAGCCATGCTCCCGTATCCACACACTATGGTATACAAGGCTACTAAGGTAGGCTTGTACTATGGTGATGTGGTCTAGAAATATACGTATTTATATCGTATATTTCAGAGGAACATCACATTCCCCCTTAGCATAATGCTGTCCTTAGCATAATGTTGTCCTCAACGTTACGATAAGGTGACGACCTGCATCAACCTTACAAGGTACAACAACAAGTAATACAACAATTTAACTATGCTGAAGTGATCGATCTTCTCATATTTACTTATAACGTTAATTATAAGGATCTACTTATATGCTTATACAACAAGGTGCTGCGCACGGAGGGTTGCCCTCCATGGCCAGAGGGTGAAGTGGCTTAAATCATAGTTCAAAGTCATGTTTTGACAATCAATTCAAATTGCTACTTCAAGACACTAGGGTACTTGATACTTGATAACGAACGAAACAATCAACCAAAATTGCTATTTTAAAACATTGACATTTTGTGAAGGTGATGATACTCATTTGCATCACTAACTCCTCCTTAGATGTTCAGCCCAGGTCCTGTCGAAGGCAATGACTTGGAGTCCGTGATTGAGCTCGAATGTGCATTTATCTCGGCTCAACCAACAATCAACGATCAACGATTGAAGCAATCAATGATTGAAAAATGCCTTAAACCATAATGTCATGCAAGCTTAAGCCCTGAAGCAGCTCTTGCATTGGCCAATCTTCTCGCTTAAATTTGAAGTTTCGAAAGTAAGGAATTACTTAAAATATTTAGCATTTGCATGTTAGAAAAAGGTCCCTTTTTTCACGCATATGTATGCATGCGTCCTACTTCCAGTTCTTATTAGGGTGAACCAATTTGAAGATCCATAGTTGTTTCCATAACAAAGACTTTTGAACCATCTAAAATCATGCATATGCGTGTTTTTCAAATAGATAAACACTCCAGTTAAAGTTGTTCACATAACCAAAGACTTTTAGACCAATTAAGTTCATGCCAAATGGATAAACATTTCAGTTAAAGTTGGCTTAAAAAGGCCATTGTAA
This sequence comes from Isoetes taiwanensis, assembly GCA_021234155.1. Lineage (NCBI taxonomy): Eukaryota > Viridiplantae > Streptophyta > Lycopodiopsida > Isoetales > Isoetaceae > Isoetes > Isoetes taiwanensis. The sequence continues at coordinate 8,380,536 of JAJEKV010000029.1, read as the reverse complement.
AATGCTTTCAGTTTACATGTGCAGCCAAGATTTTAAGATATTACAGTTATTCTAAAATTTTGCTACTCATTGATGAAGCTTGCAATCCTACATGCATGGAATACATCTTCCCTTTGTTATTATTCAGTTTGCAATGCACCCATGTAAAAAATGGGCACTAGTTAGAAATTACGTCACTTGTGTGTATACGAGGTGATGGGGATAAGGAAAGACTAAAAGGTCCAAAGAGAGTTAAAAATAGTTAGTTCATGTAGTTGGTTGAAAGACAAACATCAATTGAAAAAAAAACCAACAAAACACGTTAGTGTATACAAATCAGGGGCTAATCTACATTGCATTTTTTCCGTCTTATATCCCCTAATAATCTTTTTGTTGGTCGTGTCTTTTTGTTTGTACCTTGTTACAAGATCAGTATCATTGACATCAATCTTTCTGAAAAGGCTGCTTGAAAAGAAAGATGGTAGTTTGCATATTTCTTTCCTCACCGACACAAATGCTACAGAAATAAAAACAGTAAAAGAATTAAGCATTCCTCCCACGCAATATAAGATTAAGCTTGGCAACTGTACACCCCATATTCTATACAACATAGCGTATCCTGGTACATCATTTCCACTCTCACCTAAAACTTAACTTTCGAGGAAATGGTAAAAAAGCTCCAAAACACTCTTTCAGAATTAAATTAGACAATATGCCAACTTACTAAGGATGTATATTGACCAAATTGCAGAACGTTAACTATTGGCTGAAAACCATTTGTTTCAGAGCCAACCTAGCAGAACATAGATATTTGCATAGGCCTCGTTAATATGTGTAATGGAGGTTGGCAATGGTAGTAAGCAGATGGTTTAATAGAGCTATATCGGTAACCTCTAATCCTGGAAGCAAGTAGAAAGTAAGCCTAGCCTGAAGGCATAGCAAATCATAATACAATGTAAAACACTTGATTAACGCACCTGACAAAGGTATGCCATTGGGATGGACTGAAAAAATTTGGTTAACCTTCTCCAAACACTGGTTCAGCAGCTCTTTTGGTGCAGGTGGCCCATTAGCATAATAGAACTGCAACGAAAATACACTATTATCTCAACCCTACGTCTTAATCCTGCATGCCCAAGTCAAGGTATTGAACCCCATGTCTTGATAATGTATGCTCAAACCAAGCTATTTCACAAATGTAAGAGCTGTCAAATAGGATTTTGTAGTGTAAAAGTACATTTACTTTATTTATTATTTCCAGGCCTACTTCAAATGATAGTTTATTGCATAAACACTTTTGCAATGAGGAAAAAGGCATCATTTTGCCTCCTTTTAGTCCTATTTGCCATAAGCATCAAAACACCATAAATGAGAAGCACCTCCATGTCTACTGATGCAAGAAAAAATATTGCTTCGGAGTAGTTAGTAACTTTTGACCGTTGCACAAATGCATCAGCGAGTTGTCAAGCATACAACCTAATGCAACCCAAAATAACCCGGAGGATGACCAATAGGGTTCTTTGTGCCACAACTTGTAACAGTGGAAGAGTTTTTTTAGAGGTTTAGTGTATGTACCACTGCTTTTTCAATTGTCTTCTTTGCACTGATGAAAAGTTCTCTGGCCATTAATCTGGCATAAATGAAGGATTCACCCAATCAATGGTCACAAAAAAAAATGCAAATAGACCCCTATAAAGTATGCAAATATGCGCATAATGTATGTTCAATAGGGTATATGCCTTGATAGTTAGGGGAGACATCAACCTATATGACGAAGATGAGCACAATAACAATCGACAATCTGGATAAACTAGATGAACATATAAGCTATTAAATTAACTCAATGTCAACAATCTTAAGACCATTTGTTAAAATTTGTAAGTAATTTGATTACATAATGTAAAGGTTGCACAATGTATAAGCAATACTTTAAAACCAATCTTCAAAGTCGGAAGGAATATCGGTTCAAGTTTCCTTAAAAATCGAGTTGATTAATCATAGAACTAAGTTCCATTCATCATACTACTAAAAATAGCCATATGCTATGAGAAGAACATTCTACAATTGAAAAACATGTTATCATTGATTATTCTGCCTTGAGCTCATGTTATCATTGAATATATTCTGCCTTGAGCTCATGTTATCATTGAATATTCTATCTTGATTTCATGAAGCACTTGTGCTGGACACAAATCTGACTACAGTGATGACATAGTACATTTGTCTAGAGGAAGTAGAGATTTACACTATAGCAGCACACTATCACAAAAGGGTTTCTAAACATGGGTTTATGCTTAGCCGCTCTTGGTTTCTCCCAGCTCTATCCATGACTGCTCCAAAAGCTCCCCTGATATAACTCTATATATTACATTCGCAGAATTCAAAACCAATGGGGTTGCACCTTGCAGAATCTACTGCTGCTACTTTGCAAAAACATAGATGATTGAGAGCACTTTGTAGGCAAGAAGAGCTCTATATGTGCATTCTACGTGATTATATATGACACATGTACTCGTTCGATAATGAAATAAAATAAACCAGCCTACCTTTTTTATGCAAAGCATTCTTTCCATTATGTGCATCTCGTACATCCTTGTCACATGCTTACCAGAGCTACTATAGTTCTCACATGTTGCATGTATGTGTCTCGACCATACAGATACCATTCAACTGCATTCATAATTTTCAAACAATAAAATCAAATCAGTAATTTCAACTTTGAAGTACTTTGTAAAAACATATGTATTTATGCTATTCACATACATTTATTTAGCAAAGTCAATTTCTAGTTACCAATATAGATTCACTATAGATTGGGCAACAATTCATGGATATGATAATCATACCAAAGTGTATAAAATAAAACATGAAACAATGTCAAATATCAAATATGAATGTTGGGAACGTACCTAGATCCAAAGGAAGTCCTGGATATTAGCATTCCAATGACATAGCTCATAGTCTAGTACAACTTTAGAATGAGTGCATATTTATAGCACATAGAAAATCAAAGAAACCAAAACAAAAGACTTAACGAAAAAACAGTAGTTGATTCTGATACATCAGCTATGGAAGATTCTCAGCTTGTAAATCTGGCTGAACGTCTAGAAGAGTGCTGATGAGACACACTTCAGCCCCTTCTGTAATAACAGGTCTTGTCTCCATCACATGATCCAATTGTGAAGCAAAGAATCTCCATCCCATCTTTCTCTTCTTTTATCTGCTAGATTCTGCAATGACTTCTCTTATCTCTGTCACACAATCTAGATGTAAAGCAGAAGAATCCTTCCCCTGATAGTGAATGTTTATCTTCATTGGTGAACTTCGAGAAGCTGATTAGCAGACCAATGCACACGGCTTGACAACATGCCATGTTCCATTTAACATTTGGAGTTTAATGCGTTTCGGAACAACGTCCCCCCTTCCACTTTCCCTGTTTAGTGTCCTTGTGCTTTCTGGCTTTTCTGTATCATCATTGCTTTTCTCCCTCCTAGGCCTTCCCTGTTTTGTTGGATCATCAAGATGACCATGTCCACGTAAGTTACTGTCGTCTTGATATTCTCCCTTGGCCCGTCGAAGTTTCATCTTGTTTATGTATGCACATGCATTTCTCCTGCTACCTAATTTATTCTGACATGCACCTTTACTTGAATCTACAACTTCTGAGTGCTTGATCAGCCAGGGATGGGATAAAATCTGTTCTAACGATATTCTATCCTCTGGGTTCGGATGCATCATTGCCAAAATAAGATGCTTTGCTTCCTCTGATATAACAACAGCAGGCCAATCTAAATGTGTAACAGTCAAATCCTCCCCATTACGGGGTCTGTCCTCAATATCATCATCATTTAACCTAGAAAAGACAGCCATACCAGTAAGGGCTTCATATAATATCACTCCCAAGCCCCAAATATCGACCTCCTTTGAATAACTTCCCTTGCATAATATCTTGGAGTTCCTACTTCATCTGTGAAACAAGGAACATCAGAACCAGAGAAAGAAATAGAGAGGCCAAAGTCTGCAACCTTAACATAACATCATAAGGTTTTCCACCTAGAGTAATCAGGACATTACCGGGCTTGAGATCCCGGTGGACAACACCAAGAGAATGAAAATCCTGCACAACCCTAGCGAGGTTTCGAATAAGAAGAGCTGCTTCCCTTTCACAGAGCCTACCCTCTTTCTCGATTCTACTATACAAGCTACATTCACAAAGTTCCATAATCAAGTGCCAGAAACCATCATCGATGATTATCTCCTTTAAAGCCAGGCCGGCTGGCTAGTTTTCACATGATTTCCAACTCCGTTCTAAGCTCTGTAAGTCTTTCAAAACGGTCGACAGAGTTTGCCCCTTTGAAAATGGTTTTACATTGACCGAGAGTTTACAGGAAATAGGAGGTTTGGAGCAGTCACCAGCATATCCTAGGGATATTCTAGGATATACCTAGGATATGCCAAAAACCCACATAAACAAGGGTTTGCCCCCCTAGGGGCAACCCAACAAGGGTTTGCCCCCCTAGGGGCAACCCAAAAATTATACAACCTCAATAGTTAATATCATAGAAGTTAACACCTAATATGTTGCACATTAACAGGGGGTTGATATAGATGTATAAACCACTATCCATGAGATAAAACAATTGAATAGGTTGTTATTAAATACAAAAGAAAAAAAAAAAAGATTCAATAAAAAAAATAAGCACACTAGTTTGGTGGTTGCTTGGTTAAAGCATTTTTAATAAGATATTGAATTATTTTGGTAGGGGTTCGAGTCTTCGTATCTCGAAATCTAAAACCTTAGAGAACCCATATAGAGGTGAGTTCCAGTATTTCATATTCCAAAACATTAGGCGAACCCGTATTCTATATTTCAAAATCATAGGCGCCCCCAGTCATAAATGACCATAATCAAAATAAGAAGCACCCACAGACCCCAATGTACGATCTGGGCCGTAGGATGGATAGATCTGACGATTGAAGTAGTCCAGGATGCACCTCATTTAGAATATGTAGCACAATAACAGGGGGTTCCAAGGGGATTCGATATTTATTTATTTATTTATGTGTCTAGCTCACGTAGGGTCTTGAGAGACCGTGGAGCCTGAAAACTTTTTACAATTTCAGCAGTAGAGAACGGTGTGCATCCACCTCTTTCATGTATACGCTCAAATGCATAGGTGATAGCGCTAGTAGTGAATGAAAATCAGCCACCTGGATGTTAAACTTTTCCCTGATATGATGATACGCCGAGCATTGTATAAACGTATGGTACTCATCCTCGATTTGACTTTCTTCACATACCTTGCAAATCCGATCTTCGATGGGGATTTTAAACCATTGGCCAGTCTCAATTGCAAGTCTATGTGAGGCTGTTCTGTACCAGGCAATGACCTATGTGTATCCCCGCAAAATATCTGCATTCAAATAGACTTGGCTCCCATGCTCAAATTGGCAATTCATATTTGCCCTGTAATACATCATCTTTTTTTCTGTATCTTCCCATATGTGTTATATTGCAAGGTTTTCTAGTAGCTCTCACGCATCCAACTTATTACTCGCCAATTGGCATCAGTCACATCCCATCTGCTTGCCTATTCATGGATGTCTTTCATCCATTCGGATGTCTCTGAGCTCAACATAGCCTGGTATGATAGCCAATCTGTTAATTGCCCTCGTACCCTGTTGACAAAATTTATTTTCTGGAAAAGTGCTTCCAACTCCATTGGGAATAGGCCAGCCTCGGCCAGCATGATTGCATATGGGAGTTGGGGCTTTATACCTAATTCCTCGTGAAGAAAAATCTTTCGAATGAATTCGACCTGCTGCCATAACCTAGAGGATATTTCGAACCCCCATATAGGCGCACCATACAACAAGACAGTCTGGACTAAAGTTTTGAGCAATACCTTTTTTAGTCCCCATTCTGTAAGAGAAGCTCTGCTGCATTTTGAAAGCATACTATACAGCGTCGCCTTGCTTTCTGTGACCCTGCATCTGATGCAGTTTTTACAATTGTATTTGGATGAAAAGTCTACCCCCAGATATTTATAGCAATCTACTATCTCTATGGGCAACTGATGTCTATCGTGGAGGCGCATTAGGCTAGGTAGATGAATGGGCAAGAGAATCAGGATGACCAAGTACAAAAATGTAATCATAGTTAAATGAAGACATTGGAATGCTACTCCATTGTGAAGCTATACTACTCAAACTATTCAAGACAATTAGAAGGAAACCAAGAAGGAAGAAGAGACTGGGTAGGAGGCAAATTACAACTGGAGGGAATGATAGGTAAATAGCAAAACTAATAAGCTATTAGACCTAATGAAATGAGCAAAGTAAATTAAAGACCATTGTACAAGCAAGATTCATTCAACTGATAGCTAGAAGTGACGATTTAAGGGCACTAAGTTAGAGGTAGGTTGGTTGGTTGGTTGGTTGGGTGGGTGGGTGGGCAGGCAGTTGAGAGTGTGGAAGCGCAGGCACAAAGCTATGAAAGTGGGGGCCTCAATGAGCGGCTGATGAGAACTACTAGAAGAGAGTGCTATAAATAGAAAGGTAACATTTTAGACGTCTCTCCTCCCTTGAGAAAGGGATTTATCTTCTTATCTCAAATCGAAGGTAAATCCTCACTGGTTGTTGTCATCTTGCTGTACAACTTGATATTCCTGTGCGAATTGAGATTTGTTGAAGATAGCGATTCCACCAAAACCACGCCCTGCCCCTAGCATTTTTTCATTCCAAACCTGCCCAACCAACTCAAATCCTGATATGTCTGGAAGTATCTAGCGAAATTGATGTGCCCATGTCTCCGTGAACAATACCAAGTCTTGCTCCTGCCATATAGCAGATGTAGCATTCACCTTTGCTTGGTTTAAGCCATGTGCATTTAAAAGGCTTATTCTCAAAGCCATGTCTTCCTATTGCCGCTTCCTGTTTGTGATAATTGCTTTTCCTCCTCGGTCCAGATAAGCAACAAAGCCTGATGCCCTTGCCTCCTTGACTCTAGCCCATTCCTTCTTCCTGATTTTCAACTGCAGTTAGATTGGCATTAAGCGAAATCTTTTCCCTTTTCAATGTGTTTCTGTTATGGAGGATTCTATCTCTTGCTTCCTTATTTTTCAATTTAACCAAGATTGGACGAGTATAAGAACCTGGTTTACCCAGTCTTTTTGCAGATATGACATTTGGTTCGTGCAGGTACATGGTGTCTGCAAAGAATTTATCCACTCTGGCCATTATATCTTCATCTTCAATTTCTGTGATACCAGAGATCTTGAGGTTATTAGCCCTAGCTTCTTGGTCAGCCTGTTCTGCCGAGATATACAGCTGGTGCAGTTTCATTTGCTTGTGTGGTTTGAGCAACCAATGAAACCAGATTTGATTCCAAGGCTTCGATCTGTATGCTGTAATCTGGTTCAGGTCTCTGAAGAGCTGCCGACATGTCGGCCTTTTCTTGTCTAAGTAAATCATTTTGAGATACGAGTTCATCCATAGCTTTCTTCATGAAAATAATTTCCCCTGATAGGTGATTTCTGTTTTCATTCCTTGCATCTGCACAAGGAGGTAAGCTACGTCCCCATCATCGATGGGATCACCTTCAGAAGGTGATCCCGAGCAATCATCATCCATGAGACCATAGACCATACCCCTAAAACAATTGAATAGGTTGTTATTACATACAAAAAAAAAATAAAAAATAAAAATAAAAATGCTAAACCTAGAATCCTAGGTCTAACATCAATCCTTGGTCAATTCCAAGGATTGCATTATCAACTCAGATTCAAACTTACGTAAGAATTGTCTAGTACTTATTGTCCTTTAGCCTCTAGAACCTTCGAATTGAAAATTACCAAAATAAATCTTAATATTTCATTTCTCGTTCAATTTTCATACATCATGTCTATGCCTTATCCTTACTTTTACAGGGAGCCTAATCCTAATTTACCCTATCCTTAACTTACGTTGAGTGGATTATTCATCTAACCTACCCTCTACCTAAAGAAGGATGTTATCTCTTAAAATGTAAGATGTTATTATGCCCATTGCCCTACGTAACCCCCACGTGAATATGCACCCAGACCAAAGGGGGTTTTAGGGGGATTTGAATTTAAATGCATTGGATGCAATGGTTTGTGTTAATTAATGTTAATAGTAGTGATGTGTTGGTTGCTATATTAACAAAAAAATTGAGCCCTTCGAGCCTAATAAACGCCTTCGGACACTAAGGATACTGGATTTTTTCTCTAATATCTCCACTAACTTGTTTATATAGGGCATTTAGATATAAAATAGAAAAATAAGACTGAGATGTACATAGGCAAAGCAAAGCATACCATATGTTATAAAGATCTGCCAACCTTCAATTGCAAACCTTATCACATAATTATCAAATCTATTAATCATATTTCATCAGAGTAAGAAATTATATTATGTAGTCAAATTCAATCATTCAACAAATTACAAGAAATAATACTCAAGCCTAATGATAGCCAAGTTGTTATTTCATAACTGCCAGCCCTAGTGACTGCAAGAAAACCCTTGTAACCACGATATTCAATATTTTGGCATTCCATCTTATCTACTTTTAGGCCTGAAAGTGCAACTCCAATAACCTTGAAGCGAACTAGTAAGGTGGGACGCTCATCTAAATCCTTTACACCAGGTTCCAATTGCAGCGACCATGTAGATATCTGCAATTAAAGGATATAAGAAAATTCTTTCTATGCCAATAAAGCAAAGTAACTCACTATAATGACCACAATGCTGGGAAACAGTATTAACAGACCTTGGTACTGTGATTGTATGTAAGTGTGCCATAATTGGTTGTCAAGTCTGTAGAAACTATCTGATGCCACATCCATGGGGCTTAGTAGGTTAAATGTACGGACGGCAACATCCATATTGGGATTAGAAGGCATTGCCGGATATTCTCGCTGAAAGGATTGCCCCAATATTGAGCTAAGCGTCAAGGATTGGGAAGGAAACGCATAGGAGTGACTAAAATTATACCACGATGGATTAATGGACATCCAACGTGTTGAAATCACTTGGTGAGATTGATCACCTCGCTAAGAAGGAATCATTACTAGGATAATTGTTGACCATGTATAAATCTAGTACCTCCAAAGAATAATCCAACCGAAAGAAAAGAAGTAATCTAACAAGTCCGGCCAACTTGTTACGATGACATCAATTCGATTGGTAGGAATATTCCAAGAGTTTAAATAACTAAGAAAGGGGGAATCTCTAGAATATAAAAGAATAATACATGTAAGGTACATCTAAAATAAAATTATAGTAATCAAGTAGTCTTTTTGAGACAAAAAGGAATTGTCATGATGACAAAACCTTGTGGTTTAGAATCGTTCTAACTAAGTAGGTAACCCATAGCTATATTGAAATAAATGATAACATAATATATATATCCATCTTAGATGGTTATATATGTCAGCTAAGGCTAGTAAATTAATGCGCTAATAAGAAGCGTATAACCTCTTAAGGGGAGAGAATAAATATGGCGTTGTGTACAACGCCATTGAAGGGGTCTTGAGACCATTTTCTTTTGAAGAAAGTGGGAGGGCTCAATCTCGAGGATTGAATGTACTTGCATCGAATTGACCCAGGCCCCAGAATAGAGTTCACTCCGCAATGGCGGCGAATAGAGCGTAAAATAGATAGATACCTTAGGCTCGGGGAGGCCTTCAACGTCTTGCGAGACCCGGCGTGGTAGCTAACTACACCAATGAAGTGGAGCAAAACTATGGGAGCAATGCAACGACCAAGTCATCTCCAAATTACTCGCGCATGGAACTCAATGGGGGATGCGTTCTAGCCTTAGGTAAGGTGTGCGCATGTATTATAAGCTTTATGTGTCTTATAGATAAGTTAAATATAGATCCTAATAACTGCATAGAAATTGTTGTACGTATATGTATCATACGGAAATAAGTTAAATAACAACGATAATGTGAGTTAGCATGTTAATTAATCCTTCGCAGGGATGCAATTCCTTCCAAGGATAGCTATATGACCTCGAGGTCCTTATAAATATAAATAGAAAATAGAATTCGGATATACTTAAGCGCATCTTAGGGATATACTTCCAAGGGTAATGCAAGACCCAAGGAAGAGAATAAGAAGCACATCTAATTCTTGTGTATGATAACTAAAACCTTCTCTATGTAACAATAGGTCTAAAATCAGGGTTATTGTTTAAATAATCGCGATCTAAAAGTAATTAAATATTGTAAAGCTTAGAGTAAATATAATTGTACTATCGGAAGTAATGTATCCGATGCTATGATAACGTTAATTCATAAATATTACGTTAAGGTAATTATGTTAATCACATGCATTAAAGGGAGCCAAAAAAATGTTTTCTGGGCATGTCGATTTGTGTTTAGATTAATTTCATGTGTAGTTAAGTATAATCTACATGCAACCTATGAGGTAAGGGGTTGCATCGCGTTGCTACCGATGATGAGATTACTACGGTGATCTCTAGGGCGTGGTGTAATGTCAATGTAGGCATGACCGCGTTCCCTTGGATGAGTGGAAGGTAGATTAGAAAGTCTACTGCGTTCCCTCGGAGGTAGCGACCTCGAGAGAAAGGAGGTCATTGAAAATGCATTGATAGGAAAAGCACCTCTAGCCCCATATATGCTTTGATAGGAGGAATCGGCCTTCACGCCCATATACGGGAAGGACCTATCCTCCACGCTGGGCAACTAGGGTGTAGGCATGAACGGCATATAGGCATATAGGCGCCTGTCTCCACGACCATAATGGAAGATTCACCCTCTTCCCTCGTAGGAGATTAGCCATGCATCCATGTAGATAGGTGGGGTGGTCACCATATAACCAAAATTTTATTAATAATTAAAATGGTTCTAACGTAGTGACGACCTCACCAATAATAAACTCTGGAGGGGCGAGGAGGTCGAGCTACGAAGACTTGCAACACAAATTTTGTTATAATGTGTTGCAAGGGATGAAGAGTACCTTAGAAGTGTAAATTTTGTATGAAATTGATAAACTTTGATAAACTTAAATATTGTATTAAGTAAGGGCAATAATTACCTTGCGTGGATTAAGTTATGAAGTCATAAGTTAATTGGATAATAAAATAGTACAGTAATGTCTTAAACATTACCTTAGAGTAATTATAATAATTAAGATAGTAAGTGTGTAATTATAGATATTGTAAAATTAATACTGAGGATTTTATAAGGTCGCGAAGACTTGCAACACAAATTTTGTTGGAATGTGTTGCAAGGAATGAAGAATACCTTAAATAATAATTGTATATGAAAGTGTTAAATTGTGATAAACTAAATGTTGTGATAACAGAAACTAATAAGTACCTTGTTTTAATAGAAGTTACGATTTGACAAGTTATTTGATAATGTAATGGCGTAATAATGATTTAAAAAATATTACCTTAAGGTAATCTTAATAAATGTGTAAGTATAATAGTAATAAATTGTATGCATCAAGTTGGTTGCGGGACGGGGAAGAGAGCCCAAGGTGGGAGACTCTTGATCTTTGCGGGCGGCATCAATTCAAGGTGGGGAGAATGTGGCGTTCCAAAGATAACATACGGTATGAATACGATATTTATCTTACGACCGTCACTAGTACATGTCGACTTCGGGCGACATGTACGGCGGCCGTAAAGGGTAGTACCCTAGGGTGCGACCTTGTGAACCATTATATTGCACATGTTAAAAGCAACATGTGAATATAATCCCTTTTTGCCACGGCAATGACCCATTGACCAAAAGGACCAGCCCTAAATTCGTGGGGATAAAAAGGGCATAAACCCTAAAAAGGAAACCCTTTCGGTTCTCATTACCACGAGTCTCCGGATTGGACAGCAGAGGATGCATTTCCGCTGAACGGGAGCATAGAAGTCGGATCTCCCAGGTTGCGGCTTCGATCCAAGATCGGCCGACCGGGCCAGCATGGGCGCTTTCGGAGGAGTGGGAGCCAGCCAAGATGCGGTGTGGGTGGTTGATTCAATAGGTAGATCCGAGTTATCGGGGCCTCTTTCGATAGGTTTAGCATCCATTCTTAGCTATAGGCGACCCCTACAGCCCAAGAATGATAGACACTAACAAAGGAACCTAACCATGTATGATTAGGTAGATTAGAATAGATGTATTCTATTATTTTCAGTTCTGTTGTGATGATGTTTTGACATTCTATGCGCCACTCTTGTGTATTGGAAAGGGGGGTAGAGACCCAGAGCCCAAGTAGTTGTATGATCCTAGTTTTAGCCCATTAATTCCCACCAATGCGGCTCGTACATAAGAGCCCGCCGGCCGGTGGGTGGCGGAGCTAGACCGGCCGACAAGGGAGGGCTTGTCTAATCACTCGCTGATCCGGGCGCGCAACGACGCCGGGAACGGCTGTGAGCTAGGCCTATACCCTGGCACTGTGTGAGGGCAGGGTATGGGCTCGACACTCGTGGGGTGATGCGTCACCTTCCAGTGAGTTGAAGTCGAATACAAGCAGTGGCTCTCTAGCTCGCCTGTGATTGGCATGAACCTTCTGGAGGGGAGTGATTCCCTCCTGCCTCATCGGGGCTGGGGAGATGCAACCCAGTAGCAGTAGCCCCTCTGGCTATTCACCCGGGGTTACGTTACGGCCTCCCAATACTTTTCAGCCCTATCTCGCCAAGTATGCACAGGAGGGGCGGATGGAGTGGACTACCCAACGGCCATGTTCCTATGCCAGCCAAATCCATTTGCCATGAATTCTGTCTGCATTGTTATCTGGAGACCCCAAGCCGTCAGTCTTTCCCCATGAGTCTGAGCCTGGGTAGGATTTCCCCATGTTATGTTGACGTACTGATGTGTTGTTGCAGCTACTGTGATATGGTGGACCACCCTTCGAGGTGGGTATGTTATTGTTGATTGATGTCATGTGCTCATGTTTTGTTTACGCTTCCGCAGCTAGGTCGATCCCGAGGGAGACGGGATGAATGACACGTCCATTCTTCCCCGTCGGGTTCTTGGCCACCATCAAGGGCCCGATGTTAGGTGGACGGCCTCATGTCGGCCAAGCGATGATGGTTTGAGGGATGATCTCGGTTTGTATCACGATCGGGGCATCGTATATGAGCTGGGTCTAATGGTATCGAGCTCGATCTTGGCGGACTGGGATCGAGCGGCCAAAACCCTATAGGAACTAACTAATCTAGACATTCAGTCTTGGAGATAAAAGCCCAAGCACGAACCTCGAGTAGCGGGAAAATTTTTCTTCCCGGGGTAGAGTTAGTAATTATCCAGGATTAGGGTAATTAGTGAACATAATTAAGATAAAGTACATCGAAGAAGAGTTACCTAAGAAAGTCTAGCAAAATTCAGAGACCTTTTTCGGCCAACACCTCCAAGAGTGCGCCAGAGCATAGTTAGGTCCCAACCTAACACCCTCCTCGCGCACTCTTAGAGTAGTCACCCCATATGAACCCTAGAACTTGGCCTTAGGAGCTCCAAATGGTAAAATAAAAGATGAAATCCCAATCAAAAAGCTCGAAATAGCTAGAATTATATGTTAAAACATCAAAAAACATTAAGTACAAGTCACTTTTGGAACAATGACTCCAAGAGTGCGCCAGAGTATAGTTAGGTCCCGACCTAACACCCTCCGCGCGCACTCTTAGAGTCATCCCTAAAAGTGACCTCAAAAATTGATCATAACTTACTCAAATGGTAAAGGTAATAATAGAATCTTGTTTAGAATGCTTACATTAGTGGGAAACGCATGTTAATTTGTTTAAATTGGATAAGTTTAAAGCAAGAAGAGGTCCACACCTCTAAGGATGCAACATGGCATAGTTAGGTCTGGACTTAACACGCTCCTCGCGCATGCTCAGAAGGGTTCGAGAGAAAATAGTTGAAGAAGACCTAGCTTCGATTCGAGATATGGAGGATTTCATCAACAAACCAAGAAATTAAGCAAGGCAGAGATGGAGGTCGTGGGGTTATATGTGATGTATGAAAATTTCGAATAATAAAGATATATAGTCGTTTAAAAATGTGTATTCATTAGGTACAGTATTAGATCTGGAGCAAATGCGATATTTTGACCAACGACTCCAAGAGTGCGCCAGAGCATAGTTAGGTCCCAACCTAACCCCCTCCTCGCGCACTCTTAGAGTCATCCAGCCAACTGGGGCCTTGATTAGCCCTACTTGCTCCAAACGTAGTAATAAACAAAGAAACTTGCACTTAGGAAGAAAACTAATAGGAATTTACCCCTCCCAGCGGATTCTTGGCATCCATTAGACAGAGATAGGCCAATGACTCCAAGAGTGCGCCAGAGGCCACTTAGGTCCCAACCTAACACCCCCTTCGCGCACTCTTAGAGGCGTCCGATTTTTCAAACCCCATAACTTGAGCTACAGAGCTCCAAATCGCTTGAAATTTGTTGCAATAGGACCGTTAGACAGCCTAGAATCCATTTATGACCTCAAATTAGGCTAGAAATGTCAAACCCCAGCTCAAAATGACCAAAATTGCTCAAACCCTTGAATTGTTTTTCCAAACTGTGGTTTGTTTGTAAATAGAAGCATACCCCATTAGTACCTCACAAGTATTGCTCTTAGCCCAAAGCTGATGCCTTACTCCAAGGTAGAAGTGCCCAAGAACACCCCTTTGTTATAGTCATCTAAACCTCAAAGATAGCAACCAAGTCCAATGTTGGTACATCACCTCTGCTCATGCCAAAAGCATAAACATTGACCTAATTTTGTGTCCTTCTAATAGAGTTTGACCTATCTGACCCACCACATTCACACTCCCTATTGCCGGGATACCTAGAAAGGAGCTAGAGTCTAGAGCGCCCAAGTCACTCCGGTGTAGAGACCGGACTCCCCAAACCAACTTTGATAGGACCTTAGAGTATGCCTCAAACATCATGGAGGTTTGAAAAACAACCCTCACGCCATACCATACCACACGCCCTAATGTCCATAGACTTGGAGATTATAGACATGTCTCCATAATGCCGCTTTCGAGCCATCTTGCTTGCTTATAGAGCCCAAAATATTGTAGGAGAGCCCTTCAAGTGGACCCTTAGACTCTAGAATATACGAAAAAAGCTTTTCGGGGTCACGGGGCCCGAGCCACGAAAGAGCTAGAGGCGCAACTTCTTGAAGACATCAAGGTCCCACCGATGTACGGATAGATAAGGAGAGGAGACCGAAAAGGCGGACCAAGAGAGGAAAGCACAACGACAAACACCTCAACCCGACAAACGAGTAGAACAGGACACCACCAGGCCTATCATCAATCTTCATCAAATGGGAAGAATAATTGGTAACCAATGGCATCAAGAATCTTCTAGATGTCAACCTCCCGCTACCACGCCCACGAGCTCACATCGAAAAGAGGATCTCGGCGCCTTCACCAGCTCGACGACATGAGTTTCAAATGGAAGAATGCAAGGCAGCAAAATACTGAGTGCGGGGAAGACGTTAGGCAAAGAATGCCACATTAGCATCACGAAGCTAAGGGCGAGGGGGCATAATCTTCCATCGAGGAGAGAAGTCATGGCGACCGCGAGGATATATAAAACCGGAGGGAAGACAACCACGACCTTGCAGTCCGGCAGCTCCGGCCCGATGTCATGCAACGCGTCAACAAAAGGAGGCAACCAAGCTAGGCAACCACAAAGCACCTAAGGCTGACCGGACGAGCTTCCCGACTCCCCTTGCACCAAAGGGGACAACTTTCATCGGTTCCAAAAGGTAGGAGACCATGAGGGGGAGGAGACGCGATATCGGGGAACATCTCCCGACTTGAAGGCCTATATCAGCATTAGGGCAAGATCAAGGAGGAGAATATTCTGCTCAAACAAGTATTCGGACCCGAAAACACCTAGAAAGCAAAGGAAGGACGACTTTTTACTACGTCGACCAAGGAGTCGCGAGACTTCGAATGGATAGGATCCAAGGGACGGAGGAGACGACCTAGCCGAGAGGGTACAAATCACACAAAGGCAACGAGAAGAAGCTAGGGTAGGTGCAATGGAGATGACCACACTTCCAAGCACGGGAGAGGCACCTCGGAATGAAGAAAAGCCCAATCAACAGGGGCGCACTCAGGAATTCAACCTACGGAGGAATGACAATGCCCCCACCGACCACCACGATCTCGAGCTTGAAGACATTCAAGAACGTCCGACCGCAACAGCCGGTGATCAACCGATCAATGGCACCACGACCGGCAACCTTTGCAACGAGACACCGCATCTGAGGGGCGTTGAGCGGTCACCGCAATCCCACGGCCGACATACACATTAAGGAGGAGCATCTTTTCAAGGGATCACATCGACGAACACTCTTCGCAAAACCTGGGGTGACGCTCTCGGATCAGACATGAAGCTCAACAAAAGTAGCAGCATCTCAAGGAATCCCGGAGTCAACCAGAACGAAGAAGATGTAGCAAAACCGAAGGATCAAACGCGATAGGAGGAGGGGAAACTCTAAAGGAGTATAAACATTTAAGTAGATCTTCATAGTTGTTTTAAAAAAGTGGATGAATTAAAATCCCAATGTAAATGCGTATATGTCTATTGTATATCTTGGGTGCTCACAGATATAGTGTAGAAACATGAGTTTAAAGTCATGTTTTACGGATTTAGCGCTTAGATCAGAAAGCTCCTTCACTTCGACTACCAAATGAGGAAGCAAGGAAGCACAACTATAGCCCAAGATCAAAATGGAAGAGCAAGTACGAGGAAGAAACGACCAGAGCCCAAGCAAACCTTCGACTTCAAACACTTCGGGAAGTGCCCTCAAGTAGAAGACCGCTCGTCCACCCAATGTCAGAATAAGAGACACCGGTCATGTCAAGATCATCGGCCTCATTGCACTGGGACATCGTCGAGGCACCACTACCTCTTGTGGCAGCGGCAACACTTGATGAACTTATGACACGAGTGGCCTCAACAATAGAAGGATAAACGACCCGACATCAACGAGCCAACTAGGAAGGCAACATCTCGACAACCATAATTCCACCTTGTGGTAATATAGGGTGATGCGCTATGACACGTGTATTAGATGGAGAGGCACTTACGAAAGGCAACCGCGACGAGGAGATATGCCTTCAACAACTAGGTGATGGCTTCGGTACTCCTACCGATAATTAGAAGAAAAGAAGCCAATCATTCTCTCCGACATGAGGGACATCAAACGCCCAAGGTAGAAGCACTTCGACACCTTAACGACAAGGAGAGCAATCAAGCACCTTCGGCAAAAGAGAGTTCAAGATAATAGCCGTGCTATTCAACGACAAGACTATATCTAAGGCAGGTACTTCTTCAACTCAAGGGTCAAGCTGGCAAATATAAGGATCCATCACCCGACAATATAGCCAGCGGGGAGGAGAGCCATGAAGCTTTACTTGACGAGAGACCGACATGCATAGAGGCACAAAGGTCGAGAACCGAAAGCTGGAGAAGTGTTAGCAACCGACTTCTTCCAAGAGCTTCCTAGAGGCAACAGGAGGATCAAAACTGACGGGCACAATCAAAACCACCGGAGGGTACCTCGAGACAAGAAGACGGCATAGCACCGAGGAACGTGATAACGTCCAAGCGGTGGATCGAGGGGATCAGCAAGGAAGATTGGAAGCTCGATGGAGAACCAACTAGGTGAGGCAAGGCAAAGGCGGAGCCGATGACTTGCACGCTGACTTTACATGCAACTTGGTGAACCCAAGGATCGACGATTCAAAGAACAATCAAGCGAGAAGAGAACAACTCGTGAGGAGTATAGCCAAAGGAAGCGCCAAGACCTCAAGAGACGCCTCCAAATAGCTTCAAGTATCATGAATGGGGGAAACAATTACAGCCCGAGAACAGAATCAGGAGGCAGACAGAAATGTCGAAGCATCAACGACCAGCACACCTTTAGTTAGAATGTGATGCAAAGCGTGTTGTGCCATAGCGACAAACACGGAGGGGCCCAAGTATATCAACAAGTTACCGAGTATGCAGTGACGTACAAATAGGAGGATATAGATCGTCAACACCATGCCGGGAGGAACACCGGATGACATTACCAAGGAGTAGGTGTGCAACCTCGAAGGGGAGGCACAAGGGGACTTAATAACTCTATTAGTAATTGTAATTATGTAAGCTATATGCTTTGCATATATAGTTCCCTTTGTTATTTCTTCCCTCCCATAGCGTAACAAATCAGGCGAAGAGATGTCGCAATTTGCGGGGGTGAAGCAATCAACATCTTCAACACTCTTCGGCAACGCTGATAACGACAAGAGGACTTCGATGTATGAGACGCCGTGGAGTCGAGGAAACAATATCCGGATATAGAGTCGCCCTTTAGCTGCCAAGACAAAGAGTTCAAGATGAAAGATCTTTTTCAATCCCACCTTCGGGCTTTTGAAAAGCGGCATGGAAGATTTCAAGTGACCAACTACACCATCAAATACCAGCAAGGAGAGGCTTCTAAACGAACAAAGTCAACCTCTACATCAAGAGGAGCCACCGTCAAGGAGACCGAGGTATCGAGCGACTCGGAAGAACGTACCTTGCTACTTCAAGCAGGCAACCAGTGGATGAGCTTCTAGCAAGCTCAGGAATCTAAGACCATGGGGCTTAGTAGGTTAAATGTACGGACGGCAACATCCACATTGGGATTAGAAGGCATTGCCGGATATTTTCGCTGAAAGGATTGCCCCAATATTGAGCTAAGCGTCAAGGATTGGGAAGGAAACGCATAGGAGTGACTAAAATTATACACGATCGTTAACAGACATCCAACGTATTGAAATCACTTGGTGAGATTGATCACCTCGCTAAGAAGGAATCATTACTAGGATAATTGTTGACCATGTATAAATCTAGTACCTCCAAAGAATAATCCAACCGAAAGAAAAGAAGTAATCTAACAAGTCCGGCCAACTTGTTACGATGACATCAATTCGATTGGTAGGAATATTCCAAGAGTTTAAATAACTAAGAAAGGGGGAATCTCTAGAATATAAAAGAATAATACATGTAAGGTACATCTAAAATAAGAATTATAGTAATCAAGTAGTCTTTTGAGACAAAAGGAATTGTCATGATGACAAAACCTTGTGGTTTAGAATCGTTCTAACTAAGTAGATAACCCATAGCTATATTGAAATAAATGATAACATAATATGTATATCCATCTTAGATGGTTATATATGTCAGCTAAGGCTAAATTAATGCGCTAATAAGAAGCGTATAACCTCTTAAGGGGAGAGAATAAATATGACGTTGTGTACAACGCCATTGAAGGGGTGCAGGACCATTTTCTTTTCGAAGAAAGTGGGAGGGCTCAATCTCAGGATTGAATGTACTTGCATCGAATTGACCGACCCGTAGAATAGAGTTCACTCCGGCAATGGCCGAAGCGAATAGAGCGTAAAATAGATAGATACCTTAGGCTCAGGAGGCCTTCAACGTGCGAGACTGACGTAGTAGCTAACTACACCAATGAAGTGGAGCAAAACTATGGGAGCAATGCAACGACCAAGTCATCTCCAAATTACTCGAACACCAGCTCAATGGGGGGATGCGTTCTAGCCTTAGGTAAGGTGTGCGCATGTATTATAAGCTTTATGTGTCTTATAGATAAGTTAAATATAGATCCTAATAACTGCATAGAAATTGTTGTACGTATATGTATCATACGGAAATAAGTTAAATAACAACGATAATGTGAGTTAGCATGTTAATTAATCCTTCGCAGGGATGCAATTCCTTCCAAGGATAGCTATATGACCTCGAGGTCCTTATAAATATAAATAGAAAATAGAATTCGGATATACTTAAGCGCATCTTAGGGATATACTTCCAAGGGTAATGCAAGACCCAAGGAAGAGAATAAGAAGCACATCTAATGATAACTAAAACCTTCTCTATGTAACAATAGGTCTAAAATCAGGGTTATTGTTTAAATAATCGCGATCTAAAAGTAATTAAATATTGTAAAGCTTAGAGTAAATATAATTGTACTATCGGAGTAATGTATCCATGCTATGATAACGTTAATTCATAAATATTACGTTAAGGTAATTATGTTAATCACATGCATTAAAGGGAGCCCGCAAAAATCGCCGGGCATGTCGATTTGTGTTTAGATTAATTTCATGTGTAGTTAAGTATAATCTACGATGCAACCTATGAGGTAAGGGTTGCATCGCAAGTTACCGATGATGAGATTACTACGGTGATCTCTAGGGCGTGGTGTAATGTCAATGTAGGCATGACCGCGTTTCCCTTGGATGAGTGGAAGGTAGATTAGAAAGTCTACTTCTGTTCCACGGAGGTAGACGACCTCGAGAGAAAGGAGGTCATTCAGAAATGCATTGATAGGAAAAGCACCTCTAGCCCCATATATGCTTTGATAGGAGGAATCGCCTTCACCCATATCTTGGGAAGGACCTATCCTCCACGGGCAACTAGGGTGTAGGCATGAACGGCATATAGGCATATAGGCTACCTGCCTCCACGCCATAATGGAAGATTCACCCTCTTCCTACAGGAGATTAGCCATGCATCCATGTAGATAGGTGGGGTGGTCACCATATAACCAAAAATTTTATTAATAATTAAAATGGTTCCTAACGTAGTGACGACCAAGGGCCAAATAGAGCCTGGGGGCGCAGGAGGTCGAGTTATTTGAAGACTTGCAACACAAATTTTGTTATAATGTGTTGCAAGGGATGAAGAGTACCTTAGAAGTGTAAATTTTGTATGAAATTGATAAACTTTGATAAACTTAAATATTGTATTAAGTAAGGGCAATAATTACCTTGTGTGGATTAAGTTATGAAGTCATAAGTTAATTGTCTTAAACATTACCTTAGAGTAATTATAATAATTAAGATAGTAAGTGTGTAATTATAGATATTGTAAAATTAATACAGGATTTTAAGGTGCGAAGACTTGCAACACAAATTTTGTTGGAATGTGTTGCAAGGAATGAAGAATACCTTAAATAATAATTGTATATGAAAGTGTTAAATTGTGATAAACTAAATGTTGTGATAACAGAAACTAATAAGTACCTTGTTTTAATAGAAGTTACGATTTGACAAGTTATTTGATAATGTAATGGCGTAATAATGATTTAAAAATATTACCTTAAGGTAATCTTAATAAATGTGTAAGTATAATAGTAATAAATTGTATGCATCAAGTTGGTTGCAGGACAGGAAGAGCCCAAGGTGGGGAGACTCTTGATGCTGCGGACAGCATCAATTCAAGGTGGGGAGAAACGGCATTTACCTTCGTTTCACCGAATAGAAGGTAAATGAGGTTCTAGAACTACGGAGGTAGTTAGGTAGTTAGTTTGTCGTTTTCCTTGTGCTTTGCTATTTAGCATCTTTCACGCTTCCTTGCTCTTCATCAGCTCCTCATGTAGCATCTCCTTTCTAGTGTTCGGTGGTCGGGCCATTTTTGCTTGCTTGTTGAAGCCGTTCACGCATTATTTGCATTCTTCAAAGAACCAATACGTTTGGTTCGGCAGCCCTTTTCCAAGCATTGGTTCGGCAGGCCCTTTCTTCAAGAGGAGTTTTTGCTCTGCTTTGGTTCGGCATCCCGTCTCTGCTGCCCGCGAAGTCTGTGTTTCTTATGGTTGAAGGAAATTAGAATAGGTTGTTTTTAGGTTACGGCAGGTGCCCCTGTAGAAGTTCGTTTTGGTTCTCTGCTTCTTCTGCACAGTCGGCCTCCTGCTGCATTCGGCCATAACCGTTCGTGGATCCTAGTGCAAAATCATACGATTGGGTTTTGGAAGTTCTGAGCTTTATTTCTGGTAAGAACACTCGTTGCATCTATTTTGGAGATCACAGGTATGCAGCCGTTATGCCTTAACAATCCATATGTTTTGAAGATTTATTCCTAAGCATGACTCACGACCCTGGCATGATTTGAACAAGCTTTTCATGGTTTTTTTTTAGAACCAGTTTGATCTATTCTAGAAGGCCTCAATCCACAGAAAGCGGTTAAATTACGGGTTTTCATCTCCGGAGAGCTAAAAAATTAAAATTACGCTACTAGTGTTGATACCAATTGCAGAGTTGTTTCAGACATTTTTTCTTCGTGTGGCAAATGTTTTAGATTCTTTCAGGCATTCCTGATACCCCAAACTTTCCAAAAGGCGCTTTATTTGGAGCCCAGTTACGTAAATAATGGGTTTATGGAGACGCAAATATTTACTTCACGGGTTAACTTGTGCTTTATTGGCGTATTATCAACTCCTTCAACCCATCCAACCTCAACATTTTCAGCATTCCTATTTTTATATCTAAAGTTGCTACAGCCGAAGATTTGGAAATCGGTTTCTGATAATAGATATTTATTTGCATGTTTGCCTCATTTCATTTATCTGGACTTTCTTGTTTTGTAATGAGTTTGCAGACTTTGAATCTTGGACTTTACAAGGCAGTGTAGAAATGTCTGAATCATCGACTGAATCATCGACTGAGTCATGGACTCCTAAAGGCGGTTGTATAGTGTATGTATGTATGAGAGTCCTTCATGCAATTCTATTTCTTTGCTTTATCGCCAAAGGAAAACAGGGATAATGGTGATGGACTAGCCAATTTCAGATAAGAAGTCTTTCCTTTCCAGTTTTTCTGAGATTTTAATGTGGCTTTAAGTTCTAAATTAAGAGACTGGGAATTTCTGTTTCCCTTGTTCTGCTGCACTTTTGTTGCTGCATTGCTGTGCATTATTTATCGAGCTATATTGATCCTCCCCTTTTATCATTTTCTATTTATGTAGAGTTGCTTTGAGCATATTTTCAGGTGTGAACAGTTGGAATATCTGGAGTGGTTGAGTATGTGATTTAAGGCAAATATAAGACATTTTTGAAATTGTAGTTGCTTTCACTTGTGTTCTTTGTTCAAACTGTTATTCACCTTCTCTAGTTTTGTACAAGCCACAATTGGAAAATCCTGATTTTGTTGTACTAGTTTTGGAACGGAACATGGCAAGGCCTTGTGGTTCTTTTATAGCTTTTGTTGCCATTTTAGCACCTCTTTGAAGATTAATCCACTTGTCCGTCTCCCTTATTTCTCATTTCCCCTTAGCTTAGGTGTATGTGTTTGCTTAGTCTTCAAACAAGTCTGGCCGCTTTCATTTATTCACTGCCTCGGCAATGATCAGCTTTCTTAGTTTCATAAACTTTCCTCAGAAATTTAGGCCGGGACTTTATATTTCGCAAGAAGAAAATAAAGAGATTAAGAAACGATTGATTTTCTTTGGGTCATCTATTCGACCAAGAAGAACCATCAAGATCGGTTCACGCAACTTATCGGGTTCCGATCGGAATCCTTTGGAATACCAGATCATGTGCGGCTTGTGCCGATTTCTTGATTGAGTTTAGTATTGACATGGGAACCTAGTTTGGTCTTGTAGGGCATTGGCTTTTCGGTTTTAAATCTTTGCGGTGGCCGGTTGGTTTGCTTATATAGCACCTTATAATAGGCATTTTTTTCTAACTTTTACTTCACTCAATTTTTATAGCTTTTCATCTTGTGGACGAAAGTTCAAGTCTAGTGCTTACTTTTGTTCAATTTTGCTTTCTTTCCCATATACTGTTTTACATTCTATTCCTACCTATTTTATTTACCTTCTAGAATGGTCAAGTTTGGTGTGACCCATTGATCTCGTTTCACCACCTTCTATTCAATTTAAAGTATAAGACTTATTTGTTGTGCTCATTTCTATGGACTTACCAATTTCATTGTTCTTGTAATGAGACCATTTGTGGAAGTCTTATGTATGTTGCAGTGGCCGAAAGAACGTTTCTATGGCTCAAGGTAAGGTTCACAAATTATTGAGTATGTGATGAAATTCATGGGGTGAATCTTGGTGTTTGAAAATGGAAGGTGTTAAGACACTTGATTTTGCTTTGCTATTATGTTTTGGTGCCATTTAACGTGCCCTTTGTGCATGCATGTAATAATAGTTAGGTGAGTAATTTTTTCACGCTTCTCATCCATAGCCCTTTTTTAATTCTTGAAGTTATGCTTCTTGTGCCTTTAATGTTAGGTTTGTAATGGGTAGGTCATTTGAGCCCACTCTCGTAATTGAATCCACTTCCCTTGCTCTAAGCTAAGTTAAATTCGACATTCTTTTACTACCCCGATAATGGTTTTAAAGTGCTTAGCCCGAGATGTATGCGTTACTATTCCAAGTTCTACTTTTTGAACCTAGTTACATTGCTCTCCTCTAATTCAAATTCTTGTCTATGTATGCTTGGTAGTAGTTCTAGAAAGCGGCATTTACCTTCGTTTTCCGAATAGAAGGTAAATGAGGTTCTAGAACTCTGAGGTAGTTAAATAGTTAGTTTGTCGTTTCCTTGTGCTTTGCTATTTAGCATCTTTCACGCTTCCTTGCTCTTCATCAGCTCCTCATGTAGCATCTCCTTTCTAGTGTTGGTCCCCCACCCACCCCCCCCCTCACCCTTCTCTGTTTTATGACTTGTTTGCAAACTAACACTTTGTTGGAGGCTTTGTGCCTAGTTGGAGGCCTAGTGCCTGCTTTGGGGCCGAGAGCCCGTGGG
The DNA here is from genome assembly GCA_021234155.1 of Isoetes taiwanensis. NCBI lineage: Eukaryota > Viridiplantae > Streptophyta > Lycopodiopsida > Isoetales > Isoetaceae > Isoetes > Isoetes taiwanensis. The sequence goes on along the minus strand of JAJEKV010000029.1, from coordinate 8,355,977 downwards.
GCCTTTGTGCCTGGTTGAGGCCGTGTGCCTAGTGGAAGGCTTTTGTGCACGGTTGAGGCCCGGTGCCTAGTGGAAGGCTTGGTGCCTAGTTGGAAGCCTTGGTGGCTGGATGGCCTTGGTGGCCTTTGGTTGGTCTTTTTTGTGTATGCAGGGTTTAACGTGGTTGTTTGGAAGAGAGCTTTGGATTCGAAACACAAGATGAAGATCTATGGAGAAGACAATTCAAACATGTTTTAGTCTTGGGCAATTTCATTGCTATAATGTATTTCACCCAATAAGGCTAGTCGGCATGAGGGTACAAGAACTATTATGTTTTTGGACCTAGCATTGGTTAGTGATCCCATTATTGTCGGGTTTTTCCTCGAAACCCGAAGGGCGAGGTTTTTAATCCCGGCCATAATGGTTTCACTAGCTTGCTATCGGCATGTACTTGTGTTGGTTATCAAGGAGATGCCCATGGGCCAAAGATTTCAAAGATTCTTGTCTATGTGTGCCGTGGTAGTTCTAGAATGTGGCGTTCAAAGATAACATACCTGTATGAATACGTATATTATAATCGACCGTCACTAGTACATGTCACTCGCAGGCGACATGTACGGCGATCAAAAGGGTAGTACCTATTAGGGTGCGACCTTGTGAACCATTATATTGCACATGTTAAAGCAACATGTGAATATAATCCTTTTTGCCACGTGGCAATGACCCATTGACCAAAAGGGACCAGCCCTAAATTCGTTGGGGGATAAAGGGGCATAAACCTAAAAGGAAACCCTTTCAGTTCTCAGCCCCTCGAGTCTCCGGATTGGAGCAGCGGAGGATGCATTTCCGCTGAGCGGAGCATAAAAGTCGGATCTCCCCGGTTGCGGCTCGATCCAAGATCGTGACCGAGATCAGCCCGGCATGGGCGCTTCAGGAGGGTGGGAGCCAGCCAAGATGCGGTGGGTGGTTGATTCAATAGGTAGATCCGAAGTTATCGTGGCCTCTTTCAAGAGGGTTTAGCATCCATTCTTAGCTATAGGCTTACCCCCTACAGCCCAAGAATGATAGACACTAACAAAGGAACCTAACCATGTATGATTAGGTAGATTAGAATAGATGTATTCTATTATTTTCAGTTCTGTTGTGATGATGTTTTGACATTCTATGCGCCACTCTTGTGTATTGGGAAGGGGGTAGAGAGACCCGAGCCCAAGTAGTTGTATGATCCTAGTTTTAGCCCATTAATTCCCACCAATGCGGCCTCGCATAAGAGCCCTTTGGCGGTGGGTGGCGAGCTAGACCGGTGACAAGGGAGGGCTTGTCTAATCACGGTTGATCGGCCCGGCCGGGCGCTGCGACGGCCGGGAACGCCGTGAGCTAGGCCTAATACCCCGCACCGTGAGGGCGGTATGGGCTCGACACTGTGGGGGTGATGCGTCACCTTCCAAAGAGTTGAAGTCGAATCACGACGGTGGCTCTCTAGCTCACTTTGTGATTGGCATGAACCTTCCGGAGGGGAGTGATTCCCTCCTCGCCTCATCGGGCCGGGGAGATGCAAACCCGAGCAAAGAGCCCCTCCGGGCTATTCACCCAAGTGGGCTACGGTCAGGGCCAATACTTTTCAGCCTATCCGCAAAGTATGCACGGGGGGGGCGGATGGAGTGGACTACCCAACGGCCATGTTCCTATGCCGACCAAATCCATTTGCCATGAATTTCGGCCAAGCATTGTTATCCGAGACCCCCCAAGCCGCCGGGCTTTCCCCATGAGTCCGAGCCCGGGTAGGATTTCCCCATGTTATGTTGACGCATCGATGTGTTGTTGCAGCTACTGTGATATGGTGGACCACCCTTCGAGGTGGGTATGTTATTGTTGATTGATGTCATGTGCTCATGTTTTGTTTACGCTTCCGCAGCTAGGTCGATCCCGAGGGAGACGGGATGAATGACACGTCCATTCTTCCCCGTCGGGTTCTTGGCCACCATCAAGGGCCCGATGTTAGGTGGACGGCCTCATGTCAGCGAGCAGATGCTGGTTTGAGGGATGATCTCCAGTTTGTATACGATCAGGGCATCGTATATGAGCTGGGGCCGTCACAATAATAACGCTGTGAATGGTGTTAACTCAATATGTGAATAAGTTGCTTTGAAGAAAACCATGTGACTTCTAGAACCCCAATGATACAAAAGATTTGCACTTGATTTGTTTTATCTCCTATATTGAGGAGCTTTTACATAATCAACAATAGTATAAAAAGTTAGCTCTTTAGCTGGAGGTTATACTGCCATATCTTCTCACACTTTAGAACTTTGGTTTTTTAATAATTTGCTTTCTACAACATTTTGAATGAAATGAGAATAGATGAAAGTACAATTTATCGAGTTAACATTCTGAATGGAAGGAGAATAGATGAAAGTACAATTTATAGACCTCTCCTGTGATTTTAATTGCAAGCAACATGCATTTTTTATGAACTAATGGCATATCACAATTTCAAGCCTCATGTGCCTTTATCAAAGATTTGCTCCGCTTTCTTGATGAAGTCACATTGTGCAAAAACTCATCTTCTGTGACTTCCAAAAGGGTTAAACCAAAGCACAAAGACTTTTATGGGGTTGTGTGTAAGCGAGTTGGTTTGAACATGATGTTTATGGTATAACTAGTTAATCAAGCTTCATGATAGTAATAAGCATCCAACTTGAATAAATGTGGGGTTATATTGGTGATGGAGGGGAAGACTTGAGAACCCTTGTTGCCTTCGGTATTGTGGCCACATAAACATTCGCTTATTTATTAATTTCCCAGAAAAATTAGAAGAGCCTACTATGATGCTAAGAACAAGTATGGATGTCTGAAGACATTTGGTTTTGATTTGTAGATGGACTTCAAAGACATTTTGCTTTCGATTATTATAGATGGAAATTGTTGTAAATAATCAAAAGCGCATACTGCATTTACATTTTCAGGTCTTTGGTGCTAGTATAAGACATCCTAACTAAATAGCAATGCAGGAAACAATAAAAGATAGATCCTTCTAAATTCATTTTATAAGTAATCTTGCTTCACTTGCTCTATAAAACACCTCAGGACAAAGAAGTGGCTAGTAAAGTGTTGGATTTTGTCCATTGAAGACATTAAAATACATCTGCGCATCTACTTCATGCCATATTGCAAAGACTTCATTTTATTAACATTGGTTAGCCTAAAATAATCATCTCACTTCACAAACGTGATTGAAGGAGAGTGTGTTTCTCTTTCGTTTTCTGCCAGATCTGGATAGCGCTCAGAATATTTTCATGTATAAAGCCACACTACTCTAGTATGCATTCAATGGGGTTCATCTCGCACCCAAAAGATGAGACCTTCAGATCCAGTTTTTTCAATCCATGTGCAGACAAAAAATAACAAACAATTTTGTACCTCCTCCATGTTATTAACTACCATATACATTTGCTAGTGACATTAATATATGGAGACTGGTCTACTATCAGAGTTAACTCAACATGCTTCTCCATTGTATTCACCTCTGGGTGAATAACCTGCAAGTATTCTAGACAATATATTGTTCCATTTAGTTGAAGGCTTCCGGAAGTCCTTCAACTAGTGAAATAACTTCCATTTCGTCATGTCATCATGCATTCAATGGGGTTCATCTTGCACCCAAAAGATAAGACCTTCAGATCCAGTTTTTCAATCCATGTGGACAAAAAATAACAAACAATTTTGTACCTCTCCATGTTGTTTGGTAAGAGGATCATAAACCTAATTGCCATATGCATTTGCTAGTGATATTATCTCATGTATTACAGTATGTGGAGACTGTCTATTATCAGAGTTAACTCAACATGTTTCTCCATTGTATTCACTTCTGGGCAAATAACCTGCGAGTATTCTAGACAATTTATTATTCCATTTAGTTGAAGGCTTCCGAACGACCTTTAGCTGGGGAAATAACTTCCATTTGGACCTGCATTTGATGAATTATTGACCCATGAAAATGCTCCAACAAAGTTAAGATAATTAACAAGCTTCAAAAGTTTCTTCACGGTGATCTTGTGTGAGAAGACTGTCACTAAAATCAGAGCATAAATATTAGAAAACAAAATGCTATATTTAAACATACATACACCAACACGGGCACCCAGTGAATTCGTTTAAAATTAGACTTTAAAAGGAAAAACTTCGTTGAAAAAATTGCCTTTTAAAGAGATTCTACCAGCCATAACATTCAGATCCTGAAGCAAGTTCCCAATACGATTTGCATTCCAAGGGCTCCGATACTGCTCTCTTAAGGCAAGATCAGTAACTTATATATGACACTCACTCTGCTCTTTGAAGGTGCCTTGATTATCAATTTTGAAAAAAGAAGTCCCGTCGTTTGCAACATTCCATGCCTTTTCTAAATCTAGCTATCTAAATCTTGAATTCTACAGTGCCTCTGCAACAGGGAATGATAAACACTCGGCCAAAGTCTAAGGGGTTTGGTTTCCCCTTGACAAAATCAGGAGCCCTTATAAACCGCACCAACCATTCTGCCTCTATTATTAACAAATGTCTTACAAGTGGTTGTGATGCTCTCCAAACCTATACGATGCTCCCATCGTATAAATATGAGAAATTCCCCTCCCATGGAAATTCCTTCACCACAGAAAGGCCCTCCATCTAACTCGGACCACTTGTGATGTGCAAGTGTTCGGGTAAAGGACACGGAGGTGTCATTCGTCCCAAGCCTTCTATAGGAATCCTACATAGCGGAAGCATACATGCATGTTAGCATCTGGCAACAATACAAATAAATAATATGCCTCCACGAAGGGTGGCTCATCCATCATCAATACGAAACAACAACATAATACCAACATAACATAGGAAATGCACCATAAATGAGGATCCTACCCCGGGCTCAGACTCAAGGGGGTTAACTGACAGTTAGGGCTTCCGGATCACAATAGACGGAATCATGACAATGTCGTTGGCTAGCATAGAACAATGGCTAGGGTAGTACACTCCATCCGCCCCTCCTATGCACACTTTGCAGATAGGTTGAATCATGCTATGGCATGTTTCTAGCCTTCCGGGGACGCAATCTCATGGAGTCACCCTATGAGACTACTCCGGGTTACATCTCCCCAGTCCTGATGAGGCAGGGAGGAAATGAATTCACTCTCGGAGCACAATGGTTCCATGGGTGGCTAGAGGATCATGCCACCACTGGTGAACACGCATCTGTACCTGACTTTAACACTCCAAAGACTACACCGAGCCCAGGATGTCCCTATAGGCATGTATCTTGCGACCCAGAGGGTGTCAGACCTATACCTGGCCCCAACGCGAGGACCGATTATAAGCCTATCACACTATAGGAATCTTGCAGTCAAACTAGGCAGGATTCCACCTCCATTTCACCATCATGCCCATTATTTGGTGTTGAACCACATCATAGCATCTACAGCTCGGTTGGCTCTTGTGCACAGGGCGCATTTTAATGGGATTTAAGGGGTTCTAGCTAGGAGCATATCTAATCCTAAATGGCCTTTAGGTCTCTTACCCCCTTAATCCAATACAACACAGGAGGAACAGAAAGAGAGAGCAATCATGTACAAAACGTCCATCGTCATCTCAAATATCATAGAATTGAATCTAATCATCCATCTACTCAAACAAGGGTCAGAAGACACAAGCTATGCTAAGACTAACCGGTGTCTTGGCTGGAGCTATTGTCACGAAGAACATCCATGGTGTAGGTCTAGTTACAGTACTATGGCAGCTCCTCCCTTCTCCCAACTTTCCCAAATTGATTGGGGCAGATTTGGGGGTGGGAGCCCAATTTGCCATACTAAAGAGGCAAGTTACTCCCTGGCCAATCGAACTGGGCTAGGTGGCACAACCTAGCTAGCCCATATTACCAATTAATACCACTAATTAGCCTAATTAGGTTAAGTTAGTTAAGATAAACCCTTTTAGGTTAGCCCTTAATGGCCCATAATGGTCCAAATATACTGGTGCCGTATCACCATATAAATACATGAAACGTCACATTCTACCTCCTTAAAATAATGTTGTCGTCAACATTGAAGAGTAGGTGGTAAATTATGCAATAATTAGTAATTAAGGAGAATACCAATATAGAGACTTGGAAAAAAAGCAACGGACAGGTGATGGCGGTGGCGACTACCCTCAACCCTAAGGTACCAGGAAGTTCTTTACGACTGTGATTGTGGAAAAATGATATTCTAGTGGCTGGCTCAAGGTGATTCTGCTGCTTTATGGGAGGCTCTGATTATACAAAGATATTTTCCTGAAGAATTTTTCTCCTACATTGTTATTGTTACTCCACAAATCGATATTGATCTAATAGAATGCTGGTCGGGACACCATGTTGGGGATAAAAATGCTTTTGCTGCGGGGATATTCCATGTGAACTGTTCTTGGGCTAGAGGCAAGGTTATAGTGAAGGTATACTGTTAGGATTTACTCGTAGGGCCAAGTAGACAGAGGAATATCTAAAAAAAAAAAAGTGAGTGAAGTACGACGAATGTGCAAGTGGATTCTGATGCAGGTACAGGGGCAGGGTCAGGGTCTGTAGCATTGGGGAACGAGACAATGATTAGTGGTGGGCCTAGATCAGAAAATGTAGGGAATATGGGGCAGACTGTTGGGAAAGTGAACAAGAACTTTATTTGGAATTTGGTACGGAGCTTGGGCGGAAAGGAAGGATAAGGACGTAGAGAAGTTTGTCCCATTTGGTGATTTTTTTGCGCCCTTGCTGGAGATGGTGAACACGAAAAGCTCCTCGGGTGTTGGCCCAATACAGAGGCAGACGGAAGCAGTGAAACAATTTTAGGATTATGGGAACACTCTTCAGGAAGCTGTTCGAACTGATATGCTAAATGCCCAAGAGCCGGCCTTTGTTGGTAAGCCGCTTAAACATGCTGCTATTGAGTCAAAGCTAAAATTTTTGCAGAGTAGGGGTCTGATTGGGTGCATCCGACATGAGGGCGTTAGACTTCAGCATGTCAAGTCTGAGTTAGAGAAAATGGAGCTGGGTATTTCAATCCAAAACATATACTGGATAAAATTTCCATTCTTCATAGTGGAATGTGGCAATACTCAAATGGTCATCCTCTTACTTAAGAAGGGTACGATCTCTAAAGCCAATTTCCAGTTTTTCTTCCAAAAGTGGTATCTTCCTTTGATCCACAAAATCTTAATGAGCTATACCATCCTGCATGGACTTCCTTACATGGTTTAAATTCCATATATTGGAATGAGCCATCTCTCACGTCATTGTTTCAGAAGATGGAAAACCTCATTGGTTTTGAGGTGTTGTAAGATCATGCTCCTCGGGCCTAGGTTCAAATAGATATCCTTAAGCCCACTCATAGCACCATTGAATATGTCGAGTTGGTTTGGCAGGGCCTTCCTAATCTCTGCTTTTCCTGTAGTCTTCGACTCCATGGGGAGAGGGGAAGGGGAGGGGATTATCTATCGAGGCATGAAAGCTATTGGAAAAGATATTGGAGAGAAAAAAGAACAGTGGATTACCCCAGGCAAAAAAACAACCAAAGTGCAGGATGGGTACGGTGCTATAGATGTTGAAAAAAATAAAATAATATAAAATGGTAAAAGATATATAAATGGCAATGCCAAGAGAAAGGTTCAGAAACTGAGGGCTAGAGCCGAAAGAGAAAGATTGAGACAGTTGGAATTTTTTGAGAAAAGTGATAGCAAAAATAGAAGGAATGGAAAAAGGTTGTAAGGTTCCAAGAAGATTTGGCTAAGGTCAAAGTTCTGAATAACCCTTGCTCGAAAAGGAAAGAAATTGTTGATCCCCAGGCGTTAATAGTCACTCTAGCCCATGAATTGAGGGCTAGGACTTTGATTATACAGGAATTGGATATGGGACCACTAAAGGCCTATTCAGAATCAGATGACTCTGTTGGAAAACATCCTGGGGAATGCTCAAAGATTGAGTCCCCTATGCCCACCAAGGAACTTTTTCCAGGAGGGAAAGGAGAGGTAAACATGGAGAAGATTCATCCCTCTCCTGAGAAGGTTGACCTTGACCTTGAGCAGAGTGAGACACTCCTTTCACCTGTAAGGGTTGACCTTGAACGGGGTGGCATGCCTGACATGGCAAAGTCTACCCCAATGGTGGACGCTGAGGTGGTTTTCTGTACACCTGATCTAGTAAAGGGTGAGGTCTTAAAAAGTCCATCTCCAAAACTTTATGGAAAATTTTGGGACGATGATGGAGAAGATGAAGGTGATAATGAGGAGAAAGAGAAGACTGAGTCTTTCTTCACTCCAATAACTGAGAAAAAGAGGAGGCAAAGAAAGGTCTACACTCCAAATGAGTTTGGGCCGGTTACTAGGAGCAAGTCCACATGAAGATAGTAACCTAGAATCTAAGAGGCATTAAGGGTCCTTTGAAATGTAAGAGAGCTCTTGTCGCCATAAAGGAATTGAAAGCACCTATTCTTCTCATTCAAGGACATAGGCTTTCCTCTTTTGAGGCTTCTAATTTGGGTGGCTGGGTGTATCCTAATGGAGGATCTCTATGGTCGTCTGCTAATGGTACTAGGGGTGGCATTTGTACCATCTGGAAGAATTTGAAATCCTTGGGATCCTTTGTTCACCCCTCAGATAGATTGTATGTAGCATATTGGAGGTTGAAGGTGAGCCATAAAGTGTCATAAATGTTTATGCTTCCACAGATTCTGCCGAGAGGGGGCAGCAATGGGCAGAGATGGCAACTTGGATAACCACTCAAGGGGTTCATAATTGGCTATGGGGTGAATTGAACAACACCCCTTTGTGGGATCAGAAGGTCGGGAAGAAATTGAACATGACCAGAAGTGAGGGGGCCTCTTGATAGCAGCCAATGAATTTATTCACATATCAAGCCCGCTCCTCTTCTAACACTTATTTCTGGAGAAACAAGAGGAAGGATAATGACAGGGTCTTCTGCCTTCTGGATAAATTCTATACTAGATTATCTATTCCTAGTTGGAATCAACTCCTGGTAGAAAATGACTGTAGTATCTCTATTTCAGATCACTTCCCACAGATCTTGGAGATGGGCAATTCCTCTCACAAGGGGGGCATTAATACCCCCTTCAAATCCAATGTCAGTTTTCTAAACAGTAAATAGTTTTGTATTGACTTCAAGATGTTTTACTAGGAACTCCCCCCAGGCCAGAGTTGCTGTATGAAAGCCTTTGTAAAAAGAATGAAAGACATCAAAGGAGGGATTAAGCAGTGGGGGAAAGCATGGAGTAAAAAGAAAAGAAGAGAGAAGGCATAAGTTTATATGCAAATGAAAGAGGTCAGACAGAAACTTTTTGTGGATAAATAGAATATACAGCTGCGACAACTTGGGGAGGTACTTGAAAGAAAAGTCAAGGACATCGAGGAGTGTGAGGTCAAAAGTCTGGCCATTAGAAGCAGGTGCTTGTACATTAACTGTATGGACAAGTGTAGCTCTAAGTTCTTCTTCCAAGCTGCCAAAAGCAGACTGCTCAATAATGGGATTTTGTTTATCCAGGATGATGCAATGAATGAAATAAAGGACCAAAGAGAAATTTAGAGATTTTTCCATGAAAAGTATAAGATGCTTTTTTGCAAAAAAAAAATCAAAGCAAAAAAAAAAAATCAAGATGCCACTAGCTCTCAGCAGTTTTTTGACCTGATAGGTTCCCTGCTAATCCAATGGATGATAGGGATTTGCTCTCCACTCCTTCAGAGGCTGAAATTCTTTCCGTGATTCGAAATATGGCTGGAGGTAAGAGCCCTGGACCTGATGGTATTCTGCCCGAGTTCTACAGTTCTTTTTGGGATGTCTTAGGGAGGGACTTGGTTAACTTTGTCCAAGGTGCCTAGAATGCCTCAAATTGCATCCTGCAATCAATGCAGGTCTAATTGCCTTGATCCCCAAAACAGATTCCCCCATGACTTTCTTAGATTAGAGGCTGATTTCTTTAACAAATACATCCTACAAGGTCCTAGCTAAGATCATGGCAAACAGATTTAAGAAACATTTAGAGGACTTGATTAGCCCTGTTCAGTCAGCCCTTTTGCCTTCTAGGAGCATCCTTGACAACTAGATTTCAAAAGAGCATTTGACATCATATATTGAAACTTTCTGTACAAAGCTATGACACACCTTGGTTTCTCCAAGAATGCTATAGCAAAAATACAGGGGTTCAATGAGGTGGGCTGTTCAGCTGTAATGGTTAATGGTGCTTCCGATTTTTTTGAGTGCAAAAGAGGGATTAGACAGGGGTGTCCTTTGGCACTATATTTTTTTCTCATTGTTGCAGAGCTAGTTACCGAAGCCACCCCTGCATTGCTCATACGGGGAAAGATCGAATGCTTATAGTTGCCTGACCACCTGGGAGTTTTTTCAATCATGCAATATGCAGACGACACCTTCATTTTTCTCAAAGATGATGGGGTAAGCTTGCCAAACTTTCTCGAAATGCTTGGGCTATTGGGAGGCATCTGGGGTTCTTCTCAATAAGGATAATAGTAGTATCATTTTGAAAACAGATCAGCAAGAATTATGTGGAATCAGGGTCTCTGGCCACAGCTTAGCCACCAGACTTTTGGACCTCCCTTTGAACATGAGTCTTCATGGTCTTTGGGAGCCTATAATAAACGGAATGAAAAAGAAAATTCAGATGTATCCCAAATCTCTGTCCCTGGCTGGACAAATAAAGATAGTCAATTCAGTCATAGCCAGCACTCATTTTCTTCTCATCTGCTATTATTGCTGATAAAGATTCATACAATAAGCTGGAAGTGGCTATAAGAGATTTTATCTGGCAAGGTTCTAGGATGGTTCCCTGGGCAGATCTGACCACCCCAAAGAAAGAGAGTGGAATGGAGTGTAAAGGTCGGTTTGTGCAGGGCCAATCCTTGGCAGCTAAGTTGGTCTGGAGAACTCTTTTCTCCACTAACTTATCTCCTACCCGAAAACTCATGTGGTTTTGGCTACAGTCTTCTATCATACAAGGTCAACCTTCCCTTCCACATCATTTGCCAGACTTTGCCTTCTATCAGCCGGCACCTAGTACTTCTCCCATTATGAGGCGTATAATTTAACACTGGAACCAAGCATCAATCTGCTTTTCAGCAATTCCTATTGACCAGGTTGGGAAGATTTTTGTTTCTTTTGGCATCATAACTTGGCCAATGAGGAGGATGGTTGTCTAGCCTAAAACATCCACTTAAATACAAGGAATGATTACAGATGGGCCTTCGTACAGTTAAAAGTCTGCAAAATAGAGATAAATGGAAGAACTATGAGGAAATCTCCCCTCCTCTGCAGGACGCTTCTAATAATTTGAGGCTGCCCCGAATCAGGATTCGAGTCCGAATTGGAAGTGCAGGAACCATGATTACCGAGTTTCTGTCATCTACTCACTAAATCTAGAAAGTCAGCAACTTAAGATTCAGAGTGAATGGGGTTGCACAAAACAGATGGCCATCGCTGCTGTCAGAAGAGGATGGAAACTCCATTGTGCCAACAAGATCATTCTCTTCAGATGGCTTCTGTTGAATAAAGGCCTTAAATGTAATGCCTATCTGGCTGCTTTTAATCCACAAATCTCGGGGATGTGCCCTATAGGATGTGAAGGGATAGAGACCTCCACCCATATCTTCTCATGCCCCTGGTTGACTCCCTTTTGGAATTGGGTCAATCCCTTCTCTGGACAGCCTCCACGACAGGAAAGTGAACCTTTTGATTTTCTCAATACAGAACATCCTTTTTAAACACAGTCAGGATCCTCTGCTGCTGAGCCATTTGGAAACATAGGAATGGAGTGGCCATCAAACAACTAGCCCCTTGTCTTGGAGGTCTGAAAGCCCAATTCCAGTTTCAATTAATGGATGGATCTGATCGACGCCTTGTTCTGGGTTAAAACGGAAGTTATCAGTTGCAAGGTTTTTGAGAAGCTGCTGGCAGACCAGGAAATTTGGGAGTATAATCGGGAACTCAAGAAGTACTTTGCTGCCAAGTTAGTGATTCATGAGAATGCCCGGGACTCCGGGATATTACACTTGCTTGATGCATCTACCTTGGATCCTCTGGAGCTGGATTGTTTATTGTTCGAACATACCAAAGAGGCCTTTGTTATCATTTCTCTGGACGTGGTGCTTGATAACTGGGCTACTGCCTTACAAATACTCTGATATATTTTGGCCTTGTTAATTCTGTCAAGCTTGTCAACTAGCTTCAAAACTCTGTTTTAAGTCTTTATACTTTCATAATTTTGATTTTTCCCTCATGTGTAGGTGTTATGTACATGGCTCTCTGCCATCTACTTGTTTTCTTCAGGAAAAAAAAAAACATAGAGACTTTATCATATAAGAGAAAAGGTTATAGAGAGATCATGATCAAAGTTTTCGGACCGGAGTCCTTCCACACTATAACATATCACAACAAAGTTAAGATGGACAACAAGAAGGTCCTCAGTGGACCATAAAGGAACACACAAAACAAAACAGAACATGGCCCCCAAAGCGAGTCGTCAGGGAACTGCAGATGCCGCCGTATGCACTACTCACCTGCAGGATTACAGTACATTAGTATCTAATATTATTATGTAAAGTTGTGGTTGAAGGGACCACCCCCTTGAACAATAAAAATGAAAATGAGTGAATCCTATGATGCCTAAGGCTTGCAATTCGTCTCGGCATAAGGAATGGCAATATTCCCATTATAGTCGTAGACGATTGCATCCCAATATGTCTATATGATAATCCCCATCCTAGGATGCATCTAAACCCAACCCCCTGCATGATCCCTGCCGGATCTAACAGTCACCCACTTACCATTGGAGTTGGAGTCGATAGCATCGGGGTGGTCGCATAAAGTCGGGATAAGCCTTATCAAGATCTTGCTTAAGGACCCAAGTAGCATCCTCTGTGGACAAGTGTTTCCACTTAACCAAGTACTGCAACATATGTGTTGTTCTTGTTTGCTTATATGATCTATCGAGAAGACCACCTGGAACGATTTCCAATTGTTCGTCGGTCATTTCCAGAAGTGTCAGTGTATAAAGGATCTCATGAGGATCTGGAGTATGCTTTTTCAAAAGGTTTACATGAAAAACTTTATGGGCTTTGAGATGTGCAGGCAAATCCAAGTTATAAGCTTTAGGACCTATCCGTTGAATGATCTCGAAGAGTCTCGCCCATCGTGGTGCCAGTTTCTTGCAATTGCCAATCTTGAGCTTTGCTTAACCTTGATTAACAACCATACTGAATCACCAACTTGAAACTCTCGTGGCGTTCGATGCTTGTTGGCAAGATTCTTTTGTCGACTTCGCGCTGCCAATAAATACCCACGAACTTATTCCACCAAAGCTTGCATATGCGTGAGCAATTGTTGTGAGATGGTCACCTTGGAAACTGGGTTATGCCACGTGTCTGGAGTGAGGCATTGGTAGCCATAGGTAATCATAAAGGGAGACATCCTTGAAGACTCTTGCTTAGTGCTATTATAAGCAAACTCCACCACATGAATGTAGTCTGCCCACTGACATTGCTTATTCCAGACATAATTGCATAGCGTATCCTCAATAATGTGGTTGGTACGCTATGACTGACCATCTTGCTGAGGGTGATATGTGGTACTCATGGTGAGCTTGGTTTGTATTGTGCTAAAGAAGTACTTCCAAAAAGCACTAACAAACTTAGGATCACGATCCGAAATAATGGTTCGTGGCATACCATGGAGTCAAAACATCACTTTAGAGAATAAGAGTGTCGTATCCAAAGCAGTGTCGGTGGTGCGCCATGGCAAGAAATGTGCCATTTTAGAAAGCTTGTCGACTACCATCACCAAGGCATCAAAACCCCTAAGTGTCCGTGGAAAATAAAGTCTATGGTAATGACTTTCCATTTAGCATTGGGAATGTCCAGAGTTTCAAGCTCGCCTGGGGTCCGTAACTGCTTTGCTTTTGTTTGCTGGCACAGCCGACACTGCGTAATGTAACGTGCAATATGTTTCTTCATGCCAGGCCAGAAATAACTGGATCGTATCTTGAAGTATGTCTTCATGAAGCCAGCATGACCAGCTATTGGACTGTTATGTGTGTCATGCAGAATGAGCTCACTCCTGATGATTCGGGCACATATAACTTATCTCGGTAATATAAAAGATTATTGTGCTTCTTATAATGCCTGAAAGCATCTCACTCCTTAACAGTCCTAGCTTCCTTGGAAAGGCTGCTCTACACTTCACGAAACTTAGGATCAATTGGAAGAGATTGCTCAATGGTCTTCCCAAACTCACTTGTGAGTGTGGAAATAGCATTACAATGTGTACGTGTTGTCAACGGGTGCTGACAAAGGGCATCAGCAACAAATTATGCTTACCTGGTTTATACAGAACCTCCAAATCATACTCTTCCACGAATTCTATCCATCTTCGTTATCAGAGGTTAAGATTGACCTATGTGAATATATACTGAAGGCTTTGATGATCTGCATCCAGTTGGAATTGTCGTCCAAGAACTTAATGCCTCCATATGCGCAAAGCATGCACGACTGCAAGCAGCTCTTAGTCATGCGTGGTGTACATCTGTTCTCCATATCATTCATCTTCTTAGAATCATAGGCTTATAGCTCGTCCTTCTTGCATCAAACATCCTTAGTAGTTATCTGAGTGGCATCGATTGCAACCGCCTTGTCCTTCTGAAGATCTAAAGCGTAAGAACTGGCGCAGTGGTCAAAGCTTCCTTTAATTGTTGGAATCCCGCTTGAACTTTGTTCTTCCATGAGTTGCCCTTGAACTTCTCATGCTTTGTGAGGCAGGTGAGGGGTGCTTCTATCTAACGAACTTGCGATAATATCCTGCCAAGCTTAAGAAACTTCGAACTTCAGAAACATTCGTAGGAGCTGGTCATTCCTTGACTGCCTCAATCTTAGCTGGATCGGTGGCAATGCCATCAGTAGAAACAATATGACCCATGCTCATGCGGTATGGAGCCTTATTGGTAGGCTTAGTCCCGGGTTGTAGTGCAATTTAGCACTCTACCCCCTTAAAGGATGGTAACTTCCCAATCTCATCAGGAAAAAGGTCCTGAAACTCATGGATGAGGCTAACTATAGATGGTGGCAAGCGTTGAATAATCTCCTCTTGCTGAGCATGAGCCTCCATGGATGCAAACCTAACAATGCAAGCAACCTGGCTACGTCAGATAGCCTTTTCCAGTCGTCTCAAAGACATACACTGCATGATGGGGTTAACTGCATTACCTGCTATGGTAACATGGGCCCCATTTGCTACATTAAAGGTAACCTCGCGCTTTTCACAATCTATGTTGGCCTTTGCAGCTGCTAGAAGCTCCATCCTCACAATCAAGTCATATTTGCCAATATTCATGATCTCTGCTTCCAGAGCAACAGGTGCCCCTAGTAATTGGATATTCAAGTTAAAACGATGGCTTTGGGTGTGGCGCACAGCCCCACTTGCCAATGTAACAGGTCATGGTTTGGATTTCAAGGGTTTTAGCTGCAAGTTTTCTGCCAACCTAGGTGATGCGCAGTTATGCATACTACCCATGTCCATGAGAATGATAAAAGGTTCGCTATCAATTTAACCCACAATAGAGATGACACTAGGTTGACTGTCGGCCTGGCCTGTCTCTATAGCAGCAATTATGTGAGACTCACCTTGTATATAATCATTTGCCTCTTCCTCCGCTAGGGATGGGAGGTCACAAAAAGGTGTCAGCTCCTCCCATTCCACCTCGGCCAGGGCTGCCTGTGCCGCTTGTGTGACATATGGGCATTCTTGCATTCAATGGCCCGGTCAGAAACATCAAAAATATGCCTTGTCTCTTTTTAGCTGTTCACGAGCCTCCCGTGGAATAGATTGGAGAATCTGCTGCATTGTGCCATTAGCGATATTTGGCTTATCTGGAATATTGAAGCTCACTTTCTTCTCTGACTTCTGATAAGGAGGCTGCTGAGGAGGTCCCAGACTAATAGAGCAGGCCTTATATGGAGCATATGTCTTGCCTGGAACAAAATTAGCAGAACGGGGATATGGTGACTTTGGTGCATCCTCTTCCAAGCTGAGAGCTTTTGCCTCGGACTCTGTCGCAATTTCATGCGCTAACCAAGTTTATGATGTCATTTGCTTCTTCTATGCACTTTAAAGAGTTTCAAGGAGTTAAGGGAGTTTGCATGTGCAAACAAAATGATTGACAAGATTTCGCAAAGGAATGGCAAGCCTAGAGGTTGGGGTTTTCATGTGGTTTTTCTAGATCTCCCTACAAATATGATACCTACCATTGGGCATGATGAAATTCCAGCATGGAATTTATGTAGTTCATAGATGCTAGCATGAGCATTGCTACACTTTGATTGGATGACAAAGGATTTGCATTGTGCATTTGTATGCAGGAACAACTAAAGACATGCATGCAAAGAAGCAGAATTTGGAGAAATATCGAATTTTCTTTCTATCCTCTAAGGTTCCTTTTGGTCGTAGCAAGGATAGGCTAGGAATGATTGCACGATATTGCCAAGTATGTGTCATCTATAGCCGCATAAGAGTGCTCGTGCCACCAACCAACGGCTCACCTTTTCAGCATAAAAGCTACGATCTAGATCGAGAGTTCTACACTCATCATTTGATAGAAACTGATAGACCGCATTACAAAGATATGCAATTGTCAAGATTTAGTTTAGAAAAGTTGTCGATTTTCATGGAGTTCATTTTGCATACTTATTGTCCAGTTGGTGGCTTAGTGCTTGATTTGTTTGCAGGATCAACACCAATGATCTATGCTGCAGCTATGCGAGGAGTTCATTACTACGTCATTGAGCGTGATTATGCTCTCGTACAAGAAGTCATTGTTTTGCGAAATTACAAGTCGAAGATATTAGAGGAAAAGAAAAGCAACTATGAAGATGAAAATTAATATAATGAGGATCTGGATATAATCCAAGTCCAAGACATACCCGAGCCTAATGACTAGTTAGTATTTCAACATTTGATTTCATGTTCAAAAATTATATTTAAAGTTATTTTATATTATTACAATTACGTTTTATGCCAATTTTCTTTTAATTTAATTATTTCTTTTTATTTTTGGTTTTGTTGGTCCTAGTTTTTAATCAGATGTCGCATTACAATAAACTGTAATTTGGATTTTGCAGTGCCCTTCCCATTTACGCTGAATGTGTGGCTTCTCACATGGTGTTGCTCCCATTATGCAACATTAAAGAGAGAAAATGAAGCAATCTTAGATTAAATCAAACTCAATTTGTATTGAGTTGAAACTTCGATGAGGCAATGTTAGATAGTCAATTCTCATAAGTTTGACTAATAATTCATCAGGCAATGTTAGATAGTCAATTCTCATAAGTTCAACTAATAAGATTCCAATTATTTCGTTTAATATTTGAGAACAGTATTTCATGCATGATTTTTGGGGGTATATTATATGCAAAACCGTAATCAGACTATATTTTTTGAGTGATTTGAGCTGCTTGTTAGGTAGGATTCCAAAATCAACTCTGGGATGTGATTATTTTGGCATTGCTATGCATGGTGTGAAAAAGGAAGGGACCTGATGCGCACCTGGGCAGTTCTACTGGGCGGACAGCTGTTGTTGCCATGCAGTCTTGTAATTCAATTTGATTAATAATTCATCCCAACATATGATGTTATAATTGTTATTGAAGCACAATTCCAAACCGAGTTAACGTTACACATGCAAAGGTAATTGCAACATTGGTCTTCATCAAACCGAATAATATGCAAAGGTAACTGCAACATTGGTCTTCATCAAACCGAATAATACTAATTATTTCATGCATATATCTTTATGGTGCTTTAACAAAATAGTAGGTATAGTGTAGAATTCACGATAAGAGCATCGACATAGAAAGATTACACAAAGAGGTCACAAAAAGACCATAAAGACCAGCATGAAAAAGACCATGGAAAACATTTCCCCTGTCTTAATTCCCTATTTTGAATTCAACTATACAATAACCTTATAAGCAGAATTACCATATACACATTGCGGATGATTAAAACTAAACCATAAAATCCCACCACAATCGAAAACAAACTTCCCAGGATTGATCGAGACGCCAACAGCACGGACAGAACTTGGACCTTCTAAGATCGGTTAAAATGAGGAAGACCGCCTACTTGTTCAAGTACGTCTGCAGCCGGACTTGTATCCGTTTTATTAACACTATCCGGACCAACAACTACATAACGCAAACAGCCAGCATTAGAAAGGAATATAAACTCAAAAGTGCCAATCACAACTCCGCAGAGTCCAAGAAAGTAAATTATTAGCGCCCAATTAGCTGCACAAATTTTGCATTCGAAATAACATCGATGAAAAATGAGAAGGCTGTGACAATATACCAACAGGCGAAGTTATGGAACCCTCAATTTTGACTCGTGCACTATCACGACTTGCATCAGCTGCAGGTTTTTCAAGTTTCTCCAACCTCCTTGCCGCTTCCTCTTCAAAATGCAAAAAAAACATGGTGTTTTTATTCCTTATTCTTTGTAGTAGTAAGTGCACAGCTTAAACTAGCCTTGCTGTTTTATTGTCTTATGAGTGCTCAATGAGGCCAATGAGAGCTTTAAAGAAAATGCATAACATAATGGACACAACGGTGTAGATCAGTTGTATGAATTATTTTGATCTGCTTATACATAAACTCACCAGCCTTCTCTTTGAGCTCCTGATCAGCTTCAACCCCTACATCATTAAGATTGACTATTGTTCCTGAATGAGCTTCATAATAAACTCCTGGAAAATCCATGACTTTAGCAACTAGTAAAGGAGTGTCAATTATAATTCATTACCTCAGAAATAGTTACATGTCATCTCATTACAAACAAAATGCAAAGACATACAAACTTGCCTTGTCGATGACCCTTCTTTTCTTCTCTTCTAGAACAAAATCATTCTGTAATGTAATGTTGTGAATATTTTATTTTCGTAAAGTATATGCTCGTAACATTCATGCTTGACACTATGCCACAACCTAATAGACCTCTAAAATCCCATTGACATGCAATACCTGTACATCACACCAACATGGAACACAGCACAGAAACCAAAATACAACTAGAATTCTGAGACCTCAACAGCTTATCTTGACCTGAAGGTGTTCACAATTCTTATTTTGTAAGTGTTAAGTCAGAATATAATTTCTAATCAAATGAATTAAACAGCACCTGTATCAGGATCATAGTAAGTATGTTTGTCCACTTTAGACTTTTGAACTGGGGACTCTCGCAAGGCAGCTGGAGCAAGGTCACTATACCTATAAGTACTCTGCCCAAATGAAGACTCAACCATTTGAGTCACAGGGACATCTGAAGTCTCTGCAATTCCTGTTGTAACTGCCCTATCCATGTCCTGAACACCGGCTTTTTCACTATCAAGATGTATCCCAGCTAAAATCTCTTCTGTACTTAAATTACGAACATCCATCTTATGATGTGCTGCCTCTGCTAGAACACAAATTTCATAAACTCAGCTATAAAGTAATAAATTTCGGAAAGGTTTAGCAAAGAAAAGTTGTGTATTGAATTTTGTATACGATACCTATCAAAGTAATATGTACACTCAGAATAAAATATAAGAAAACTTCAAAGAAGCTCTTGTGAATTGTAGAACATAAAGTCAGAAGCCCAAAGAACCTCTTGTGAATTGTAAAACGTAAAGTTAGATGTCCTAAGGTCCCGGCCTATAGCAAAAAATGCGTTAAGAAGAGCCAACAGAGACATAATATGGCAAAATATTCCACTGTTTTTAGATATACCACAAAAGCATGAGTGTACAGTTAAGTCGATGGAACATTTTTTTATAAAAGATGAACATGGTTGGATAGCAAGTTAATGCTTGACCCACATTCTACGTGTTAATACCTGAATCATAGTAGTAAACTACATTTGCAATAAAAACATTAGATAATTCATCAATATGCTAGGGGCTGAGGCTGGACAGGTGCAACTTGGAGCTTCACATGAACCACTTCAAAAATTTATTGCCAAGAACTTGGCCTCTAGCATCTAATGTAAATCTATGAAGGCCCATTTGATTGAAACAACTCCTAAAAGAAAAAACCCAATTTGGAAGGACGTTTTCCTTACCCCTTCTTCTAGGGTGGTCTTGCTTTGGAGGAGAAACGGGGCGCAACATAGGTTGATAAGGCGCTTCCTTTTTTGGGACAGGTTGTTGCTCTTTAGGGGGGCGATAAGAAATTACACCTTCATCTTTAGGAGGAACTTCAGTCGGATAAATCATGCCTGTAGTAACAGCAGGTCCCTCTCCTCGAACAATATCCTTATGCTTTAGAGGCCGGAACTCATGAAGTGGTTTATGCATCTGCGCCTGATCGCCCATTTCTGAAATCTTAGTTTGAAATGAATGGAGAAGAATAAGGGTTTTGTTTGGCCGAGATCCCCACGCATGCATAATGCCACCTCATTGGAGACTACATGCGTCTATGCATCAAACCTTCATGCAACGTGTACCTTGTAAGTTGGCCATAATACAAAGTTACAAACTCACAAGTCTTTGGCCGGGTTACAGGTATTTCTTTGGCCCTTTCAGTCTATTGTGAAAAGTCATTATTGGGCATACATGTTTTCACATCTGCCATGAATAAGGTTTGCACTAGATCTTTTCCTAAGGTTTTGTTGGATATGGTGTGGTTTTTTTTAATGGTTTGTTGGTTTTTAGAAGTTAGGTTTTTTCCTTTGATGGTCGCGGGACAGGGGCTGGATTCATGCATATATGTGGCCTCTGTTCCATTCTGGAAGGTCGTGGGCAGCGGGATGTGGCTGCAGGGGATTGCTGTGGTGGGCAGGACAGGAGTGGTGTTGTGCATGGTGTTCAAGAGGTCGCCTTTCCATTGGCAGTATTCTTGCTGCAGTTCATAAGCTGCATGGCTTCCAGGGATATCTCAGTCATGGCAGCAGAATCGGGGTCTCCTACAGGTACTTGAGTTCGCTTCACTGTCACCATGTTCTTGAGGAGGCTGGCCAGGGGGGTATCGGGCAGGGGCAGGGGCAGTGTGGATGCTGAGGGGCGTCCTCCTGAAAGCAGTGCTGTTGCAGAATGTAGGGCTCTGTGGGAAGGTTTTAAACTTTCTGAGAATGAGAATTTCCATGGGACCACGTTTGTGGAGCAACCGGAGCCTCTTGTGGCAGATGCAAGCCAAGAGAAGAAGGTGGATGCAGGTGGGAAGGAAGCAGCTAGGAATAAGTCATGGCAATTTGTGGAGTGCCTACGTTTGTTTGAAGACAAGGGGCCAGGTAGACAGGATTTCAGAGGGAAGAAACCCCCGTTGGCAAAGAAGGTGGTGGCCAGGGGAGGGAAGAACAAGAGGCCCAGGATGAGTTGTGGTGAAGCTGTGGACGAGCCTTGCTCTCTTGACGTGAGTGTCACGGTAAGTGTAGGTGGCCTCGATGTTTGGGAGGGACTGTATTTTTCTGTGTGCAGTTTCTTAGATAAAGAGTGTATATCTGGGGTGGTCAACCAAGAGTGGGGGTCTGAGCTAGACCACTTACATATTCATTGTGTTTTTCGAGTTGCAGTGAGCAACCTTAGCACTTCAGCTATGGTGAATGTCAGACTGAAGAAGTATCTTGGCTGGGATAGCCACAAGCCAGCCGGGGGAATTATTCTATGCAAAGCCCTCAAGGACACAAAGATGCACTGCTACGAATGTATGATTGGGTATTGCTTAAAAGATCTTGGGAAAATGCACTTCAGGCAGCATGTGAAGAATGTGAGTGCAGAGCAGATGGCCAGAGGAAAAGACCTGTATGCATTATATGGTGCAGGTGAGATCAAGTCCTGCGTGATCCTAGACAACCGAAATTTATTGGCGAGGGCCTGCCATTTTGTTTTGTAGAGGCGGCTTAGTGCGTCTTTGGAGCAGGCTGTCACTGCAATGTTAAGAACACATAAGTTTGTTCTAAGAAGTGCATGGGTGCTACCCATCAATCACAAGATTCATATCCGCGGCGGCATGGAGGCGTACCGAGGGGCGACATTAAACCCAGGATGTGCTTTTATTAGGGATGTGCGCTCGATGATCTTTGACACACCACCTGAAATTGTCCCTGTAGAACGTGTTGGGAGAAGAAGAAAACGGATTTGGGATGAAGTGCAGAATAATCTTGAGGACACGGATGATGAGGATGAACTGGCAGCCTTCAAGGATGACACTGCCCCTACAGATGTCCCTACTTATGCCCGTTATGAGCCATGGCCAGAGTTCACCCCTCTACATTCAGGCGATAGGAGTGTTCATGTGGATTAGGTAGTGCTTGTGTCTTTGTGATTGATGTCTTGACATGTACATATTGTTGTTTTGTAGGTGTGGTAGTGGATCAGGTTGGAGTAGGTGTTGATGGTGAGAATAGGTTACCTCATGAGATCATAAGGATAGATAGTGATTCTGAGGGCGAATCAGCTGAGGATTTGCGGAGCTGCAATGTGAACGATGTTGTGGGCAAGAAGTCTGAGTGCTTCCATGTTCATGTTGACGTTGATTTGTTGTCCAAGGAAGTTCTTACCGCAATCAGAGATGTGAAGGAGAGTCTGTGCAACAGTTTGCAGAGGATTCAAGATGCTTTGGAGTGCTTGGAGATGGAGGATTTGAAAATCTCGTTGAGGCAGAGACGATGTTTCTCGGACTTGCTCCTATGGACGTGGACATGGGGAACTCGCTCGATCTTCTTGGTGACTCTATTACCGATATGAGCCCCAGATGTGAATTTTTTAAACAATTTGATGATGATTTTAATGATTCTGACATTTTCTAAAGCTTCAACCTTTTTCTCTGAAAGTCCTTTCTTGGTATTCTGGTGTATTTTAACATTTTAGAGTTCTACTTGAAATGCTAAAGTTGCGATTCTTATTTTATAGTCGAATTTGTTGATTATAATTAACAAGCCCACAATATCGTTTCTCACCGTTTCTTGAGATGTCCTATAAGATAAAGATATGAGATATGAATTTTCATGCTTTCAAAAAAAGGAAACATCCCCACTCCCCTGCACCATTCCTTATTGAAGCTTTGAATTTATTGAAGCTTTGAATTCTTTTGGAGATTATTATTTATTTAGAATACTTGCACTCTCAAGATTAAACTACATCAAATTACCTACAATATTTACAAATGCACAACAATGCAATATGTGAATCTTAAGTGACTCACATGAATGCAACATTCTCCACTTAAACGTGTGCTTTTTCATGCTCAGTAAGGTATTTTGAAAAAACTCAGAGGAACTGGATAGCGTGAAGCATTTCAATTCAAAGGTGTGCCTCATGTCATCTCTTACAAACTCTGTCTGTACCTAGCGAATTAACAGCTCTGGGAAGGTAAAAGCACTATTTCCGTTGTTCTAAGTTGCACATGCAGAAATTAGACATTAATAATAGGTCTAACATGACAGGTTTAGATCCAAAGAAATGTTCGTGGTGGCCTCAGCTGCTATGATAAATTTCTCGTAGATTATAATCTAAAACATTTATTAAGTCGTGACCATTCGAGCTTTTGCTTGAATATTTAGCAAAATATCAGGGGGTTTCAGGGCAAAATAACAGGGGGTTTCAGGAAGATTTGATATGGATGTAAAAACAACAATTCCTGAAACCATAGACCATATATCCCTAAAACAATCGAATAAGTTATAAAAAAAAAAAAAAAAAAAAAAAGGAACATAGATTCAAGATAAAAAAAATAATTGCATGAGCTCACTGGTACGTTAGTTAAAGTAGTCTTAATTGAATTATTTTGGTAGAGGTTCGAGCTCCCATATTTCATATTCTAAAATCTTAGGCAAAGTCGTACAGAGGTTCGATATTCCCTCAAAACCTTAGGCAAAATCGTATTTCATATTTCAAAATCATAGTGATAGGTACCTCAATCATAAATGACTATAAGCAAAACGTGAGATGCTTAGGGGCCCCAACATACGATCTGGATCGTAAGATCGACGAATCCGGCGACTGTGGTAGTCTAGGGTGCACCTCATTTAGAATATGTAGCAAACTTGGAAGGTTCCATAAGTTTGGAGTAGCAAAATTTGAAGGCCAGTTGCTTCTTATTTTTATTTTGCCAATGGCAATTCAACAATAACGTACAAGAGGATTCGTAATTGGAATGTCATCCAACTCATCAAGAGGTTATTTGTATGTGAAAATGGTGGAACATTTATCATTTTCTGAATGTATATCAGCCGCGATTGGTTTATTTGGCTTCGCCTTATTAGCCATTGAACAACCGCATGGTTTGATAGCCCTTGAGCAACCACATAGTTTGAAGCTCAAGTACCTCTTGGTTACTTCACTTTCACTTTATCTTGAATCTTTCAATGTTTTGCCCATGTCGCTTTTAGGCTTGCTTTCTTGGCTAGATTATTGGAATTACGTGGTGCAATCAGAACAGATTCAGACATATGATATCTTACTTAAGACTATAGTACTGTAAATTCCTATAGACTCAATAACATGGTTTCTATAAAGTTCTCTAGCAATTGGAGGATTTTATTCGCACAATGTATGGGTGCAAGGTAATTGGGACCACATTTCGTTGTGGACTGCTGGGGTCCCGTAGTGGACATTAGTCGAGAGCAAGTCACAGACCATGTCGAAATAGGGACAAATTACATAGTTAAATCCATGGTCGCCCACAATTTCTCGAATCATATAGAGATGAATCAGTTATGATATCATCTTCAATATGTTGAGTTCCGGATCCATTAGATAAATACGATATCAAAGGGGTCGAAAGGCAGAATTGTGGATGGAGTGTGCTGCACGAAAAACTCAATGACGGGATCATGGATGAGTGTATTTGACTAAAAACTAACAATGTGAAACTTTATATAAATTATATGGAAACCTCACCTAGTTTCTCAAAAATGGAAGTCCAAAAAGTTCAAATTTAATTTTAGATTTTAGACTCGGGTGCACTTGGGTGGATGTGTTCTTTAATGACAATGGACATTTTGGTCATTGTGAATCTTGGTGGACATCTTCTTTAATGATGGCAACCATTTTGGTCATCGTGAGTCTTAGTGGTTGTGAACATTAAATAACATGCATCTATTTGTTTGTTTTTTTATTTTTATTTTTTCTTTCTGATTGTACGGAAACTCCCCCAACTTTCCCCAAAAACCTCCCCAAAATTCTACATGGAACCTCCCCAAGTTTCCTAAAATTTTGTTTCCATCGAAAATTTTGTTTCCATTGTTTATTCATTATTTTCCATTCCTTATCAGGTTTTTTCTCATCTTAGATTTTTGATCATTGATCTTTGGAATATTCTCTGCTCTGTGCCAAATCAAAGGCCATTAAATTTTTGGCCAATAATTCGTCCGCCGCTTCCAATGGTCGAAACGCCACAAGTAATTAAATGCGCCTCTGGCATCGCATCGCATCCTAGAGCAAAGATGAACCCGAGCCAAGGCCCAATCCGGCCGTAACATTCGGGCCGCAGAGCAATCCGCCCACATCGGAAGAAGCTCGGAAAAACTCGCGAACCCGACCCAATCCCAAAAGACTCAAGAAGTTGCAGCCCAATCCGGCCAGGATCAAGAAGGAAAAACATTCAAGCTCCAGCCCAATCCGCAGATCAAGAAGGAAAACCCAAACACTGACTCAAGAAAAACGAAAACCCACAGGGCCCTAAGCAAGCCAGCCGGAATCATAATGGACTTCCAGCCATCCTGGGCCTGGAATGCCCTCAATCATTTACAAGCAAGCAAAGAAGCACTCAAGCAAGCACCGTGGAAGCCGAAACCCCCCCCGGCCTCAAAAACCATCACAAACCTTGCCCCGAAATCCCCTCACAAAAAAAGGAAAGCAGCGTGTGCTCTTATCCTTCCATCCTCGTACCATGCAAATCGACACCAAAATATTCACATCCCAGATTTTGGATTTCTATTTTGACTGGCCAGCAAGCACCTCAAATCACTCAAAATATACAGTCTTCACTACGATTTCGCATACATACGCCCCCGAAATCTAGGCAAAACTATGCGTGAGATACCCTCCCCAAATACCAAACAAAATAATTAGAACATTATAAGGATTGTTGAAAACTATAAAGGTTTCGGGGGAAAATTGGGGAGTTCTTTACGAAAGTGCAACCCAATCGATACCAATAAAATCATTGGGCTTCATTCAGCCTTCCTATCCAATCAGGTTACGACATGTGGCAAGTATTCCCTCTCCGAAAGTCGAGCAAGAACAGTGACAGATTTTTACCTTCCTTCCATCGATCTTACCTTGCATTCCATGGATTTTACCCTGCATTCCATTGATCTTACCCTGCATTCAGCAGCAGAATGAAGCCCAAACGCTTTTTTCCGTTATGCCGAAGGCCCGCTGGGCTGTTTTCTGGCCAGTCAAGCTGGCCTTTGCGCTGCACGCGTCGGCCATCTTTCCCGGCCGAAAACAGCCGAGCGGACCTTTCCCTTATCTAGAGCTTGGCTTGCCTTATCTACACAAGGACCAAATTTGACCACGGTTGTGTAATATATTAATTGTAGGTCCACTTAGCCTAGTGGGCTTTCCTTTATTTTTCCATTTCTGAAGTCTAGATGATGATAAAGAAGTGCAGAAAAAGGCAATGAGAAGAGCATGACAATAGAAAGCATGATAAGAAGCTTCCCAAAATTTCTAGAAAGAAGAAAAGCCTCCAAAGCTGACTGGTACAAACGAGAATATACCTATAAATTTTTTGAGGGCCGGTATGGAACAGATCATCTTAGCAGAGTGCAATGGAAAGGGAAGAACTGAGCTGGGCAGATCAGTGGGATTACAAAGGAGCTATGGCAGATGGATACAAGCCCAATTCCGGAAGTTCGAGCCGCGCGGCCGGCGCTAATCAGAAAGTGAAGAAGGCCTGGTCCAAAACTAAGATTTTGATGCATTCCGGTACTCGCAAGCTCAAAATCGGTAGTAAAATTAGCGTCCAGTGGGTCAAGGACAGATGGGAGAAATGTAAACACTGAATTTCCTCTTCTTCCACTGTCTGTACATTTCTTAAGTGCTCCCTTACGTATATCCTGTGAATAAAATTGACTGTTTTTTTTATTACACATCATATGTATTCTATCAATATCATATGCTTGGTTTGTTCTTCAGATTCTGCTTTTCATTGGCACGAAATGCTTTATGAAGATTTTTTTTTGCGTTTTTCATATCGTTCTGTCTATTTTTCAAGAGGAGATGTCGGATGGTTTGTTAAGAAATTATCGCCAAAAGAATTACAAAATATAAATAGGCTGAGACCCACAACAAATCCGCCCTTATGCTTGTATACTCCATAGCCAAATTCTCTCCGAGTGCAGCGCAGGCTAAAGGCCAAGCCTATTTTATGTCCAATCAAAGAAAAAACCGTCAGATTTGATAAGGGTAAGCAGGGCAGGAATCAGGAATCGAGGACCTGTTCGCTTACCCTAACAATACAATACAGTAAGTTGTTTTCTAGAAATAGTTGTATCCATTCTCCTCACAACTAACTAATCGAGAAATAGTTGTACGACACATTGTGCTCACAACTAAAGAACTAAAGGGTAGTGGCCAGTTCAAAATACCAACTTATTATTTTGATTCCATAAGTGGTCAATTCGATGTTTGCCAAACCTTCAAACCCATGGTCAATTCAAAATACTATGTGCAAATTTAAAATACTATATGCACATTAGCAACTTGTTGGGGTGGCCATTCATAATAACTTCAAAATTTTTGTAGTGTGGCCATGTTTTATATGAGCCAAGTTTTGGCCTATAGAATCGCCAGTTGTCGTCTTAGATTTAGGTCAGTCCGATGGTTTTCAAGAATTTTGATTAATTTCTTGTAACTTTGCTTCAATATTAATTTTGAAGAATTTAGATGGAAAATAAATGAGGTGTAGAGGGTCTAGATGAAGTTCTAAGTAAAGGATGAGGTAACTTTTGAGGAGCAGATAGAAGGGTCAATTTTGGGTCTGATTTCAAAGAGGAAAATAAAGTAAAGGCAATAGGAATGATTTCCGCATAATACTCTTCCTGCAAACAAACTGTCATTTAAAACTACATCAAGCAACTCCTTGTGAACCTTCTTTAGAAATCCAATAACGACTTCTTTGTTTTTCTTAAAAAATCCAAATAAACTAGCATCCACTCCTTCAATTCCATCATGTCAATCACCATAGGACGTAAGCATATGGACACTCTTTTTAATCCTTTTAAGATCAGCATCAAGAATAAATAACAAAACATCCTTTTCCTCTAGCATACAAGACATGAGATGTTGGATAATTTGGATGGATGCAGGATGAGGATCGTCAAATCCAATCTTAGTTAGATCCCTAAATCAGCCATCATCTCCAATGCTATAGACTTAGAAAAATCCACTATCTACAATTTCAAAAGTTAAAATCTAGTTTCACAGGGCAATATTCCATTCAAGGAATATAGGTGGTGGTACTTAAAAAGTAGGAGAGAGAGGGGAAGAGAGAGCGTAGAACACCTTAGCAAAAGCTAAACCCAGTGAAACCACATCAGAATTGTAACTAGAATCAACATTGAAGCTAAATTCTGTTAACCAAACAGAATCCACATGCATAAAGATAGTCCAAGGCAAGGCTTAACTAGATAAACATAGCCTGTTGCAATCCAATAGGAAAAGGAAAATATTATAGAAAGGGCACGCTTGCATAAGCAATAATATTTTACTAGGATTAGGGATGGAGTATGTTTATACAACATTACACAAGGTCATCATGCAATATGTAGCAAAATAACAGGGGGGTTCCAGGGGGATTTGATATGGATGTAAAAATAACAATTCTTGAAACCATAGACCATATATCCCTAAACCAATTGAATAGGTTGTTATAAAAAAAAGACCATATATCCCTAAAACAATTGAATAGGTTGTTATAAGAAAAAACATAGATTCAAGATAAAAAATAATCACATTAGCTCACTGGATATATTGGTTAAAATAGTCTTATTAGGATATTGAATTATTTTGGTAGAGGTTCAAACCCCCGTATTTCATATTCTAAAATCTTAGACAAAGCCGTATAGAGGTTCGATATTCCCTCAAAACCTTAGGCGAAATCGTATTTCATATGTCAAAATCATAGGCGCCTCCAATCATAAATGACTATAAGCAAAACGAGAGGTGCCCAGAGGCCCCAACATATGATCTGGGTCGTAGGATCGACGAATCCGACGACTGTGGTAGTCCAGGGTGCACCTCGTTTAGAATATGTAGCAAACCCCCAGATCCTCATGGACAAACTAGAAGTGTATCAATAGATGGTGTAGGAGTACCGAGTTATTAGGCTGGTACATAAGCATATAATTTCAGCTACGTAAAGATGTACATCAGCCCACAAATGTAAAAAAATAAGCATAGGGAAACAATATGGCAAAAACAGAAACGCTTAGATGCATCCAGTCAATAACTATTCCTATAATGGATGCGTTCTGGCGTCGTAGCAAAGAACCACTTGTTATCAATGTCAAACGTTCTAAGTATTATGAATGTAAAAACACGGTCCAACACAAATCATAAATTCCATCAGAATTGTAACAAGAATCAACATTGAAGCTAAATTCTGTTAACCAAACATAATCCACATACATAAAGATAGTCCAAGGCAAGGCTTAACTAGATAAATATAGCCTGTTGCAATCTAATAGGAAATGGAAAATATTACGCTTGCATAAGCAATAATACTTTACTAGGATTAGGGACAGAGTATGTTTATACAATATTACATAAGGTCATCATGCATTACACAAGATCATCATGAACAAACTAGAAGTGTATCAATAGATCGGTGTAGGAGTAGCGAGCTATTAGACTGGTATATATGCATATAATTTCAGCTACGTAGAGATGTACATCAGCCCACAAATGTAAAAACGTAAGCATAGGGAAACAATACGGCAAAAGCAGAAATGCTTAGATGCATCCAGTCAATAATTATTCCTACAAGAAATTTATCGTGGCGGCCAAGGCCGCCGCGAACATTTCTTTTGTCTAACTTGGTGCAAAGGGGGTTTTGTTAAAGTAAAAAAGGATCCCAGTTCTGGATATGTGAAAAATGAACTTGGAGAAAAGCATATGGATACAACATAACTCGTTTATCTGTAATGGTTGGACCAATTATCGTGTCGAAATGCCCTTTTTAAAGTTTCATATTTAAACGGTATATTTTATGTTCAAGTTTAAAGGAATAGAATAGAATAGAATATTTTTTTTTCACGTCCACGGAGACCAATAGGTCATGGGACCCATACAATGGGCTGATACAATCATTACTACTATGATTAAAAAACCCCTGCCTCGAAAGGTTTTCAAGGGAAACTTGAAATAATATGGTTTTACTATAGGCACTTTGTATGAAAAACCATTGTTATATTTTACACATGTGGCGTGTAAATAAGCTATCCTTTAATTTTTTGCTAAAGGATAAAGCTTATGGGATTTCTGTTTAATTGTGTGCATGCATTTGGCTTACATGCAAGTGTGCGTGCATGCCACTTTTTTCTTGGCTTATGGGTTTTATGGAAGCGTTCACTTGCTTCATGTGGTACTCTAAGGTGGGTTCTAGGGTGAAGCAAATAAAAGAAAAAGAAAAATGGTTTGAATAGTCACGCAATCAATTTAGGGCATAACCCTATTTCGTGATACAGCATACAGTCGCATATGCTCGAATGTGGAAGAGAGCCACGAAAAGAATGGACGGATTTAGCAAAATTATCGTAGAAGCTGGATGTAGATGGCCGTCAGTAGTCATAAAGCTTGTCACTTCTAATCCGACCTGTGCAAGTCGTCTGCATCAAATATGCTGGTTACAGGTTGAATAGCATGCCAGATCTTTCTGGTGCTGCTGGAAAACATGCCTGGCCTCTACTGATTTTCAATGGCAGAGATATGGCCTATTCTTGTTCTGCCTCTATCGATTTTTTATGGGATTTGCTTCACTTAGACATCGATTTATCAGGGTACGTACCAATACCGGATCAAGCTGTCTCAGAGGATGACAATTCATCGGCATGCAAGTACCAAATTTCTCTCGACAAAGTCCGCCATAACTCTTGATCTTTGTAAGTTTGTTTCCTTGAGCAGACATCATTTTAGCATTTGGGTTTTGCATTTTTAGAGTTCGAATCTTATTTCTGAGTTTATATTTGCAGAATCATGCATTTTTATTCCTGATCTGGTGATAAATCCTGCAAATGCCTTAGTCTGCATAGGCGATCCGGATCATTGGAGAAATTCTGAGCCCCTATTGTTTCTACAATTTGGGGTTGAATCAAGGAGGGCAAAAAAATAAAAAAAAATCGATGGGTCTTTTGCAAGAGCAAACTGATCTAGCACATCGCAAATTAGGTGGAAAATCTGCCACCCCAGATGATAAATCTTTGGGGCCATTTATATTGCCAGTCTGCAGCAATATCCAGCGAGAAACGGTTTATAATATTCGATCAAACGTGGGATGAGAGCAGGGTATTTTTTCATCCATGGGATGTGAAAAACAGCTTCCCTGTGAATCATAATCGCTATGAGAGAGGGATTGAATTGAATACAAAATATTCCAGTTTATTTTATGTATGGTACTCAGGCACTCATTCCAGAGAGGTTCCAGCAAGATTCGCACTGCATTCCAAATATTCCACGGCTGAATTCTTAGTATAGTTCCTGCTTACCGGTTTTTATTTAAGGATCCACCCGAACTGTGGATCCTTAAGCTATGGAGCCATCGGAGCTATGGGGCTTCTGCATAAAACCGAGCCTTTGATTTGAAATAACAGATCACCCAGAAGCAGGATTTTTGAACCAATTTGGGAATATATTACTGTAATATCGATCTTGAAATTAAGCCAGATCAAAGAGTTGAAAAGTAACCACATGACCTCCGCAGGATTTAACCATCCAGCTAGTCTAAAAGGCCCAACCACCAAGCTATAATGCTCAATTGCTGGGGCAACAAAATAGTCATACTGCCAGTTATGAGAGCCTCCTCCATCAATAAAACCATCATAGTTGCATGCAGAAAGGATGATGCCAAATGTGACCTAGATGCTGCTAAATGTGACCTAATCAGGCAGGATTTCTGTTGACAATATTTTTTACTGCACATGGGTCCGAATTCCCTGAGATGTTTCATAGATCTTCATTGCTTCTCTTTAAATTTTAGTAATTTAATTGGCAATGCATATGCTCAATAGGCAGAGATTCTCTAAATATTTACTTGCGATCTTCAAATGGAGTATTGAGCTTACCATTTCCACATATAGTGGTTTAAGCTAAGAGTATTTTGTTTGCAAAGCACATAAGGAAGTGGAACTAACTAGGGTCAACCTTGAAAATCAGTTATTGTTGGTCATAGTGGGTTAATTCTTACTCAGCATAACAAAATAAATGTAGATTAATGCTCAAGTGCTTTCAAGAGGAGCTTACATTTACCTGAATATCAAGTTTGGATTCTGCAACTATCCTTTAATACAAGTTTGCCTAAGCACACTTTTTGCCGCACCCTGGCCTTGATTTTCCATAGACAGTTCGGGATGTTTTTCGCAACAATTTAACCTAATCAAATTCAAACTGAACCCAAGCCTAAACCTAATTAAATGCAAATTGAATCCAAGCCTAAAACTGCCCAAGCCTCCTGTTGCGCTCCCTTTTTTTTTTTGTTGGTTCCAGAAGGTTTACGGATGGAGGTTTCGTGGCCACAATATTCTTGTAGGAAGGCGGCGATGGGTTTTGTGGAGGCGGTCAGGCCTTTGCCAGAAGCCATAGCTTCACTTGCATGTTCGGCCATAGCCATAGCCAGGCTTACGGTTTTCCTGCTGCATGTTTTCGATTTGGGAAGCACGACAGTTAGGCAGAAATGATGTTTTCACATAAGAAAACCCTGTTAGGGCCCGATCTTATTAAATCCGGCATTGTCGCTGAGTAGCGGAGAAGGGTCGATTTGCAGCCAAGGCTGGAGTGCTTCTTCTATTTCTTGTGTGTTTGTTTAGGGTCTATTTCTGTTGCTCTGCTTTCTATTGTGCATATAGTTCTTTAGTTCTGGCTTCTGGTGAAACACAGAGGATCAACTCCTCTGAAGAAATAGAACCAACAAAGGTTTTCCATGAGAAGTTAAGTATGTTTGCTATGTTGTATGCTTGATGTGGGAATGATAACCATTGGATTTGTGTTTTTAAATGCCTCCTTGCAAATCGGATCAACTTGGGATTGTTTGACCCCATCTTGATTTGCATGGGACGAATCACAGGGACTGCCATAAAATATTCTGCGGCATATTGCATGATCTAACACTAGAGTTGTCCCTTGATGGACCATAAATGGTTCATTTGTATAGTTCGCTTTAAAATTTATATAAAATCAATGGCATAAAATTCAGTTAAACCCTTTCTACACTTTATATATATGGCAGTCATGTTGCACAGGAAAAATAGTTAAAAATGCATATACCCCTAAAATTGAAAGTTATGCTCAGGTGAATCAAGGGGGGTCAAGTCCAGTTTGCTTCATATTTACATAATGTAAAACTGTCTCAACAAAAGGATTTTTTATTTTTTTCAATATAATAATATTTTTCTATACGAGATAAAGATGAATACACAAAAAACCTTGTTCCAATCTGAAGTCTAGAAAGGAAGATATAGTCAGTCAAGCATGACAGGGTTAAAACAGTTTTCTGTAATCTGTAGACCAATCATGGTTCCCAGAAGGCTGTTTCAATTAAAATTCTACAACTTTTGCATGAAAATAATATTTTGCTTTAAATTTAGTATATAAATAGTTGACTAATTGCTTCTTGTATAAAAAATATTTGTTGGCCTGTAATTTGAAGGTTCAGCTTTGACTTATAGTAACAATTTTAAGTGACTTTTAATTGATGTTTATTTTGTTATATTTGAAAGAAATTTATTGAAATAGTATGCCATTGAAAAAATCATATATGAATGCTTGTATGGATATGAAACCAATGAAAAAACAAGTAAAGAAAAAGAGCAAAAGGCACGATCATGATAAATCAATAAAGGTTTCTATACATAAGACCACTGCTGGTCCATAGGTTCATTTTAAATCAATAACTTCTTTACCTTAGTCGATCTCAAGCTTAGTTTTAGGATATTAGTATCTCATAAGCTCCTCTATCAATAAAAAATATCTATTGCTAGGTTTGGGCTAAAACTTTTAGTATTAGCTCTAAGTTATCATCAAATATTTTCCATGTTTGATCTCTAGATTTGTGTCTTGAAAATGAACTTCAAACACCATATTTCAAAGCTTCCCAAAGTTAAGAAAGCAATGCAAGATGAACCAAGGAAAAATATTCAAAGGTATGACTAAGGAAGATCAAGATAGACTACTATGTCGATGCCAATTATTGGTCCACATGACCTCTCATTTAAAAGTCAAGAACATTATCATCTTAATCAATTCTTTAGAATATAGTTTATACCATATTATATATGATAACATTAGTTGATTAGGGAGGATTGTCTATCTAAAAGGTGATATCGAAGCACAAAAATTAAGTAGTTAAGGGCTACATTGAATGTACGAGAAAGTCCACTTCCACCTTTGAAAACGAGGTGCACCCTGGACTACCACAGCCGTCGGATTCGTCGATCCTACGACCCAGATCATATGTTGGAGCCTCTGGGCACCTCTCGTTTCGCTTATACTCATTTATGATTGAAGGCGCCTATGATTTTGAAAAATGAAATACGATTTCGCCTCCTAAGATTTTAGAATATGAAATACGGGGGCTTGAACCTCTACCAAAATAACTCAATCTCCTAATAAGACTACTTTAACCAATGTACCCAATGAGCTATTGTGATTATTTTTTAGCTTGAATCTATATTTCTTTTTTTATAACAACCCATTCAATTGTTTTTGGGAGGAATTGTTGGAGCCCACGTGGCATGTTGGAGCCTAAATGGCATGTTTGAGCCATCTTGGCATGTTTGAGCCACCTTGGCATGTTATAGCCTAGGTGGCATGTTTGCCACCTTGGCGTGTTGGAGCCTATGTGGCATGCTTGAGCACCATGGCATGTTTGAGCCTAGGTGGCATGTTGGAGCCTGCGTGGTATGTTGGAGTCTATATGACATGTTGGAGTCTAGTGGCATGTTTGCACTTGAGACATGGCCGTAAAGTTGTAATTGAAGACGAGAAACAATAGGAAATGACGGAATGGGATTTGGATCTATCCTCCTCCCGCTGTGGCAATTAGAACTCGAGTGCCGCTTTTGCAGTAGCAAGATATTGTTTGGGATTATTCTGGATGGCCGATAGATCTGACCCCATGTTTTCGGTTGCAACAGGTCTGCATATATGTTTAGAGATGATGCACCGAGTTATGACCACGTTTTAGCCTCTGAAACGTAAACCCTGTGTATTGCTAGGTTATTGAAGGGTTTATATTATAGAGGTTGAGTTTTAGTCGTTCGCACTTGAAACATGGTCGAGAAGCTGCAATTGAAAGGGGAAAGCAATAGGAATGGACGGAATGCGATTTGGATCTATCCTCCTTCCGTTGTAGCAATTAGATGTCGTGTCGCTTTTGCAGTATCTTTGTTATTACAGAGATACTTTTGGTGATTCAAACTACAATTTTAATTTCTACACATGATCTTAGATCCTATTCAGATTTGTACCAATTGGAATCATGCAAAAAACCCTTATAAAGCTCGAGATCCAAAAATCTGCTTGCTGGTTTTCTGTGATAGTTCACTGACAGAATTTTTGATCCACTTTGAACTCGTTTTTCCCCAACATTCCAGTGTCGAATCAGGCTCGGTTTTTTCCCGCTTGTTCCTACAACTTTTTTCTGATAGTAATTTCAGAAATAAAATTTTCATTAGAATTTGAGATATCATCATTTGAGTGTGCAACCTTTTTTGTCTCAAGGAAGTGCACTGGCCAAATTTTCTTTCAATTTTGGACCTAATTTTCCAGATATTCCAGATCTAAATTGAACCAATTTTTTTCCCACATCTCACCTCAACTTTTGTACAGTTTCTCCTCCAAAAAACACATTTGAACATGAAGAATTCAAGAAAACAACAACAGGTTAAGTCAATTAACTCAATCAACTTAATAGTCTATTCAAAACAAATGAATAGGCCCCATGCAATATTCCTTTCTATTGTTTCAACAATCTCCAAATATTCACAACTTCTTTAGATCAAATGATCTCACATTAATTGGCTTAATACTTATTCAAACTCATGAACTCTAAGTCATTATCAGTCCCCGAACTTAACCCAGATGCTTGGATCTTCACACTAGGCACCTGCATTCAATCACCCATACACCGATAATCATCTATAATCCTTTCTATTTGTTTATAGCTCTGATCCGGCCGCTATGGCGGACCGATCGAGCCGTTTTGCTATACATTCCAAATAGAGCACTTTCGAAAACCATTTCCCCCTTAGATGTAGTCTTCGTATCATTATCTTCATGGGTTACTATAATAAACATGTAACCTTGCAACCATTAACTTTAAATACGACCAAGGTTAAACTTAGTTTAACCATAGAACATTATCAAACCTTAGGATGTTAATCCTTTGCTTCTTCAAACTCCATAGTTGTATGCAGCAAATTCCTTATGGACAACAGAGTATTATAACATGAGTATATTCAACATTCCCCCTTCATGTTATAATCAAGGCGTTGTATCGGATCTTTTAATTCTGAAAACCTCCTTTTTGGCAGGGGCTTTGTGAGCAGATCTACCAGTTGATTCTTTGTATTGACATAGACCAGCCTGACTATATCCTTCCCAACAATTTCCCTGATAAAATGTAACTCAAGCTCTATGTGCTTTGACCTCTCATGGAATACAGGATCTTTGGTCATGGCAATACAGCTAGTGTTATCACAGTATAATGCAGTGGCCTGATTTTGATAATATCCAAGTTCAACTAATAATCTTCTTTCCTAGATCACTTCCTTTGTGGCTAATACAGCTGATGCATACTCAGCTTCTGCACTTGACATGGCTACTGCATTCTGTTTTTTGCATTTCCAACTAATAGGTGCACCTCCTAAAAAAGTTAAGTATCCAGATGTGGATTTCCTTGTATCAAGGTCCCCTCCCCAGTCAGCATCACAGTAGGCTGACAGTTGCATATCTTCAGTGCTATAACAAATGCCATCATTCATTGTACCCTTTAAATATCTTAATACACGCTTTGCTGCCATCCAATGCTGCTTTCCTGGGTCATTGTTATACCTACTTAGCATATTCACTACATAGGCTATATCTGGCCTAGTGCAATTGGCCACATAGGATAGACATCCAACCAGGGACATATATGGTATGTCACTCATTTCTTATCTCTCTAATTCTGTTTTGGGACTCATTTCAGCAGAAAACTTGTAACCCTGTACTATAGGTGTCCTGCAAATGTTGCAATCATTCATTTTAAATTTGTTGAGCATTCCTTCAATTTGTCCTTTCTGTGTCAAAATCAGAGTTTTGCTTGCTCTATTTCTGTGTACTTCTATTCCTAAAAATTTCCTTAATTCCCCAAGATCTGTCATCTTGAATCTATTTTTGAGAATGATCTTACACTGCTCCAAAATGTCAAGACCATTTGCCACCATTATATTATCATCTACATAGAGTGCTATTATGCACCACTTAGCTCCCTTCTGAAATTTGTAAAGATTACCATCATTTTGTAATTTGGCAAATCCCTGTTCTCTGAGAAAAGTGTCTATACACTTATACCACTCCCTTGGGGACTGTTTAAGCCCATATACTGCCTTGTTTAATTTCCAAACCTTCCCTAATTCTGCTTCAAACCCTGGAGGCAGCTTCATGTAAATTTCCTCTTCTAGTGTAGCATTCAAAAATGCTATGGTAACGTCCATGTGATGGATTTCCAAATATGTTGCCATTGCAATTGACAATAGCATCCTTATGCTATTCATTTTGACAAGTGGTGAGTGTTTGGAGTCTGGGTTCGGGAACTCCTGCAAGACAGCCCTCGGTGAGGACCCTTGGATCTAACAGGAGAATCCGGGGGACTATGTCACGCGGGATTTGCAAGAAAAGAACAAGAAGAAGAAAACAGAACAGAAGAGAAAAAATGAGAGGAAAATGATAAGCTTCCTTGATATCAATGATGAACATACATGAGCTCTCGCAATCGAGAGAAGACTGAAGAGAGACAAGACTCAAGACTCATCTAAAACTTATGTGCTAGCTCTACTCATATATATAGTACAATGGCCTTTGGCCCAATATAGACACTCTGACTGATCTTGGTGCCGACTCCTGGAAGGAGGCCTGATTTGCAGGAATGTTGGCGGTGCCTCTTGAAGTGCCTAGAATCACGCTGACCCGACACGTGATTGTCGTCATCACTTGTCGCTGCCGCCTCTTGGTAGCGCACCTGGGCTTTGACCGCGTGGTCCGGCCGCTTGGTCTTTTGTGGGCTTTTGACGGGCTGACCCGTGCACATCTGCAGATCCTTGAGCTTGACCTGGTCCGTCAGTATGCATGAATAGTCCTCGAACCGGGAGGCACAGGACTAACACTCCCCACCAAATGACACTCGGTCACCAAGAAAAGAGGAAGTGCTTCCGAGGGCGGGAAACCAGCAGTCGGAAAGTGATCCTCACGGGAATGAGGTCGGGCGCCATTATGGTAATGAGCAATGAGGTCCTGGCGTGTTTGAAGAGCGTCAGGGGTGTTGAGCCCTAGGGCAGGATGGGCCTCAATGAGGAAGTGAGAGCGCACCATGTCTTCCAGGGCAGCATGGGCGGCAAGGAACAAACTGGCACTCCATGAGAAGGCGGGTTTGGAGACCAAAGCACCGACGCCGGCATTCGATTGCAAAGTGAAAGATTGACGCCGCCGATTTAAAGAGCTGAAAGGGATGCATTTGAGAGCAGCACGTAAAACCAGCTTGACGGTGGGACCGGAAGGGTCCGTGAGGTGGCAAAAGATTCTCGCAAGAAGGTATCAAGACCATGCAAGGCATTAGCAGGCTTTTGCCAACCACGCTCATTACCGATATAAATCCAATTTTCAGTAGTGTCCAAAGTGGCATTATCCTCCCAGTTGGAGCGTCGGACAAATCGGGGATCCCACCGGAGATCCGTGGAGATCTGAGGCGGAGTCGACCCAGCGTGGCCATCCATGACCTTCGTCCAAAAGGGAAGATGCCAGTCAGAAGAAAGGAACCGTGGGCGGGGAGGGGCTCCTAAGGAAGCATATGGAGAGGGAAGCATGCCCGTGTGCGTGGGGTGCAGAGCCATGTCCCTAAATGCTTGAACAAGATTTTGATCAAGAGCACGACACCAATGGTCCCATTCTGAAGTAGAGAGTAATTGATAGACAGGAGGATTGACCCAACCCGTGGGGATGGTCTTGCTTTCCAGAAGGCCACGGAGTTGATTGTAGCCTCCCAAGTGCTGCATATAAATCTGGGCAAACTCAAGATCATCAGGGTGCGCCAGATTTTTGTTTACCTGTTCCAACGTTTCAACCTGCCACAGAGGTAAGTGCTGAGCCAATTCAGTCATGTACTCCTGTTCAAAAGTCTGAGACTGAGCACTTGTGAGATCTATACGGGCCTGTAATAGAGCCGCGTGCTTTTCTTGAAGTTGGGCCTCCAAAGTTTGAACATGGGCAGTGGCAGCTTGAAGGTCTCTTTGAACAGCATCGGATTCCTCCAGGGACGCCTGAACACAAGTCATGAGAGCCTCCTGTGATGCATGTAGCTGCATGGCAGCGGCTTGAACATCTTCTTTGGAATTTGTACCAGAGCCGCCGAGGATGGGGAGGTGCAGTGGCCCCACGCTTGTTGCCTTGTCCGAGATTGTTGAGAGGCATGACCAGAATGGAAAGGCGTGGCTTGTGAGGAGGAAGAGGATACAAGAATACGCGTGGGTCCGGGTGTTGAGCATGATCGGGGAAGTCCGGCGTGAAGGTACAAAACTGTTGGGTTTGAATGCAGAGGGAATGCGGAGCCGAGTGGAGGTATGGGAAGTGGAAGGGCTCACAAGAACAGGGAGGTAATGACGAATGAGGGCCTGAAGATGGCCACCCACAGAAATTTCAGAGACAGAGGAGGGAGTAGCCCTGATGCGGTCTACTTCTTGAAGAAGGCGGTAGAATAAGAGCTGTGGCCAATCTACATGGAGAGTGGATGGCAGTGATGACCATATTATAAAACGGCTTATTGATGTGGGTGTTCTTAATGGAATGCCCAAGCAATTTTCGCCCGAGAAACTTCACAAAAAGTCTCATGGGGTTTGGCAATATTTGTGGCGTCTTTGGTTGGCTTGATAAGCGGGCGTAAACCGAAAGTGGCGTCCATGTCCTGTAAAGCAGCCCAAGAGACAGAAGGTTTTTTCAAAGGGATGTGGAATACCTCAGAAATCAAATGCTGAGTGAGTAAAATGGTGGTGCCATCGACCACCGTAGCAAATCCTTCCGGGCTGTTGACGATGTGAGCGATGAACTGCTGCAATTGCGCCGGATTTGGGGCCGGGAGCTCCATTTGTGAAAATTCATAAAGCTGGTGGCGTTCGAACTTCCGACTCGGACCAACAAGGGCCTCTCGAAGGTGGGCGTCGAGAAAGACACGACCGAAAGAGTCGCATCCCTGGGAGCGTAAGCTTGAAGTGTAGAAAGTTTGGGGCAGCCATGGCTAAAAGCGCCGAACGTAGGAACCGCTTGAAGAAGGCGGAGAGCAGAGAACAGAAGACGAAGGCGCAGATAGACGAAAAGGTTTAGGGCGCGCAAATGGAGGCGAAGGGGTATGATGAGGGCGAAACTATAACCGTTGATGGTGCCAGGTGTCGAAAGATGCCAAGGATGGGATTGAGAGGCAAAAATTTGGCTAAGTCCCCAAACAACAAAGGGAGAAGTAAGGAACGGTGGAGATGTGGCGTGAGAGAATGATGGGATATGACAGGTGGCCAAAGGACACACATTAATGTTTGACGGGCGTGAAAAGAAGGAATGGCATTTAATGCCGGGTAACTCCGGCGGGATATCATTAAAACGAATGTGTCGGAAGGTACCATGGCTAGATATGCGGCGGAGAAAAGATTCTCATTTTAGAAATTGTACCTTGCACCGCAAAACACGTTGGCAATTTTTGTGATTGGTCCACGTCGACAAGGAGTTCCTCGGTTGGCTATATAAGACGAACCGGGAGTGAAGCGAAGGCATCCGATGGCGCTCAGTATGTCTGCGGCTGGTTTGCATGATAACTGCACTATGCCTTCGAACTGTCTGGAGTGGATTACTTGTAAGATGGATTGTCTGGACCTCTGGCGCTGCCACAACCGTGGCCTGGCGATGGATGGCTAGTGTGCCAGGATGGCTGAACATCCCGATCCGAAGACCAACGGGATGGAGGTGATTCTGCACCTTCGCTGGGACCCGGAGCATAACCTCTACCATATCCTGCGCATCACCTCTGCTCCGAACCCGGAGTAGAGGGTTTTTCTTCTTAGGGCTTAGTAGATAGGGCTCTGAGCCCGTTTTTGTATATAGGGCAGTGCCCATAGCGGAAATAGCTGGGTTGTGCCCACATTTTGTAAAAAAATTCCACCTATAATATAAATATGCCGCTGGTTTAGTCACTAGTTGTTGTGTTAGCGTCTGGAACAGCATCTGTTTGTTGATTTTCACTCTCTGTGGTATGAAATGTTTTGAGGCGAAAGCCATTAACCAGTGTAGGTAATGGAGTTCCATCTAATTCAGCCAGCTGGAAAACGCTGGGTTGAACCACGTGAGCAATTTGATAAGGGCCAAGCCATCGAAACTTTAGTTTACCCGGAAAATTTTTGTACCGAGAATCATAAAGAAGAACCAAATCTCCTTCCTTGAATGTTTTTGTCTTCAAACGTTTGTCATGTAAAGATTTTTGCAACCGTTGTCCATGAAGAACTCGAATATAAGCATCCCTTCTAAGTTCATCCAACTGTTCCAATTGATAAACCCTTTCTTTGAGTGCAGCAGGCGGATTATGGGCAGTAGCCAGTTGAAAACGGAGAGTTGGGAGAATGTACTCAAAAGGCATGAGAGCTTCTTGACCATAAACCAATTTGAAAGGAGTGTGACCAGTAGCTATTTTGAAACAAGTATTGTAAGCCCAAAGAACAGTAGGAAGTTTGTTTTGCCAGTCAGTGCGAGAAGCGTCACAAATTTTCTTGAGAATTGTGACCAGAGTTTTGTTGGTGCTTTCTGCCAAACCATTCCCTTGAGGATAGTAAGGTGTGCTCTTGTGATGATGTATCAGGAGATAATCCGTCAGCTCCTTGATGGTGTGATTGATAAAATGGACACCACGATCACTGACCACCTCCGTGGGGCAGCCGAATCGCGTGATGATTTGTTGATAGATGACTTTGGGTTGCCGGCCGCGGTGTTATGCGGAAGTGCGCAAGCTTCCCCATTTGCAGCATAGTCGGTGAGAACTGTAATGTAGCGAACGC
This sequence comes from Isoetes taiwanensis, assembly GCA_021234155.1. Taxonomy (NCBI): domain Eukaryota; kingdom Viridiplantae; phylum Streptophyta; class Lycopodiopsida; order Isoetales; family Isoetaceae; genus Isoetes; species Isoetes taiwanensis. The sequence goes on along the minus strand of JAJEKV010000029.1, from coordinate 8,313,463 downwards.
GGGTGTGCCGCACGGAGGATCGATGGGTCCCACAAAATCCATTCCCCATTTGCTTTGAAGGGAAGTGGCGTGGCGGCCGGCGTCAAGGGAAGAGCGCCACGGGCCGGTGGGCGCCCCACCCGGCAAAGCATCACACTTGGCGTGGCGCGTGGCGCCTTTGAAGAGCGTGGGCCAAAATAACCAGGCAAGAAGGATTTTTTGCGGCCGTGGGTGTCACCATGAAAATGACCACCACCGGAAACTTCATGGGCTTCTCGAACAATATCCGGGACCTCATGAGGTAGAACACGCGGCGTCGAAGGATTGTATCCTTACCCTTTTGTAAAGATGTCCCGCAACCATGGTGTAGTCACGCGGACGTCACGGAGAAATTGATGACGACAGGATTGTCGCTTGGCATGAGAGAGCGTCATGTCCTCTCGTGGAAGAGCGCTCGTGAGGAGAGGTACTGCTGAAAGTCATGGAACCAATGTGGTGTTGCCGTGACTAAAAAGAGTGGAGCTGTTAGGAAAGGCGTCCGAGACTCCAAAGGAGGGATCATCCGTGTGGATGCGTGAAAGATAATCCGGGACAACATGAGATTTACTGACCTTGTGAACAATTTCAAAAGGTGCAAATTCTTGCGGAAGGAGGACCCAACGAAAGCAATGCGGCCCGTGGGCGGATTTGTTGATCAAATAAAGAAGTGCCCGTGGTCAACAAAGAATTTGATCCTCGACCGCCCAAAAGATAGTGACGTAAGCGTTGGGCGCGAAAAATTAAACCCAAGGCTTCTCGCCTGCGTGGCGAGTAGTTGCGCTCGCCAGAATTGAGTTTCCTACCGGGCGAAGCGGTTTGGTTTGTCGTCGGCGATCATATTCTTGAGAAAGAACAGCTCCAATAGCAAAGGCCGAGACATCGACATGAACATGAAAGGGCTTGTCCCATTGAGGAGGAACAAGAACCGGGCCCGAAAAGCAAGAGCTTCAACTGTTGGAAAGCGACATCCGGGGAATTCCAAGCCCGTGGATTCATCACCCGTGAGTTTATGAATGGGATCGGCAATGGTCCGCGAGTCCGGAATGAAGGTGGAGTAATAATTGACCTTACCCAAGAAAGAGCGTGTTTCCTTGATATTAGCCGGTGCTTGAGCCTTGAGCACACAAATGATTTTGGCGTGATCCGTGGGTGATACCGCTTTGGTCGCGACCACATGTCCCCTAACGTAACACCCGGTGACGCAAAAGGTGCATTTCTCGGGATTGAGACTAATGCCTGGACTCATCACATTTCTCAAAGACGAGTTCCAATTTATCCAAATGGTCAGCCATGGAACCAGAGGCGAGAAGTCATCTTGAAAAATTTGCAAGAAGGGATTTTCCTTCATAAAATCATGAAAACCGAGAGCATGATACGCTGAAACGTGGATGGAGAGTTTGATAATCCAAAAGGAACCACCTTGTAGGCAAAAGTGCCTTACCGGGTGGTGAAAGTAGTCTTGAGTTGATCGATTCTTTGATTGAGATCCGATTGTAGCGGAAAAAAACCATCCATGAAGGAGTACATCTCATGTCCAAAGAACCTTCCGGGGCCGGGTGCGTGAAGGGAAGTGGAAAATGATCACGCCCGTGGCCCGATTGAGTTTTCGGTAGTCCACGCAAACGCCGATCTTACCATTGTGTTTGAGTGCAATGACGATGGGGCTCACCCATTCGAATGTTTGACCTCATAGATCAAACTCCGCAGCAAGGAGTTTGTCAATTTCCGCCTTTGACGCGATCCGCGTAATTGGGGTTGAGCCGGCATCGCCGTTGCTAGGCTGGACGTGCATCGACTTGGTAGGAATGGTGAGTTCCCCAAGGTTTTGTTGATCCCCAAGATCTCCTCGTAGCTCCGGCTAAAAAATGTGTTTGAATTTTTTGAAGAGCGTGGACGGCCCCGTTACGATAGGGTGTCGGAAGATTTGCGACAATTGGACAGGTGATTGTTGCCTACGCCCACAATCTCGACTTCGAGTCCGAATATGGGGATAACTTCCGTGTCCCGACAAGATGAGCAGGAGGTTGAAGCATAACAGATGCGTGGCACTCTGCGTGGTGAAAAGAGAGGTTGCCGAAGTTTCATCAAGGAGAGGTTGCTTCATGACATCGTGGACATCTACAGTAGCTGCAGGAGAGTCCACATCTGAAAAGTGATCAACTCGTTGAATTCGATTGCAAGGAGCCGTAAGGGTCAAGCAAAGCAAACCGTACCGGGTCCCGATCAAGGGTCATTTCTCCCCAAGGATCAGCATATTCGGGTAGGAGGACGTGGCGCGCTCACTGGTGGAGCCTGAACTTGATAGATATTTTGGGCGTCCTCAGAATCGGTGTCGGAGAGAGAGGGTTCAGCATTGTCAACGGAAATGATTTTGCCGGTTTCCAAGTCCATGGTGGCATTGAGGTGACCATCTGTGATGACTAACTGATCCGTGGCCCAGTAATGGATACTCTTGGCCTGGCGAAGAAAAGGTCTGCCGACCAACATTTTATAATCACCTGGATCTTCTCCAGCCTTCCAAACACCAAATTCCAAGGGGAATCGGAGATCACCAATGTTGATGTGAAGAAAAGGCGTGACGCCTTGAGGTCTCGTGATATGGCCATTGGCCAATTTGATGTCATATGGGGCACGATAGAGTTGTTTGATGCCCATTTGTTTGCGGAGTTTATCCGTGATGAGATTGACCGCGCTACCGCCGTCAATTTGAACATGATTGACTTGTTGATTGCCCACCGTGGCATGTACCGTGGGAGTAGAGGTAGCAAATGCCCCAACCAAAACAAATGGGGTGGTAATCGGTCCTTGAGAGCGGGACGTAGTTTCAAAATTGTGGCCAAACTCAAAGGAATTTTGATTTTTGCTAGCTCCTCTTGGAGTTCCGGAGGGACATGAGAAAAAGGATCTGGCGGATCCACAAAAGTGGGGAGTGCGTGGTAAAGAAGCAAAGAACTTCTTTGAGGAGGTCAACCTCTGCGCATGATATTTGGATATGTCCGAGCGTGGAGGTTGAGACGTGGAAGGTGCGTCTTGTCTTTGTTGAGCTCTAGTGGTGGCATGAACATTAGCCAACGCGTCGCGCCTTCCAAAGCGGCTTGCATGAGGTTCAAAATGCTTTGGCTTAACTTTAGGCATAACATGCGGCATGAGTTTCTCCAAGTCGGGTGCAAAGTGAACCTTTTTGCTTCGCCATGAGGAATGGTGTCGACAACAAAGGCAAAGGTTGCGTGCCATTAGGAATAATGGTTAAGGGACGTGGCGGACAGTTCCGGCGTGAAACCAAACCAACCCAATTTGATGGTCGGACTGAGGATTAAGAGCCCGAAAAATTTCTTCCCCGTGCTTGTTGATCCATCCGAGGTTGATTGGCGTGAGCTGGTTGATAGCGTGATTGCCGAGGGCGCCAGCGAGGTGGCTTCCGGGAAACGGGACGCGCCTTGTTTTCCATTAGCAATCCAGAGTTGGTAAGCCGTGAGGCGGACCGATGTGGTCCGATTTGTGCCGTGAAGCCGCACCCGAACTTGTGGAAGTTGAGGACACGCCGTGGTGGTATGACCCCATTCTTGGCGGTGATAACATCGAAGCCAAGGATCAAAAGGAGGACGTGTGTTGGGTCCCCGCTGTTGCTCCCGCTGTCGATAGAGTTGATTGGATTGCTCGCAATGGTGGTCACCGATATTGCGATTGGTGCCGAGGTGTTGTTTGCACTTGATAAACCATCTTGTTGCGGAAAGGTGTAGGATGAGTGCGAAAGTGCATTCTTCCGCGGCATGATTGCACATGTTGCATCTTTTTACAATGAGGCGGCCATTGGTGGAGTTGCACTCATTCGCCAAGTGGCCTTGATATTTGCGCATATGGCACCAGATCCGATCACACCGCTGGATTGGCGTGTTGAGGTTGAAACAGCCATCACGGGGAACCATGACGGGTGGAATGAAAGGGAGCTCCCAAGAGCCACGCCACCTGAGGAAACATTGACCGAAAGTGATTGACAAGATCGATAGCCCGCCCAAAGTCTTGGCGCAGTATTCACCATGAGTCTGGATAGTCGGAGGAAGTCCTTGGAGAAACCGCACCAAGATCCGCTCGTGTGGGGTACTCCTTGAGTTTGCTTGAAGCGTAATGTGAAGTCGACCGCAAAATCCCCGGCACTGCGGGGGCTCTTGTTGAAGGTCATTGAGTTGTTTGAGATGAAGCCGATCATCATCCGTGGTCCCATAGTGAGAAAGAAAAGCAGTTCTCATTTCCCGACCAATCTTGTTTCCAAAGGGCTCTTGTTGGACATGAGCCATTGATGAGGGAGCCACGCAGTTGTGGAAAAAGATGTGGAATTTCAGTTGAGGTTGATGACCATTCAGTGACAGCCGAGCCTCAAATTCTTCCATGTGGGCCCGAAAGCACTTTGGTCTAAGGTTTTGCCTTTCGTGTTTGCCAAAGGTGGGATATGTCACCTTAAGGGTCCGAAAGGTAGAGGTGAAAGTGCTTGGCTGGACAGAATCCAGATAGTGAGTATATTGAGGTGGAGTTGGAGGTGGTATGGTGCCGGAAAGACCCTCACAAGGGGTGGCCGAGGTGGAGGTACCGGAGGTGCCCGATCATTTGTTTTGAGGTCCGTAAGATTGTAAACAGAAGAGCGGTGGGAAAGGTAGGGAAGGGAAATTCTTGTGGAGGAGCAAAAAGAGACATGTGGATATCCGTGCCCACCCCGGGAGAGGATGGTTGTGAAGGCAGAGGCGCATGGCCGCATCGAATGATGGATGTAGGCATGTTCGGGGTATGAAAGTAAGGTTGAGAAGGTGGAGCCCGATAGGGCTCCGATAGTGATGAGGTGATCGAGGTCAGAGCAATGTTTGCACGCTTTGAGGTGGGGAATTTGGACGAGACATGACACGAGGGGTGGGTGGCTACGATCGAGCCCTAGGACCAATGTGGCCTCCCTCAATGTCATAAGCGCATCCATACATGTCACGAAACAGCTTCCTTCGATGATGGCGCCCGCGAGACGCCGTCAGGAAAAGGAGTTCTTCCGCGCGTGAAGTTTCGACGAACATTGCGAATAAGAAAGGAAAATCGAATCAGACCCGGCAATGCATGTTGTTTGGAGTCTGGTTCGAACTCCCGCAAGAAGACCCCGGGTGAGGACCCTTGATCTAACAGAGAATCCGGGGGACTATGTCACGCTGGGATTTGCAAGAAAAGAACAAGAAGAAGAAAAACAAGAATGTAAGAGAAAAATGAGAGGAAAATGATAAGCTTCCTTGATATCAATGATGAACATACATGAGCTCTCGCGAATCGAGAGAAGATCAAGAGAGACAAGACTCAAGACTCATCTAAAACTTATGTGCTAGCTCTACTCATATATATAGTACAATGGCCTTTGGCCCAATATAGACACTGATCGATCTCGTGTGCCGACTCTCGAAGGAGGCCCGATTTGCGGAATGTTGGCGGTGCCTCTTGAAGTGCCTAGAATCACGCCGACCCGATTACGACACGCGGTGTCGGTCATCACTTGTCGCGGCCTCTTTGGTAGCGCACCCGTGCTTTGACCGCGTGGGTCTCACGCTTGGTCTTTGCCGGGCTTTTGACGGCTGACCCGCGGCTCGTCTCAGGATCCTTGAGCTTGACCTGGTCCGTCAGATGCATGAATAGTCCCGAACCAGAGGCACAGACTAACACTCCCCACCAAATGACACTCACCAAGAAAAGGAGGAAGTGCTTCCGAGGGCGGAAACCAAAGAATGAAAGTGATCCTCACGGAATGAGGTCGGCCATTATGGTAATGAGCAATGAGGTCCCCGCGCGTTTGAAGAGCGCAGGTGTTGAGCCCTAGGGCGTGATGGGCCTCAATGAGGAAGTGAGAGCGCACCATGTCTTCCGGTGGCGATGGGCGTCAAGGAACAAACCGCACTCCATGAGAAGGCAGGTTTGGAGACCGAAAGCACCGACATTCCGGATTGCAAAGAAAAGATTGGACGCCGATTTAAAGAGCCGAAAGGGATGCATTTGAGAGCAAAGACGTAAAACCAGCTTTGACGGGGGACGGAAGGGTCCGGTGAGGTGGCGATTCTCAAAAGAAGGTATCAAGACCATGCAAGGCATCAGCAGGCTTTTGCCAACCACGCCATTACCGATATAAATCCAATTTTCAGTAGTGTCCAAAGTGGCATTATCCTCCCGCTTGGAGCGTCGGACAAATCGGGATCCCACCGAGATCCGTGGAGATCCGGTAGGCGAGTCGACCCAACGTGGCCATCCATGACCTTCGTCCCAAAAGGGAAGATGCCAGTCAGAAGAAAGGAACCGTGGGCGGGGAGGGGCTCCTAAGGAAGCATATGGAGAGGGAAGCATGCCCGTGTGCGTGGGGTGCAGAGCCATGTCCCTAAATGCTTGAACAAGATTTTGATCAAGAGCACGACACCAATGGTCCCATTCAAGTAGAGAGTAATTGATAGACAGAGGATTGACCCAACCCGGGGGATGGTCTTGCTTTCCGTAAGGCCACGGAGTTGATTGTAGCCTCCCAAGTGCTGCATATAAATCTGGGCAAACTCAAGATCATCAGGGTGCGCCAGATTTTTGTTTACCTGTTCCAACGTTTCAACCTGCCACAGAGGTAAGTGCTGAGCCAATTCAGTCATGTACTCCTGTTCAAAAGTCTGAGACTGAGCACTTGTGAGATCTATACGGGCCTGTAATAGAGCCGCGTGCTTTTCTTGAAGTTGGGCCTCCAAAGTTTGAACATGGGCAGTGGCAGCTTGAAGGTCTCTTTGAACAGCATCGGATTCCTCCAGGGACGCCTGAACACAAGTCATGAGAGCCTCCTGTGATGCATGTAGCTGCATGGCAGCGGCTTGAACATCTTGCTGGAATTTGTACAGGAGCTATCGAGGATGGGGAGGTGCAGGGCCCTGTTGTTGCCTTGTCTGAGATTGTTGAGAGGCATGACGGGAATGGGAAGGCGTGGCTTCAGAGGAGGAAGAGGATACAGTAACATGCGTGGTCTGGTGTTGAGCATGATCAGGGGAAGTCTGGCGTGAAGGTACAGCCTGTTGGGTTTGACGCTGGGAATGCAGAGAGCGCTGAGTGGAGGTATGGGAAGTGGAAGGGCTCACAAGAACAGGGAGGTAATGACGAATGAGGGCCTGAGGTTTAGTGGTCTGCTCTCGATTATTGATCTTAGGTAACAACTTGTAGTATTGCTCCTCATCGAACAATACATCTCTACTAATTATGATTTTCCTTTTGCTTGAGTCATACAATCTGTAGGCCTTAGATTCTTGGTCATAGCCCACCAAATAGGTTATGTATGCTTTATCATCCAACTTCTTTCTCAACTCGTCAGGCACATGCACAAATGCTAAACATCCATAGGCTTTAAGCCTGTCATAGTCTGGCAATTTACCTGACCACAATTTCATAGGGACTTCTCCTTTAATACTTATGGATGGCACCAAATTCTGCACGTAGACTGCTGCCTTAACTGCCTCTTCCCACAGGAAATTTGGCAGTCCTGAATATTTGAGCATGCTTCTCACTGCATTGAGTATTGTTCTATTTTTCCTTTCAGCAATTCCATTTTGTTGAGGTGAAAACCTACATGTTAGCTGTCTTTTGATGCCATGCTTATTACAGTACCTCTTGAATTCATCTGACATGAACTCACCTCCCCTATCTGACCTCAAGCATTTGATTCTCCTCCCTGTTTCAACCTGTACTTCATTTGCAAATATTTTGAATGCTTCCAATGCAAGGTCTTTAGTTCTTAAACAATATACCTTAGTCATCCTACTGTAATCATCAATAAAGGTCATGAAGTACCGTTTTCCAGTAAGACTAGTTACATTCAGAGGTCCACACAAGTCTGTATGTATCAAGTCCAACTTATTTTTTGCTCTCTTCACTGATTTCTTGAAAGGAAGTTTAGTATGCTTTCCCAAAATACATCCAATGCATTTGAACTTCTCATCACTTGCAGCTGTGCCTTTAATTAATCCCTTCTTCATCATAAGTTGCACAGTTTTGGAGTTTACATGACACATTCTCTCATGCCATGTTTTTAAGTTGGTACAAGTCACAAGATTAATACTTGAAGCACAGTGATTTAAGTTTAACCCAAAAAGGTTGCCAACTCTTTTACCAACAAACTTTAATATATTATTGAAGAACACTTTACATTCCAATCTCTCAAATAATACTTTATATCCGAGATCTACAAGCTGGCAAACAGAAATCAGATTTCTAACTAAGCCTGGCACACAAAGAACATTTTCAAGTTTGACTGCCTTCCCTTCTAGATCATAGAGCTCGAGCATTCCAGTGTCTTTGATTTCTTGCAAGTCCCCATTTCCAAGCTGCACGTGCCCTCTTGTCACCCTTTTGCAGTCTTTAAGCAATTTTGAGGATGATGTCACTGTCCTCTCAGCTCCTGAATCTATAATTATCATATTGTGATCATTTGCATCATGCATTAAATGACATAACTTAGTATAGCTTACCTCATCATCTTTATTCTGCTCGTCTTCTTCACCTTGAGTTTCTTGAGCTAAGTTCAACGCTGGATTTTCTTTGGAACTCCCTTTTCCCCTTTGAGCAAAACTTACTTTGCCTCCCCTGCCCCTGGTTTTCCCTTTTGAATTCTGCCCTCGTGGGCTGGGACAACTAGAAGCAAAGTGCCCCTTGCCATCACAGTTATAGCATATAACTTCTTTGCCTGCCTTTGGACGCTCAGCCTTTAAGTGACCATATGCATTACAATTGTAACATGGTCCAATCTTATCTCTGCTAGCCTTAAATCCTTTCTTTCCTTTGTGTTTCCCTACATAAAGTACCTCAGTAGTTTGATCATCATCCTCTTGACCAAACTGCCTCTGCTCAAATTTTGTTCTTATCATTTGTATGGCATGTTCCTTTGTTCTTGCTATATTTCTCAGCAAAGTGGCTAAATAGGCATTGTGTGATACAGCCCTTGAGATGGCCAACAATTGATACTGCTCATTCAATATGACACCAGCACCTTCCAAGTCAGCCACAATAGAATCGAACTTTTCAAGAAATTCTGTTATATTGTCTTTGTCATGCAGTTTCAGCTTCCTCAACTGTTTTTCTAAAACATCTATCTGAGAGGATGTTTTAGCTTCATAGTTTGTTACCATGTATGTCCACATTTTCCTAGGACATACATGGTCCAACTTTACAGCAAATAATGGCTTGAGCTTCTTTAATTTTAATCACCTCATCTGGTTGCACCTTTGATGTAACTGCTGGTCATGTACTTTCTCCAGAACCTCCTGTTCGAGCAACTCCACCAGCTGTGGAATCCCCAGTACTAGAGCTTGAACCAGCTCCACTTACACTTGTTGACCCTGAACTAACATTAGTGTTAGTCTGCTTACTTGCATTTGGATCAACCAAATACCATAAACCTTCAAACTCCAAGACTTCTTGGATACTTTGTTTCCACACTTGGAAACCACTCTCCCCTTTAAAAACTTCAATAGCATTGAGCAAATTTGCTCCGAATCTGCTGGACATGATTGTATTTCCCTGGATCTTATGGCTCTGATACCAATGAAGAATTCAAGAAAACAACAACAGGTTAAGTCAATTAACTCAATCAACTTAATAGTCTATTCAAAACAAATGAATAGGCCCCATGCAATATTCCTTTCTATTGTTTCAACAATCTCCAAATATTCACAACTTCTTTAGATCAAATGATCTCACATTAATTGGCTTAATACTTATTCAAACTCATGAACTCTAAGTCATTAAACCATTAATAAACAATTCGAATATATCTTCAAACCTTTGTATTGCTACAGTAACTTTACTGTAGCAATGGTATTATCTTGATTTGATCAGTCCCCGAACTTAACCCAGATGCTTGGATCTTCACACTAGGCACCTGCATTCAATCACCCATACACCGATAATCATCTATACTCCTTTCTATTTGTTTATAGCTCTGATCCGGCCGCTATGGCGGACCGATCGAGCCGTTTTGCTATACATTCCAAATAGAGCACTTTCGAAAACCATTTCCCCCTTAGATGTAATCTTCGTATCATTATCTTCATGGGTTACTATAATAAACATGTAACCTTGCAACCATTAACTTTAAATACGACCAAGGTTAAACTTAGTTTAACCATAGAACATTATCAAACCTTAGGATGTTAATCCTTTGCTTCTTCAAACTCCATAGTTGTATGCAGCAAATTCCTTATGGACAACAGAGTATTATAACATGAGTATTTCAACAGAAAAAGATCAGCACAGCTCAAGATATTCAGATCTGATTGTAACTACCTTATTTTGCTTTAGGGATCCTAATGTAATTGATGCCTTTGTGCATAATTTTGCACAAAGATTGGTTCCCTTAAGAAGTCTGGAGGTTCTAACACACCATATCCATATCAAAGCATGTGTATGAACTAACACACCCGAGAAGTGTTACCTTGTATACGCATATCCCAAAATGATTAGTAGGCATGGGAGAGGAAGGCAAGGCATATGATCAGATCTTTCAGGATGCATTTAACTTTATGACTAGGTCAATAATTTCTACTCTTTTGGGTACTTCTATTAAAAATAATCTGTATACAATTAGCTCTTGACTTATAATTACCACAGTGGGAGGAGGATAGATCCAAATCCTATTCCATCAATTCCTATTGCTTCCCATTTTCAATTGCAACTTCTCGATCATGTCCCAAATGCAAATGACCAAAACTTGACCTCTATAATGTAAACCCGTCAATAACTTAGCGATACACAGAGTTTACGTTTCAGAGGCCAAAACGTAGTCGTTTTTATGGATAACTCAGTGCACCATCTCTAAACATGCATGCAGAGCCATGACAACTGAAAAAAACGGGGTCATATCTATTTGCCATCCAGAATAATCCCAAACAATGTCTTCCTGCTGCAAAAGCGACACTTGAGTTCTAATTGCCACAACGGAAGAAGGATAGATCCAAACCCCATTCTGTCAGTTCCTATTGCTTCACAACTTCAATTGCAACTTCTGGACCATGTCCTAAATGCAAACGATCAAAACTCGACCTCCATAACATAAACACTTCATAACTTAGCAATACATAGGGTTTATGTTTCAGAGGCCATATCCTAGTCAGATTCGACCAGGATCATGCATAGTATCATCGAGTAGAGGAGGGTTGTTGACGCCAGAAGACAAACTCTTAAAACCCTCCGGAAGCAGCTTGTCCCAAGTGTCTTCTCCCTATGGCCCTAGCAGCGGACGGGCCGCACTCCGGAACTGTGAATTGACTTTTAACCAATTGGCTTAGAATGTCGACATTACCCTGGGGACCAAGTTTTGTGGGCAGAAGACAACCTCTTCAAGAAATGCCAAAGTAGCTCATGTCCAACACATTTGATGTCAATTGGCCTAGGAGGTAGCCCGCGGAATACTGCCATGTAGAGTGTTCGTGTTTCTTTCGTTGTCAAACCGGACCGTATAACTTAGTCCCTAGAGTAATTTCATCATTCCGGACGGTATGGCAAAGTCAAATTGCCTTCCGGAGCCTCTGTACTACCTGAACGAGAAAATTCTTTGGTTTCTACACGATTGCCCGCAGGATGCTTCGTAGTTTGTTAAGTTCTCTCGGATCAATCTTGGATTTTTTTTGGACCTGCTCAAAGTAGGTTGCTTGAACAAAGGATTCAACAGTCAGATAGGGGAATTGATCTCCGGGAGGAGGGGCATTAGCATACGGCCTCCCGGAGGAGCACTGCGAGGAAAGGCTGCCCCAGCGACCTTTCTGGGGTCTGGCCTCTCCCCACTGATGAGGTAGCCAAGGCAAGTCCTGGCCTTGTTCGACTTGAGGAAGGGAGCTAACTCTTCTATTGGACCCAATCAAAGAGAGAGAGAGAGAGAGAGAGAGAGAGAGAGAGAGAGAGAGAGAGAGAGAGAGAGAGAGAGAGAGAGAGAGAGAGAGAGAGAGAGAGAGAGAGAGAGAGAGAGAGAGAGAGAGAGAGAGAGAGAGAGAGAGAGAGAGAGAGAGAGAGCCTAGGTGGCGTGTTTGATCCACCTTGGCATGTCAGAGCCTAGGTGGCATGCTTAAGCCACCTTGGCATGTTGGAGCCTAGGTGGCATGTTTGAACACCCCAGGCATGTTGGAGCCTAGGTGCATATTGGAGCCCACGTGGCATTTTTGAGCCACCTTGGCATGTTAGAGTCCACATAGCATGTTGGAGCCAACCAAGTGGCATGGTAGATCCTAGGGGCACAACATTTGAACCATAAAAAAGAACACATGAAATCAATTAAACCATTTAGGCCATTAATATTTGAATTTGAATCTTGGAGCCACCTTGGCACGTTGGAACCTAGGCGGCATATTTGAGCACCCCAGGCACGTTGGAGCCTAGGTGCATATTGGAGCCCACGTGGCATGTTTGAGCCACCTTGGCATGTTAGAGCCCACTTGGCATGTTGGAGCCAACCAGGTGGCATGGTAGATCCTAGGGACACAAATTCGAATCTTGGAGCCACCTTGGCATGTTGGAGCCTAGGTGGCGTGTTTGATCCATCTTGTCATATTGGAGCCCACGTGGCATGGTTGAACCAACTTGGCATGTTGGAGCCTAGGTGGCATGTTTGAGCACCCTAGGCATGTCAGAGCCTAGGTGGCATGTTGGAGCCCATGTGGCATGTTTGAGCCACCTTGGCGTGTTAGAGCCCACATGGCATGTTTGAGTGAGCCAACCAAGTGGCATGGTAGATCCTAGGGGCACAATAATAAAACCATTAATATATCTCATTAGAAATGGCCATTAATGTTTGAATTGGAATGTTGGAGCCACCTTGGCATGTTGGAGCATAGGCGGCGTGTTTGATCCATGTTGTCATATTGGAGCCCACGTGGCATGTTGGAGCCTTGGTGGCATGTTTGAGCACCTGGGTTTACTATTTTGGGATCTAAGATGATTTGTTGCCCCCGTATCAATTCTTCTTGATGGGGTCCGAAGACGACAACAATTGAAACCGATCAAAAGTTGAAGTTGATATGATAATCTGAGAAAAGAATAAGTTAATTGTGAAAAGGCAGGGTTGGTTTTGGAAATGCAAGGCATATTTTACTGGTATAGCCTTTGGAATAACTCCTTGGACAGGGTACTAACTTTTGGAATTTTGTTATAATCCCGTCAGGGATCATAGTGTATTTACGTGACTAAAGTATCACAGGGCACTAAAGGGGTGGTTGCAATACCTTGGAACCCCATTAAAAATTGGGCGCACATGCAATTTTTACAAAGAGTTGGACACTATCAAATTGGCAAGCCGGTGGGTCAGGCATATCATAATTGCACATAAGCAATGAGTTTTGTTCCAGGCAAACTAGCAAGACCTACGCTTTAACTCAGTTAAAGCAAAGTTCTAGCATTTGTGTGGGTTGTGGACATGTGCTTACAATGCACGTACCATGTATATGCGCGATATTCAATTTGGTGGAATAATCTATGCAGTGACATGGGGAAAGAAAGGCAAGTGACCCTGAAACTTACCAATGAAGGGTTTGGAGTCCGTCTAGAATGTACATACAATCTGCGGAATACCACGGTAGGATGTTGTAGTTGACATTTAAAATCAATGGCAATGGAGAACAGAATAGAACTCAAAGTGATGGGGTTGAATGGTAGTATCGTACAGTCCCTGGTTGGGTAGCAAATAATCTGCTAAGAGCTCATATGTGTCTTGCATAGACACTGAAGGCTAGACATCAAACGTGATCTTCACCTGGATCATATATAGTTGGACCGGATGGGTTACACGGAGTTGTAATTTAGAGCAGATAGGGCGAGAATGTCAATAAATGTTGGGGTAGAAGGAAAATAACTATATGCGTTATACAAGATACGAATATTGAGGAGAATTACAAAACACAGGGTGGACACTCTCTAAAATAGGACATGACTATGGCAACGCCAAATGACTTCACCTTCAGTACGACTCTTAGCTTATGTTCACGTGGCACAATCTTAGGTGGTGAAAAGCTTGTTCATGCTCTAACTTTAAAAAATGACTATGTTTCACTGCCAAAACATGATGCATGAACTCTGATCATTCTAGCAGATTTGGACGAGTCAATTTTCAGCTCCACCTACCACTGAAACTGCTTAGTGGCTATGGCTACCTCTAGGGCTATGGTGGGAGCCTTTGTGGACCGTCACAGAAGCACCATTTTTCCTCGTCAAAGCCTTGAACGAAAATATAAAAGCTTTTCCCTCCTGTTTGTAACCTCCCTGCATGCTTTTGCCACATGTGCGGAGGGGCTTTCCACGTTCGAGAAAGGGCATGCTGCCGTGGATGGCCACCCTCCCCTACCATCCATGCTATTGCAGCACTACTTTGCATTGAGTTATCAACATTGCTCTTTCACCATTACCTCGATAGGCATCCAATATTTGAAACATTATGATGTACAAGTCTCACATCGTACATTCTGTGGTATTATCATTTTCATACATGCATATGGAGCAAATTTCCTACCGGACTAGCAAATTTGTAAGCATTGGTACAAGTTAGCATGGAGCAACATGCTGCTCAAGGCCTTATTTAAGATGTGCATCAATTGCAGAACACTGTTGGGCAAATCCCGGGGTAGAGAAGGGTTGTTCTGGTTGAAACTAAGAATCTTCGATTGAGTTAGTGCATTGCAGGAAAAATTTCGGTGGGTTTTTATGCATATTTGTATAAGAACAATACAAATTTCCAATTGGGAACTGAAAATATCCGGCTATTTGATGAAAGAGTAGGAAAATTTCCGATTGGGTTTAAAACTTTGCCCAACACTTCAGAACCATACAGAACTCGGTAGAAAATACCTAACGTAATAAATCCTATTTATTTAAATTTCTGGCCGTTGTATCGTTCTTGTCGTCCTGTTGTAGCAATGGCAGACCGCAAGGAGCAGACGCCTATCCAACATAAGAGGTTACCTGTTCCAGCTGCAAGGCTATACAATTACAAGGAGAATGCAGAAAATCTGTCCCCAAATCTTAGACAAGTGGAAGAAAGACCGCATGAATTTCTTCATTCGGACCTTAACAGCAAGAGCAAACCACTTCCACAAGTTCGGCATTCCGTTTCTCCTGCAAAAACACTTCCAAAGGAAGCTTCTTTCTGCGAAAACCAAATTGGACACGATGGCTTGAATTCTAAAACGAGATTAAGCACCGATCGTTTACATTGCGAGGAAGATGCTGGTGTAAAGGTACAGCTTTACCTAAAAGGATTCCTTTTATTTATATAATTTCTGTTCTACAAAGTTCTGGGTTGTTGAACAGGTGGTTGTTAGAATTAGACCTCTCAGCGAAAAAGAAGTCCTTGAAGATGCCGCTTCCATCTTGCACAAAACGGGAGAAAATTCACTCTTGTTAGGTGATCAGCATTACACCTTTGATGCAGTTGCAGAACAAGATTTCAATCAGGTAGATGGCAGTTCAATATTCAGGATATGATATGAGTTATTGTTTGTCTGATGTCTCTCGACTTTGTAATTCAGCAAGCCATTTTTGAGATGGTTGGACACCCAATGGTGGAACATTGTCTGTCTGGATTCAACGGTTCTATTTTTGCATATGGGCAGGTAATGAATAAATGAGTTAATTAGTTTTCCTTAAGCGGATTAATTCTCAATCTTTTAATGTGCAGACTGGGAGTGGGAAAACGTACACGATGTGGGGCAGAAACTATGAAAACAGTGGTGGTCAATTGGGAGAGGACGTGGGACTCGTGCCAAGAATCCTTGAAAAATTGTTTCTTCGCATCCTCGAGGTCAGCATTACACCATGTTCATGGATAGAGCACAAATTTTCAGCAAAATGTCTTATTATGAACTTAATTTTTCTTAACTATGAGCTTGACGTGCAGGAAGAAGAAAAGCACATCCACAAAGATCTTAAGTACAAGTGCCGATGCTCAGTTCTCGAGGTTGAGGCCATTTTATAAGGCATCTTATTTCACTTGCTGATTGAAATTAATAATTTTCCTGGTAATACAGATATACAATGAGCAGATTCAAGATTTATTAGAGCCTTCCCAAACCAATCTTCAGGTTTGTTCTAAGCGCATGACAAGTTGGATTTCTTCAGTGCACTTACTTGCGCCTCTTGTAGATCAGAGAAGATACAAAAACAGGTGTCTATGTTGACAACCTTACTGAGGAGAACGTATCAAACATAACTGAGGCCATGAACGTTTTGATTAAGGTCTGTTACTCAAATTTCTTTTTCAATGTTTGGGTTCGGACTAGCATATACATGTCAGCGTTAGAATATTGTGAGCTTAGATGATCCCTTGTTTTCGTTTATGATGCAACTTATGTCAGTTGTTTTCTTTTGCATCTTGGTAAGAAGAAAAACACCTACTTACAATTGCGACGGTTTACATGGTTGTGGACAGGGTCTGACAAACAGAAAAGTGGGGACAACTGCCATGAATTTTGAGAGTTCTCGATCTCATTGTGTATTTACATGTGTTGTAGAATGTCAATATAAGGTATGGTTTCCTGACGTGTTCATTATGCATAAAAGCTGCTAGCGTTCATCATTCCTAACCATTTTCTTATGCCATCCACCAGAACATTTCAGATGGAATGTACAGCACCAGGAGCAGTAAAATCAACTTGGTAGACCTTGCAGGATCTGAACGGCAAAAAAGACAATGCTTAAGGGAAGCTGGAAATACAAACCGATCTCTCACACAGCTTGGGTCTGTCCCCTTAAGCCCTTGAAGAAAGACAACAGTATATTCATCAGCTAAACAACACAACTGCCATAAACGTACCCTATTTTAGTAAGAAGGATATAATTTCAAAAGAAGTAGACAAACGTTTATACTACTGGCAAGCTTGTGCTGCTTTTATAATCAATCTACTTCATCTGTTTGCAGGAATGTGATCAACACATTGGCAGATTCGCCTAAGTCTGCAAGACATCGGCATATCCCCTATCGTAACTCGCGCCTCACGTTTCTACTTCAAGAATCGTTAGGTGGAAATGCTAAACTAGCAATGATCTGTGCCGTTTCTTCTGCAAACAGGTAAATCCCAGAAATACAAATCAGAATACAATATAAAAGGAATAAAAGTATAATGTGGCTTGTGTACAAACAACAAATGCTGCAAGAAGATATGAATGTTTTATCAATGGGAATAAGTTAATAACATTAAATATTGTCAATGGCGGAATTCCAGTTGCAAAGATGAGACTGTAGGCACACTAAGGTTTGCACAGCGTGCAAAAAAGATTCAAAATAAAGCAGTTATCAATGAAGAAACAACAATAGATACCAAATTCTTGCGTGAACAGATTTGTCAATTAAAGGTATTATATTATGAACTAAATGCATAAGCAATGTGCTAATTTTACACATTCTTATTATTCAATGTCCTGGCATTCTTATCCGCTTGTCTCTCTTTGTTTGTCCAAAGAATGAGCTCTCCAAGGTGAAATTAATTGGATGTCATTCAGAATTGAATAATACCGGTGAGTTATGACATACCAGAATCAGCATATAATAACAAAAATAAATATTGTATTAGTTGCATGTGCTATTCTTGTACAGCTTAGAAAGCCTACAAAAGTAAAATGAGTGTATCTCTGATCTGCAGGGAGCACTGGGGCATTATCGATGCAGCCAGCTATAAAAGATAAAGAGTGCACCGATATTGAGGTATTTATACAGCTTTGCTTTCTTATTTATTTATACATGGTATTGGTTATAAGGAAACAGAAAAGTCCTCTTACTTTAAGGAGAAGGAAGATGAAGCTGAAAATCTAGTCCCTAAACTAGATAGCTGTAATCACCTAACCTGAAAAAAGACACCTTTTGTATCATGTTCAAGCCTCTATTGTTATCAAGAATTCGTATTTTGTTTACAGCTTCAAGGGCATCAATCAAACGCCCAATTTGATGGTTGTAAGAATTGTACAATACTTCACAACGATTCCATTCTTCAAAAGGATTCCAACTTGCCTTCAGAAGAGAAAAAGGCATGTCGTAAAAGTCCCCATCACCATCGGTTGTTTGAGAATTCTGAACTTTTCTTGGATTAATAAGTTTTCTAGATTCTGTTGATTTACAGCAGGAATTGCAAGATGACATTGAAGATGAACTTCTGGAAGAATTAGTACATTTGCATGGTGGCTCTGAGATCCCATTAGGAGCATCCATGTTTGACACACAGATATGCGAAGAAAATGACAAACTAGACCCAGCTGATCCTTTCAATGCTGAGACTATAGTGATCTCAGTAGATGAAAATGGAATAAGATTTGTCAGCCAACAGAAACTCGACAAGACATCAACAATAAAGAAATTGCAGGTTGAATTGGAGTCCTGTGCACATGAATTAGAGAGCGAAAGGAGGTATTCTAAAGAAATTCAAGAGGCATTGCAAACTGCAATGGCTGGTCATGTGAAGCTACTCGAGCAATATTCAGAACTTCAAGAGAAGTATGATACCCTTTTGGTTCAGCAACGTAGTATATCAAAGAATATGACAGTAAATGGGACGGTTGTGATGTTGGATCAAAGTGCCAGTTCAGTTGCAGAAATCGAAGAGCTCTTGTCCATGCTGAAGGAAGAAGAGACATCAGCAACAAGAGCTAAAGTACGTTTTTCCATCCATATGCAGTTGTATGATAAATTTGAGTAGCCAGTTGCCTTTAAAAAATGGCTGTCTGCTAAAGAACTAGAATATTAAAATAAATCAGACTTATCTCATTGGATAATCAAAGCTTAGTAGTGATGTCCATCTATAATCTTTGCAGGATAGTGTAGCGAGTATCGCCCGAGAAGCAGATACAATGTGCCGTGAAGTGGAGAGACTACAGAAGCTGCATGCAGAATCAATGGTGATTTGTAAGAAACGTTTAAAGACCCAATCACACATTCATGGAACATGTCCGATGTGCGCAGTAGCAAGGCGGATACAATTCAAATTTTTGGACCAAGACTAACTGAGTTTTGAAGCCAAGCAATCTTATGGCAGACGTAATTAGTGTGATTGATCCTTGCGCAACGCAACCATGGCATTTCTTATGCCAAAAACCATGTAATCTGCCTGTCTAAATCCCTATTCACAAAGTTCATATCTTACAAAGGTCATTGTTTATATTCAGCAAAAGCTTGAAAGTAGCAAATTAATTTCGGTTGAGTTCAATTCAACAAGTACAGAGCTGTTTGTAGCTGAGTTTGCTATTGTACACTGTAAGATTATGATCTTCAATCATGGCAATTAAGCAAAGGGCATCTCTCTGACTACTCGCACAATAATGTCTCCTTGGTTGCATTGCCAGTAACAGGGTTCACCCTAAAATGACAATCCAAAAAATATAAGTTTAAAGGCCTCAATAGATGTAATCATAAGAAAAAAAAAAATTAATGGCAAGCAGAAAGAGTGCACCCTTTGGCCAAACTGCAAAGATATCGTCGTTGATCATCTCGCCATAGTACATCCGTAAAGTCTGTTAAGTGACACATGACAAATACAAGACCTTGAGCATGGAAAACAAATTTTTAACTGCACAAAAAAATCCTGAAATGTTTACCAGCCCCAGTAATATTTGCGCCTTTAAAAGATGTGTTCCCTGTGACCAGCGCACCTTCCAAATTTGCATTTGTGAAATTTGCCTATAATAGGCATTGCTTTATGAGATCGATAACATGGCGTATCTAGGACCAAATTTGTCTCCTTTGCTAGAGCACGGACATTAGATGGATACAAGAAAGCATAGACAGGAACAGATTAACCATCATAAAATGAATCACCAAGGAGAGTGCTGCTTCCTAGGGGCTTGCAATTGCAAGTACAAGCATAATCATTTATCGACCTATATTCTTGAGAAAATTTTCATATTAGGAAAAATGTTCTCCAATTTGTTTTACCATAAAGTAACCCAACTATGGATGAATGGCAAAATAGTGGGCTTCACGCATTAGCAACAAGCTTCCTGCATGGTGTTACTATCTCATGGATCCTAACACAAAACTAAACATGTATCTGGTATAGCTTACATGGGAAGTAGCTGATCTTTCCATGTGTTATTCTCAAAATTCATCAAAGGGTACCAGTAGATACAACCAATTATGGATCCTTCAAAAGCTGCATGATAGAGAAAATGAAATCCTACTTTCTCTTTCGGTATAGTGTGGAAGTTCACAAATCAAGGGCAAGACATTTAACTCCAATACATTATATTTCAAAGTCAATAGGAAGTACGCATTTGCTGCAAATCACCATTACCACCAGGTGGGAAAGTGTAGAAAGGGTGCAAAAAGGAACTTCATTAAACACATCTTCATACCACAAATAAGCAACTACTAAATAAGTAACACTTTCTTTCCGAACAATAATACCTGAACAAAGGAGGAAGTCATAAAATCCATGCCCATATGTTAATCATTTTTCCAAAACTCCTTATGCTAATCTAAGTGCCCTGCAGTTTTGCAAACTCTTTATGCTAATCTAACTGCACTGCATTTCAAGAAGCATTTCAGGTCGTACTTTCTTTAAGCTCTTGTTTTGTTTCCACCAATTAGAATGTATCATGCTTGGGAAAATTAACCACATGGGCCACAATTCTTCATTAAGGGATGAAACATTTTGACAATGTTGCACAAAAATAAAAGCTTGCCTTTGCTGCGTTAGCAAGTGAAAAGTCTGCCCCTCGAAGATCTGCATCCGATAAATCTGCGCCTGCGATGATATGTATTTGCATGAGAAGTCTGCTGCAAGCCCAACGTATTCCCATTTTTCTATTTTATTTGACTGGGTAATATAATTTTACCTGTCAGGTCGGAGTCAAAGAAACTTGCTCCAAGTAGCTTGCTTCCTTTGAAATTTGCTTGGCGCAAAATTGACTGTAGTAGGAGGAAGCAAAATGATAGAAAGTGCCTAAATGCATCCCAGTATTCTCTGTTCCCCTCATACCGTTTTAAAGTCTTGTTTGATTAGTGTTCGGCCGCTGAAGTCTTTTCCAGTAAGATCTTGCCCACGAGTAACCTCTGCACCATAAGGACCACCACCCTATTGCCAAGGCCAGAACTTATGTTTATGCAGACAAACAGAAACGAAACGAGAGCATATGCTATGGTTGTAAACACAGATTAAAAATAAAACTAGGGAATGCACCTTAAATGCAAGGGCAGGGTCTGTGAAGCAAAATGTAGCTGCAAAAAGAACTGTAAGACCAGCCTGGCTGAGTTTTTTACATAGGCTGCTATCCCAATTGAATGCTTTAATTGTTTTCTGTCAGACAGTAGTAGGCTAGAGTTAGAACAATTAGCCTAAACATAATTCCATAAGCCCATCTGATACGCCGCACTAGAGATAAACTTACAAAACACAACTCGCCTGCAGAATAACACGATTGGTGGAAGTTGTGTTTTGCTCTGGAACCTGCAATGCTGAAATGCAGGACGCGCAACACACAGTTTGCGCCATTACCATCTAGCCTACAATGTGATTTCGCGGATAATGTTCGACTTCAAGAGCTTGCGATTTCTTAAAAAAAAGGGAATTATTATAATGGGAAATTAAATACCACCTCAGCAATAACTTTTAGGTGCTCGGGTTAAACCCTTGTGAGAGCCCATTATGACATAACGGGCGAGCCCGGAGGTATCTGTCGTAATGGGCGAGCACAGCTGGGCGAGCCCGTTTATTTGCCGTAATGGGCGAGCATGGGGTTTGATCCCTTTAATCGGGCAGGTTCGAGACTTTTTTTTTTGCTTTGATTTTTTGAATCCAGTTGTTCCTAGATATATTAGTCGCCGCGGACACACCTATGACTGCCTTCCAGAACACTATAGTAAAAGACGATTTGACATATTATGGCCAAACCTTTTCATTATTACGTATGGCTAGTACTATCGTTACGCGTTCGGATCTCAAACTTTCCTGTTTGGATGTTTTTGAAACCATTGTCTCAATCTTCTTTCCCACTCGCAACACGCCTTCGATGATCTCGACGAATGATCCAATGGTCATGTATCTAGCTATTGACAGTTTAGCAAGCAACCGGATTTGCGAGGCTAAATCTAAGGGTCTGAGCATTTGTCTTCCTCTTCTAGGCAAAATTCTGGACAGTGATCTCGCCGCTACACTGTCTTGGAAAGACTTAGGCGAGATTCCAAGGCACAGCCGACACCTCGAAGAAATTTTCAAGCAGATCCAGTTGACAAGCAGCGTAAATCCGGCCAGGAACTTATTTTTTTCATGCAGACTTGGATGTCAGGCAATGCAAATCTCACCAGAAATAGGTTTATAGGTTCATCTAAGGTTTTAAAATATGTTGACAGGAGATATTTGACCCCAAAGGTCACCTCCACAACACAACCTCTTCGTAAAGCATTATTAACCATAGCTAGTCGACAAGGACTGCCAAGAAATTATGCAGCATTCTCAGTTTTGCCTGAAGTTCTACTGCTACTGGTTGATAATTATATGTCAGAAAATAAAATTAGATATGATTTAGCATATTTGACATTGCTTGTGGCCAAAAGTCATTTCAAAGAAGTTAACATGGGATTTTTTAAGGTTGGCCATACAAATGAAGATATTGATGCCTTTTTTAGCAAATTCGAAGAAAGCTCAAGGAAGAACCATGCTTACACATTGCTCCAGTAATCTGCAAAATGCAGGAAGTACCTACATAGTATAGAACGGAGACATAGCATCCATCATCTACCTACATAGAGTGAAACATCAATTTGTGTGTGAACTTTGCAAAGTATAGATCTACTCGTCATCATTTTGCTTACCTTAATCTTTATTAATGCATGTCCTCCAACACAATTATCCTAAATAGATCAAGCTCATGGCAGCAAAAAAACAGAACGAGTTAAGATAAAGCTTATGCAGTCCCAATTTTAGTCTGATTGACAGTACTGCATGAAAGCGCAAAACACATACAACTACATGTACATTACATCAGAGTTATGGTTGCAAATGGATTTATTATATAGTAAAATATGTTTCTACAGATGAACAAAAGAAAATGTGATGACAAAACTTGTCATCGTATGAAAGTTTCAGAAGTTTAAAACAATGCTGGAAATAGTAGACATCAAGCGTATTACAGAAATTTGAATGTTATCATGAAAGAAGGATTGAAAATTATCTCGGTAATTTAAGTTCATGATAATATTCAACGGGTTAATAATGCTCATTTAATAGCTGGAGATGCAGGAGTTAGTTTTGAATACCGAGAAGCTGATGATACAAAGACAAGGTATTTAAATATCTGCAAATGAAAATAAAATCTAAATATCTATTTAGGTGTTTTAAACCATGGGCATGTATCGTGCCATAAAATGTGGTTGGTATTCAATAGTTGGGGAATGAATACACTTGGGCAAATAATGCATCGGCATTATAAAACCAAGCATAGAAGCTGAGAAAAACTTAGCAGGCCAATTACATTTGAATGCTTTTAGCTCGAATCACAAATACAAGGAGCATTTGACTGATATACATGTGTATCAATCTGTAGGAAGAAATATGGCTCAATAAAATCGATGTAATAATATTAGGAGATTGAAATTCATAGTAGTTCCATCGCTACAGTATTTTTAGATCATGGATAGACAATTTTTCTCGTTGAAATGGAATTTGTTACTTAGGCCATTGAACTTAAAAGTCTAAGTTATGTGTATTGCTATGTTCTAAGCTTTTGATTTCGCTTGAAGATATTTCATAGGTGTGCTTATATAACTAGACAAGTGTGCACAACTTTTTCATCTTCTTCCTTTTTCTTTCTTTTCCTAATCAGGAGCTTGAAGATAGAAAACAATGCACACCATGCTTTTATCTTCTTCTCATATGGTGTTCCATTTGTAGTACAATTATCCTTTCTACACCCAATAATTCTTTATACCATTTCCATTTACCTATTGCTCTACCTTTTACACTAGGAATAGAATAGAATAGAATAGTTTTTTTAACGTCCACGGAGACCAATAGGTCATGGGACCCATACAATGGGCTAGTACCTTCTTGCCTTAACTCCCCCCATTTGATGGCTTCAATGGGATGATTTTATTTTTTGGATCTTCTACAACTTTATAATCCTGAAGACCTATATCAGACAATATAAGCTTGTTGCCACGTTGTTATCCCTTTCATTCTTTGGATGTTAAAATTTCTATCTATCTATCTATCTATCTATCTATCTATCTATCTATCTATCTATCTATCTATCTATCTATCTATCTATCTATGGAGTTTTATTCCACACAAACAATATGCTCAATATACTATCTTATGTATTGTCCTTAAAATGCATGCAATGCACACATGTGGACTTCCATCAATTCAATTGAAAATATAGGATGCAAACCTTTACAAGAAGGGGCTAAACTTTGATCACAACTTAATGTACTTTTATAAGTATGCTCCCTGGCTTTTGGCTACAACGTTTATATTTTTAGGAGCTTTGTCTTTGGCTGCACTTCACATTTTTAGGAGATCTCTCTTTGATTGTACTCTTCACATTTCTAGGAGCTTTCTTTTTTGCTGCATGCTTCATATTTTTAGGAGCTTTCTCTTTCGCTGCACCCTTCACATCTCTACTGTTGAATTCATACAGATGAGATAAATGATCATTGCACAGTTTAAAGTCACAAGGCATGTGAGAAGATATACAAACCTGAGAGCTTCTTAGAAGGGTGGAAACATGTTTAGTTATACAGGTAAGTGTGTTGAACCTAAGCTTCAATGGTTGAGAACATGTTTACTCTAAGATGTCCTATTGTTTATGAATAATGCAATGGTTCAGAAGTTGAACCATTATTAGAAATAGGGTCGTGGTTGAATCAAATGGAGGCAAATCATATAATTGAAATAGAAAAGCACCTCCAAGTATAGAGGTCGTGCACGCGAGTGCCATAGCGGCCAGATCTGACTCTACAAACAATGTAAATTAGATTATTCATTGTATATTGAATTAAGAAAGTTGTTCGAGGAAGCAGACTTAAATCTCGAAGGGTAAAATATGGATAGTATTTCAACTAATACTTAGTGCAGTGAATTTTCAATGATCTATTATAATTTATTGAGGTTGTGATCTATTTGAGAATGCTCCAGCTTCAAATTGAACAAACTACTTTGTATTTATTTATTAAGTATATATTGTGGCCGTTTAATATAAAACACGTTTTGAGATCTTATAGAATTGTTTGATCCAAGTTCTTGAATTCCTCATTTGGTATCGGAGCTTAGGAATATGACAATAAGATTTGGAACAGGATTATTAAGTGCAACTGAAGTGTAATGGAGTATCTGGATTCCAAGTGTGGAAGGATCAGGTTCAACATAAATTGGATGTTGAAAACTTGTGAGATATTGTAGATCCTACTATTGGTTATCATACTATTGTAGGCAACGGTCTAGATTATGAAAGATGTCAAATTATGCATGTCAATGAAGGCAAACTAATATTAAAAGGCAAAATTAGAGATTGGACGGCATGGGCTCATGGAAAATGTGTTGAGTTGTCAGAGTAACAGCATGTGCAATTGATGATCAAAACATCTGTATTTTTTTATTAAAGGCAGAAGGATTGGGCAGTTCTAATTGAAGCAAAGTGTTGCTTCTCGATTGTTGAAATTAACCATCCGGTAGAGGTGCAGGATCCAGCTGCAGTTTCCTCAACCTTTTCTAGATTCAATTAGAGTTTCAACTACAGGCTACTGAAAGTAGATGCGAATTGTGAAGGGTCGGAGTTGCCACAGGCCAATTGGCATATCCATCAGGATTGTGAGTTATCTATTCTATGTTGGCAGTAAGAATCGGCAGCTTAGCTTGAGACTGCAGATTCAAATTTGAAGTAACATGTACTAGTTTTTAATTTGGTTGGCATCTCAATGTATTGTAGAGGTATTTTGTAAACAAAGGAGTTGAATTGATTTGATCAATCTTACATGGTAAGTTGAGTTGATGTATATCTCGATTCAAGATTGTGTCTTTTTGAAGTCAATCTCTAACAGTGATATTAGAGCCATATAAAATTATGACCACCAGGTTTGGAGCTACGTTGCTTAACACAATAGAAGTATATTCTAGTGTTTCAAGCTTCCAAGTTTGGAAGGAGACAATACAGGAGGTACTAAATGCAGAGGATTGATGGAGATTGTTTAACCTCCAGAAGCAAAGGATATAAAGGAGATACTTGCAAAACTAGGTAAGTTGAAGCTTGGTGAAGGTAAAAGCAAAACTAGAAAAGGTTTTGGCAAGTCAAAGGTTTTTCCGTCTTTGCTGATAGCAAAGTTAGAGAATAGAATAGAATAGAATAGGTTTTTAGCGTCCACGGAGACCAATTGGCCTATGGGACCCAAACAAAAAAGAGAGCAGCAAGCATATTACTGACAGGATTAAAAAACCCCCGCCCCGAAGCAAAGGGAATAATTGCACGTAAAATTGGTTCTGGTATATTGCTAAGAATGCGAGGTATGAACCCTCAACAGATGTGGGCATATATGATCAATAAATACAAGCAAAATAATCACCACAGTTACATGTTTTAGACAGAGAGCTAAGATTGTTAAAATATAGTGAAAATAGATCTATTGTTAAAATATGGTGAAAATAAATTTGTCACAGATTTTTTTTCAAAGTTGGATAATATTTTTGCTAATGCTGCAGACACTAGGTTGAGAGATGAATTCTAAATCCTAGCAAACTATGGTGTATTATCCACCTTTATTCGGATCACTACCAAGAATCGTGATGATGCGTGGAGGTTGGTGAGGATGGATTGAGCAAAAGAAAATAGTAAGTGAAGTAGAAGGAGAGTTCTGACATTTTATTTGGGAGAAAATCTAAAAGAAAATGTAAAAGGGATTATGTGGAAAAAAATATTGGTCCTTGTTATTATTGTCATGAAATGGAACATTTGAAGACTGGTTGTCCAAAATTAAAAAAGAGATGGGTGGTATAGGGCATATCTCCACAACTTGTTCTAGCCTTAAGAATTATAATAGGGGACGAGGGAGACAGAATGTTGAAAGGGGAAGCCCTCCTTCTAGGGGAAAGGGGAATCTCTTCTTCTTGGGAAAGCAGAAGCTCATTAAGAGGAAGAAATGAGTGAATGAAATAAAATGATATTATTTATGTCCATGAGAGAGGATCATTACAACTATCACCAAAACAAATCATTTTTGGGTTGCCCCTAGTGGGGCAAGCCCTTGTTTTATGGGTTTATGGCATATTCTAAGTACATGCTAGTATATGCCACAAATATGCCAATGACTGCTAAAAACTTGCTATATGGTGTAAACTGGCGGTCGTGGCTGTTCTTGGGCATCCATTCCGTAACCGGCTAACCGGATTCTTGTTCTTGAGCATGTCGGCTAAATCTATGCTTTATTTTTGTAGGTTAGAGGCCGAATCGTTCAGGCATTCAATAGCTAGGTATTGCCCTCTGTTTTCTGTTCTTCTGTGCGTGCAAAAGATCCGGTTCCGATGATATTTACAATAGCGTGAATAGCAAAAAGATTTAGGTGGCACGAAAATGGGATCCAGATGCTTCTTGTGCTCCCATGCTTGATGATGGGGACAGCTTTTATCCGGATGAAGAGGTACTTCTGTGCCTCCACGTACATGGCGTCCTCCATGTGCATTTAAGCAATGCTTGGAAATAAAAAAGAAAGTATTTTGAACTAAAGTTCAGTGGATACGTCAGCATACTGGGATTCAGAAATTTGCAAATGCGATCCTTCATATGATTGCGAGCCAGGCCCTGACTTTACGTTGCAGAACTTCAAGGCATCTGATAGCAAGTTTAAAATGCATTATTTTAGTTCAGATTTGAAAACAACACATTCTAATGATCCATGAGTAGAAGCTATTGAGGGCAGTGGTTTCTCTACATCTCTTTTTGGAAATGGAAAAGCCAGTGTTGGTTCCTATGATACATCAGGATGGAATCTAAACAATATAGCACATCTACCTGGTGCTTATGGGAGCACTGAATTGTCAGTACCTCATCTACATATTGGCATGTGCTTTTCCTTTTCACCTTGGGTATGTTTCCTTGAACCCCTTTCTCTTGTTAATCTTCAGTTATGGTTTCAACTCCTGGTTTCACCTGTGGAGAATAATCACATAGCATTAGGGGATTTACAACAAAGTCAATGCTGCCATCTTCTGCTCATGACTTGTGTTTGAAAATCTGTGCTTACTCCAATGATTCATTGAACAAACATGGAGAATCATGTATATTTGATTCTAATGCACAAATTACAAACATGAGAAGATAATTCGACTTTCGTGAATCAGAATGCAAATTTATAAGAAAGAGTTTTAGTAGCTGGCTGGCTGTCATTTTGGTCTGTGGGGCATTTAATTGGTTTGTGGTGCATTTAATTATACAGTTGTTTGGTGATACTTAGAATAAGTTCATATTTGTGGTTTCCCTTCTCCCACTTTCTAATCTACCCGATGTACAGAAGATTGAAGAAAATCTCTTATATTTTTTAAATTATTTGCACTGCGGTGCAACAAGAATCTGGTATGGTGTTTCAAGTGATGCTACCAGCAGGTTTGAGGATTTTATGATGAAGCAAGCGCAAACTGAGCCAAATGATCCCCATCAGATGGTAAGCATCACACTATGCTCTATTGTACTTTGCACCTCGTCCAATTGTATTTATGCAAACGGAACAAGCACCTTCCTTAATCTAGAAGATCAATATTGTAATTTTCATCAGATTAGTGGTTACCAATTGCTTTTCTTCCCACTTATGTGGATTGATCCTTTGCATGCATGGCAACAGCAGAAACTTGTTTAGCTCGTTGTGTATCTTTTGAGTGTCATTAGCTGATTGTCTCTCTGCATAGGCTACAATGATCAATATTTTTGTTGATATAACTCTCTTACCTTTGTTTTGCTTTTGTTGATGTGCAAATTGGTAATATGCAGATCTCACCTTTCGAAACTTTCTTGGAGTTTGTGAAGCTTGTGAAGTTCAGTTCATTGTCCAAATAATTCGATGTTCATGTATGCTGAAGTTAATAAATGCTGATATATTTCTCTTGAACTATTGCTACGATTTTTGGGGTAATAGGTCCTGCTATATCTTTCTGTTGAATTCAGATTTGGATAGGTTTACATAGCAAAAGTTGAGCTGCGACAAGCTATATTCCGAGGTGGTGGTTTGAGATCCTTCTTGCACTTTCTTGTGAGAAATAGAAAAGGACAGCAGTGATCCAGATATCATAACGTTGAAAGACCCTCTTGGTGCTTCTGCTCAGGTATCATGTGTTTTCTTGCTATAGTGTGGAAATAAACGCTCGGGTAACAAGGGGCGTGATCCTTATTATTGATTCCATGGTCCGTAAATTTGTTTGGAGGCCAGTTACGCCTTGGAAGAATGATAAAGGAGAGGAATTATTATTTGTGGCTAGCAAGGTGGCCACTTGTAACTAAAACAGCCTTAATCCCCATGCAATTCATAAGAGGGTCGCGATTTTAGTGGTGCTTGTTGAATGCACGATGCACGACAACTTGAAGCCACCTAAGGCTATCCGGGTGGAATTCCAATTTGCTTTCCACAAAATCGGTTCTTGAACCCGCATAATTTAGTCATTTTGTCTAAATGCGCATTGACTTTTTTCATATGATGATAGTTCTCAAACTTTGGACCCTTGAGCCTCATAGATTTGCAAGGAATGAAGTGGGTCAGAGACAAAGAATCCTCCACCTCTTCCAGTTGGGAACGTTAAGGTTTTTGCAGATCTCATATTATGCCAACCGTTGACGACCTTAAAATATGGCCTCACGAGTCCCTTTGATTACCCTCTCCATTTTGCATTCGATACAAAAACATCTTCCCGATGTTTTGTTGATAACTTTGAGCTACGCCTCACGACGAGTTGCACCGGCAAGGGGTGGCGGAACTTGACTCGGTCGCCGTGTCGAATACTAATAGCAAGCCATTTACTTTCACATTTGCTTTCCATACCTATTTTCGGGTTTCAGATGTGAGGTAATGGGACTTGCATAGTCAATGCTTTTATTATTTATTGTGTGTATATTGTGCAAAGAACGAACTTTATTCTAGACTCCTAATTTCAATACAAATGAGGTACTAATTGAAGGTCCTGAGACTTTAGAATATATGGACAATCTTTCGAACGAGAGCGCGTTTTCTTTTTCAACAAGGAGATGCAATAACCTTTGATGGGGAGGTTTGCCACGCTCTTTTCTTTTTATACTATGTAAGTAGTTCCTTGATTTATATGTACAGCCGGGGTTTGACAGATTTATCTCTCTGCTCCAACAAAGCTTGCAATAATTGATCATGAAAAGAAAAGGACATTTGTACTGAAGAAAGGGGGTCTGCCTGATGCAGGTACGCTATTCCAAGGATACAAGCAGTCTAAATACTCATGGGCCTACCCTTTGTGATCAAGTTTGGGCTGTTCTAGCTACACGGCTTCTGGAATGATCCATTAAAGTACGTTTTTCTTTTCATGTTGTGTTGAACCAAGTTTCATCCCAGGATAGAGTTAAAGTTGTTGTACTAGAACTGCTCTTACCATCAAATAATCTGTTCACTCACTGTCAAGTGGGCATTTCAATCTTTGCCTGATGTTGTAGGCATGGGAAATATATTGATTTCTATAAAACTACCATTCTTTGCAGAATCAGTTTGATATGATAAATGCATCTATATGATTTGGTATGCAGAAGTGGTCCACTTGGAGCAATAAAAGCTTGGCAACATGCTGCTGGTGTTGGTGTGATGGAAGGCATTTATAAGCCATTGGACATGGTAAATGGCAACACAACTCCTAACCTAGAAAGTGTTGGTGTAAGTTCTGGTTAAATTCTGTTGCATTTTGTTATCTCCTGGCATGTATCTATTCTAGGTTTTGCTGCAGATGAAGCACACTGTTACAGAATGGTGTTGGTTCGTGGAATATCCACCTGTCATATGACTATATCATCTAACAAGCTTTTCAGCCCAGGTATATGGGGCATTGAACAAAGTAGAGGATCATGCGCAAGAATAGCAATTTCAATAAAATGCTAAGAATCAGAAACACGTGCTTTTCGCATTATATAACTGGTGTCTACAATTTTTTTGCAGTTTCTTCAAGAAGCACACAGACTCAGGGTTTTCCCTACAAGGTCATGGATGTTGCAACGACAAAATTGTTGCACTTCCTAAGAACACCAATGTACTAAGCGACATAAGGCAATTGAACAATGCAAACAAGACACCACAAGCAAAAGTTGTCTACCATCAAAACATTTTTTGCATACTGTCTTAAAATAAAAACTTTCCTTGAACGACCATCTCTTTGGATGATGGAAAGCCAGGATATAAGTCCCTTTCTATCTGCCCTAGTATGCTTTCCAACCTTAATATGAGTGGAGAATGGGAGGACGTTGCCCACTCAGTAATCTGCAAGTTCATGCTTATTCGATTACTCCAATGCAAATATCTACAAAGTGTTTCACATGTGTCTATAGAATGCTTACATTTTATAAATTAAATCCAGGCCATTGTAAAGGTATTTTAACACTAGAACTTCTTTAATTTCCATGGTTCTCCTAAACATTCAACAGGTTTAAGTGCTAAAAAACAAGATCATGGCAAAAAATGCTAGGAGGCACAGAAAGGCGAATACAATGCCTCCCTTTCAAACTGTTATATCACAATCCTCTCTTGTTTCAGTAGAGAGATAAACACACTTAGATTCCGTCTTCTGTTGAACCTGCTCAAATCCTTAAAGATATTCACTGTAATTTTTCTGGAACTACAAGACAATCTTGTGCTTCAGTCTCTTGTGTCAGTATAGAGATATACATGCTTAGATTCCGTCTTTTGTGGAACCTTGCGCAAAGCCTTATAGATATTCACTGTAATATTTTTGGAACTACAAGACAATCTTGCGCTTCAGTAATACTCATATATCATACTCTATTGGAGTATACATGTTCAAGATTTTTTGGCTATGATTGACTGCTTTTGCATCCAGCGCCACCAAACACAACATAGGACCTCCAGGTTTTGTCGTAGTAAGTGGAATCACTGTAACAGTCTGGATCAGTAGAGAACTGAACCAAATACAAAGCTTCATACTCCTGCATTCCATCTAAGATGCCAATCATGAACAATGATGAGATCATCCTCAGCCACTGCTACTAACATTTTGTCAAATTGCCTGGCACTTGCATCCCTTTCATTTAGCTCTACACCTTTCCTCCTCGAGCCATTTCTCTTGCAAGTCATCTAGAATATTCTGTTCATCATTCTGACTCCTGCAACTCCAACTCCAACTCTGTGAACTGGAACTTGGAACTAAGACTGCGACTGCAACTCCAACTGCAATATATGTCATTAGTAACACTTGTAGCTGCGAACCAATTGCAAGTAACCAAGTGGAATTTGGTTTACTGTTAGATGTGATTTTGTAACTGCCACTATACAGATAGTCTAACGCATTTGAATGGATCAACTCGCAACTACAATTCATCAGTCCATTATGATACATCAGATTGATGTGTCAAACAATTACCCTCCTCATAGAGCATGAGCTACATGATGGAAAATAGCATATGATAACCTTACCTTTTATGTCATGCACATGCGCATATGTTGAAACCAATATTAGTAATGCCATTTATTCGAGTATGAAACCTAAATTATGATCGGACTGTCTTATACTGAAAGAATTAAAAAATAAGAAAATTTTTAAATCTATAAACTACAAAAATAAAAGATAAATATCTTCCATGTTGCTATGGAGAATGCTCCTTCTGCATACAATGCTCCAAAGATATGATATGTGTCTGCTCTTAATATAGAATATGACAAGTCACGAAAATAACACCAAGAAATTCACATTAGTGGTAGAATCATATGCCTAACATGTTGTAGAACACAAAAATCTCTGTTCCCAAATTTTTTTGATCTATCATGTGTACGCTATGAAATATCCCAAGAAATTTTCACATATTGAAACTGACGTTATTCTTATACCAATGAAAATAATGTACAAGAATTTGAACCCATAAATCATAGAGTTATTCGTTGCACAATATTATCTAAACATATATAAAGCAGTTGGGTTTTTTGTTTGAACCTAATATTTTTTTGCCAGCAAAAAATTTGGGGGCGACACGTGTTTTTGAAAAAGAAAAAATGAAAATAAGAAAGAAAATTTGAGGGCTCTGGATTTCTTGCTTTTCTCTGGATCTGTCGCGTGCTTCAAAGCTTCAGCAAATCGCTTTAAAGGTTCAGAAATGAGCTGACGCTTGGTTTCCGACAGTGCTGGGTCTGGCTATGGCGATGGGCTTCTGCTTCAAGCTTCAACAAATCACTTAGAAAATAAGAAATAGGTTAAGAAAATGGGCTGGAGGCAGTTGTCGTCTGAACTCCTTTGCCACACATCCGGTGGTAAATCCGGAAGCCAGGGCTGCGGATTCTGGTCCCAGCGATAAAGAGTTGTGTGTGCATCAATCCCTCTTTCTGATTCTTCTTCCGGTCATAATTCGCCGATTATCGTTGTTACGGTAACTCTGCTTCTCTCTGGCGCCGAAATAGGGCTCATCTGGCTATGGCGGACGGTTTACTCCGCGTTGATTTCTTTAATCCCGCTCTTTTTCCTGCTAACATTTATCAAGATGACAAATTTCTCTGTTTCTCATGCAATTTCTTCAAGAATTTCAAATAAGCAGGGCATTTCAGAGATTAAAAGATCGGCAGATGAAAAGCAGAGGCAGATTAAACAAGAGCAAAGTCTTCTGAGGAAAAGTCCTTATAGTGGAGTGCTGGCAATAGGAAGAATTTCGGCAATTCTCATCACAGCTATGGCGTGGTACATTTACCCTGTTATTCAAACACTAGTTGCAGATTTCTCAGCAAAAAAAATCTCTTGAATCTCCACCTGCGTTCCAGGATAAACATTGTACTGCTAAAATTTTCCAAAGCAGCTTTATTACTACTTCTTGGATCGAAGTTTTTTATTGCTTCTTAGACCTGTTCTGCACTCT